>CAUJNA010003627.1:287500-640000 GCA_963377175.1 Effrenium voratum
TCTCATGCCCTGCCTATCAAGTTGATCTCTGTTTCTTGGGGGTCATTCCATTTCTCATTCCCTGCTTATCAAGTTGATCTCTGTTTTTTGGGGGTCATTCCATTTCTCACTCCCTGCCTATCAAGTTGATCTCTGTTTTTTGGGGGGTCATTCCATTTCTCACTCCCTGCCTATCAAGTTGATCTCTGTTTTTTGGGGGTCATTCCATTTCTCAGGGGTCATTCCATTTCTCACTCCCTGCCTATCAAGTTTATCTCTGTTTTTTTGGGGGTCATTCCATTTCTCATTCCCTGCCTATCAAGTTGATCTCTGTTTTTTTGGGGTCATTCCATTTCTCATTCCCTGCCTATCAAGTTGATCTCTGTTTTTTGGGGGTCATTCCATTTCTCACTCCCTGCCTATCAAGTTGATCTCTGTTTTGTTGGGGGTCATTCCATTTCTCACTCCCTGCCTATCAAGTTGATCTCTGTTTTTTTGGGGGTCATTCCATTTCTCACTTCCTGCCTATCAAGTTGAACTCTGTTTTTTGGGGGTCATTCCATTTCTCACTCCCTGCCTATCAAGTTGATCTCTGTTTTTTGGGGGTCATTCCATTTCTCATTCCCTGCCTATCAAGTTGACCTCTGTTTTTTTGGGGGTCATTCCATTTCTCACTCCCTGCCTATCAAGTTGATCTCTGTTTTTTGGGGGTCATTCCATTTATCATTCCCTGCCTATCAAGTTGATCTCTGTTTTTTGGGGGGTCATTCCATTTCTCATTCCCTGCCTATCAAGTTGATCTCTGTTTTTTTGGGGGTCATTCCATTTCTCACTCCCTGCCTATCAAGTTGATCTTTTTTTTTTGGGGTCATTCCATTTCTCATTCCCTGCCTATCAAGTTGATTTCTTTTTTTGGGGGGGTCATTCCATTTCTCATTCCCTGCCTATCAAGTTGATCTCTGTTTTTTTGGGGTCATTCCATTTCTCATTCCCTGCCTATCAAGTTGATCTTTGTTTTTGGGGGGGTCATTCCATTTCTCATTCCCTGCCTATCAAGTTGATCTCTGTGTTTTTGGGGGCATTCCATTTCTTACTCCCTGCCTATCAAGTTGATCTCTGTTTTTTTGGGGGTCATTCCATTTCTCATTCCCTGCCTATCAAGTTGATCTCTGTTTTTTTTGGGGTCATTCCATTTCTCATTCCCTGCCTATCAAGTTGATCTCTGTTTTTTTAGGGGTCATTCCATTTCTCACTCCCTGCCTATCAAGTTGATCTCTGTTTTTTTGGGGGTCATTCCATTTCTCATTCCCTGCTTATCAAGTTGATCTCTGTTTTTTGGGGGGTCATTCCATTTCTCACTCCCTGCCTATCAAGTTGATCTCTGTTTTTTTGGGGGTCATTCCATTTCTCACACTCTCGGGTATGGTTTTTTTCAGTGTTTTGGGGGGTCATTCCATTTCTCATTCCCCTGCCTATCAAAGCAATCTCTGTTTTTTGGGGGTCATTTCTTTTGGGGGTTCCCTGCCTATCAAGTTAAGGGATGTTTTTTGAGGTCATTCCATTTCTTTCCATTTCTCATTCCCTGCCTATCAAGTTGATCTCTGTTTTTTGGGGGGTCATTCCATTTCTCACTCCCTGCCTATCAAGTTGATCTCTGTTTTTTTGGGGGTCATTCCATTTCTCATTCCCCGCCTATCAAGTTGATCTCTGTTCTTTTGGGGGTCATTCCATTTCTCATTCCCTGCCTATCAAGTTGATATCTGTTTTTTGGGGGGTCATTCCATTTCTCACTCCCTGCCTATCAAGTTGATCTCGGTTTTTTGGGGGTCATTCCATTTCTCATTCCCTGCCTATCAAGTTGATCTCTGTTTTTTTGGGGGTCATTCCATTTCTCATTCCCTGCTTATCAAGTTGATCTCTGTTTTTTTGGGGCATTCCATTTCTCACTCCCTGCCTATCAAGTTGATCTCTGTTTTTTGGGGTCATTCCATTTCTCATTCCCTGCCTATCAAGTTGATCTCTGTTTTTTGGGGGGTCATTCCATTTCTCACTCCCTGCCTATCAAGTTGATCTCTGTTTTTTGGGGGTCATTCCATTTCTCATTCCCTGCCTATCAAGTTGATCTCTGTTTTTTGGGGGTCATTCCATTTCTCATTCCCTGCCTATCAAGTTGATCCCTGTTTTTTGGGGGTCATTCCATTTCTCATTCCCTGCCTATCAAGTTGATTTCTTTTTTTGGGGGGGTCATTCCATTTCTCATTCCCTGCCTATCAAGTTGATCTCTTTTTTTTGGGGGTCATTCCATTTCTCATTCCCTGCCTATCAAGTTGATCTCTGTTTTTTGGGGGTCATTCCATTTCTCATTCCCTGCCTATCAAGTTGATCTCTGTTTTTTTGGGGTCATTCCATTTCTCATTCCCTGCCTATCAAGTTGATCTCTGTTCTTTTGGGGGTCATTCCATTTCTCATTCCCTGCCTATCAAGTTGATATCTGTTTTTTGGGGGGTCATTCCATTTCTCACTCCCTGCCTATCAAGTTGATCTCGGTTTTTTTGGGGGTCATTCCATTTCTCATTCCCTGCCTATCAAGTTGATCTCTGTTTTTTTGGGGGTCATTCCATTTCTCATTCCCTGCCTATCAAGTTGATCTCTGTTTTTTTGGGGGTCATTCCATTTCTCATTCCCTGCCTATCAAGTTGATCTCTGCTTTTTTTGGGGGGTCATTCCATTTCTCATTCCCTGCCTATCAAGTTGATCTCTGTTTTTTGGGGGCATTCCATTTCTTACTCCCTGCCTAGCAAGTTGATCTCTGTTTTTGGGGGTCATTCCATTTCTCATTCCCTGCCTATCAAGTTGATCTCTGTTTTTTGGGGGTCATTCCATTTCTCATTCCCTGCCTATCAAGTTGATCTCTGTTTCTTGGGGGTCATTCCATTTCTCATTCCCTGCTTATCAAGTTGATTTCTGTTTTTTGGGGGTCATTCCATTTCTCACTCCCTGCCTATCAAGTTGATCTCTGTTTTTTGGGGGGTCATTCCATTTCTCACTCCCTGCCTATCAAGTTGATCTCTGTTTTTTGGGGGTCATTCCATTTCTCAGGGATCATTCCATTTCTCACTCCCTGCCTATCAAGTTTATCTCTGTTTTTGTGGGGGTCATTCCATTTCTCATTCCCTGCCTATCAAGTTGATCTCTGTTTTTTTGGGGTCATTCCATTTCTCATTCCATGCCTATCAAGTTGATCTCTGTTTTTTGGGGGTCATTCCATTTCTCACTCCATGCCTATCAAGTTGATCTCTGATTTTTTGGGCGTCATTCCATTTCTCACTCCCTGCCTATCAAGTTGATCTCTGTTTTTTGGGGGGTCATTCCATTTCTCACTTCCTGCCTATCAAGTTGATCTCTGTTTTTTGGGGGTCATTCCAATTCTCACTCCCTGCCTATCAAGTTGATCTCTGTTTTTTGGGGGTCATTCCATTTCTCATTCCCTGCCTATCAAGTTGTTCTCTGTTTTTTGGGGGGTCATTCCATTTCTCATTCCCTGCTTATCAAGTTGATCTCTGTTTTTTTGGGGCATTCCATTTCTCACTCCCTGCTCTATCCAAGCCTATCAAGTTGATCTCTGTTTTTTGGGGGTCATTCCATTTCTCATTCCCTGCCTATCAAGTTGATCTCTGTTTTTTTGGGGGTCATTCCATTTCTCATTCCCTGCCTATCAAGTTGATCTCTGTTTTTTTGGGGGTCATTCCATTTCTCATTCCCTGCCTATCAAGTTGATCTCTGTTTTTTTGGGGGGTCATTCCATTTCTCATTCCCTGCCTATCAAGGTGATCTCTGTTTTTTGGGGGTCATTCCATTTCTCATTCCCTGCCTATCAAGTTGATCTCTGTTTTTTGGGGGGTCATTCCATTTCTCACTCCCTGCCTATCAAGTTGATCTCTGTTTTTTGGGGGGTCATTCCATTTCTCACTCCCTGCCTATCAAGTTGATCTCTGTTTTTTGGGGGTCATTCCATTTCTCATTCCCTGCCTATCAAGTTGATCTCTGTTTTTTGGGGGGTCATTCCATTTCTCATTCCCTGCCTATCAAGTTGATCTCTGTTTTTTGGGGGTCATTCCATTTCTCATTCCCTGCCTATCAAGTTGATCTCTGTTTTTTTGGGGGTCATTCCATTTCTCATTCCCTGCCTATCAAGTTGATCTCTGTTTTTTTGGGGGTCATTCCATTTCTCATTCCCTGCCTATCAAGTTGATCTCTTTTTTTTGGGGGTCATTCCATTTCTCATTCCCTGCCTATCAAGTTGATCTGATCCATTTCTCATTCCCTGCTATTATTCCATTTCTCATTCCCTGCCTATCAAGTTGATCTCTGTTTTTTTGGGGGTCATTTCATTTCTCATTCCCTGCCTATCAAGTTGATCTCTGTTTTTTTGGGGGTCATTCCATTTCTCATTCCCTGCCTATCAAGTTGATCTCTGTTTTTTGGGGGGTCATTCCATTTCTCACTCCCTGCCTATCAAGTTGATCTCTGTTTTTTTGGGGGTCATTCCATTTCTCATTCCCTGCCTATCAAGTTGATCTCTGTTCTTTTGGGGGTCATTCCATTTCTCATTCCCTGCCTATCAAGTTGATATCTGTTTTTTTTGGGGTCATTCCATTTATCATTCCCTGCCTATCAAGTTGATCTCTGTTTTTTTGGGGGTCATTCCATTTCTCATTCCCTGCCTATCAAGTTGTTCTCTGTTTTTTGGGGGGTCATTCCATTTCTCATTCCCTGCTTATCAAGTTGATCTCTGTTTTTTTGGGGCATTCCATTTCTCACTCCCTGCCTATCAAGTTGATCTCTGTTTTTTGGGGGGTCATTCCATTTCTCATTCCCTGCCTATCAAGTTGATCTCTGTTTTTTTGGGGTCATTCCATTTCTCATTCCCTATCGCACCAGCAAGTTGATCTCCAGTGCAAACCAAACAGCCCGCTGGGCCTCAAACCACCACAGGGCGATCGATCGCCGCCAGCCATCGATCCGCGCGGCTTCGCCAGGGTCACATGCTGCCGCCAATGCCACAGGCCCATGCAGTGCAGGCGCGTGGCGAAGAAAACAAATTGCCGGACTTGAGTTGTTTGTCATTTGTTTTGCATTTTACCTGTATATACTACCTTTTTTGTTTGGTTTGCCTACTACTGTTTGTTGTTTTGTTCTTTTTCGGCTTCAACCAAGCAGCAGTGAACTTGTTGCAGGGTTTTTGCCTGGCCCAGGTGGAAAATCTAGGGGCAGCTGTCCCATTCTTGCCCAGGAATCCCCCGATACCTGGTTGACAAATGCTTGACGAGACGCTGTTCGCGATTGAACGTGGCTTCAAGGACTGGAGTTACATGAAATCGCTCTCAGTTGCCATGATTTGCCAAGGGCGCCACGCGAGCCAAAGAGCGTCAGTGCCATGGCGTTTGACATATTCAAAAACATCCAGGGGCTTCTCAGCGAGGCAGCTCTGGTCACCCACTTAAGCTGAAGTCGAGGATTTGAGCTCTCGAGTGCCCTCCACCAGAGCATCCCGCGTTCATCGCGGGGTACACCATGCTCTCAAATTCGCAAAATGACCCTCGGTTCATGTGTCAAAAGGGCACCCTTGAGCGCTCTTGACACTCAGTCGACATCCGACCTCAAGCTTTTTGAGCGTCAAAATTCAGGTCCTTCACCTGAGAGGTGCCAGATTGTCTATTCCACTCGGCATTTTTAGGAGAGCTGATGGAGTCCTCTTGTGAAGGGGACTTTTGCCTTTTGCCAGGGGTCCTCGTATTTCCCGCTCGCCATTTTGAATATCGGCCTGGCCAGGGATACGCACCCCCGCCTGTGTGGTGAATTACTGGGTGATCTGTAAAGGGCAGCCTTTGTGTCGCTTCCCGGACCTTACGCGTTGGCAAAGCCCTTGGAGTGGTATACGAAAAAGTTTAAGCAGTGCTTGGCAAGTCGGTTGTAAAGCGTATGATTGACACTCGCCGGCAGCGATGTCCTTTCTCCGTTTTTGGTCAGGAAGGGGGTTCCGCTTGAATCCACCAACAGGAGGGTGTCCCTTTGCTAGCCGCTTGGCAAGTAAGCATGTGGCGAACGTCTTGAATCACTGGAAGGTTCCACGCATTCCAAAGCATGCCGCCCTCAAGATTCAAGCCTAGCATTTACTCAGGTAGTCACAGTGCCATGGCGTCCATCCCAGAATGCCCACACTGTCTTATTCTAGTCGGTATTCTGTTTCCTGAAGGCATGCCAGACTTGTCAAAAAGGAACGATGTCGAAGGACCACACATAGGGTTGTTCCACCAGTTATCCAAGTGAGCGATTTTTGGCTCACACCCGCAAGTAGACATTCAATATGTTGGAATTCATTGGCCCTTGTATTTCTCTTATAATTCCCTATTCTCTGTCCCTTTGTGTTTCCCTCACCGTATGTCCCATATTTCCATGCTATCTCCCTCCATATGTTCTATGCTCCTTTACATTGTCCAATGCGTCCCTTACATGTCGTGAGTCGTGAATGTCCCTTGTATATTCTGAGGTGTTCTTCACCCCTCCTAGGTCCCCCAGTAGTGCCCTTTTACCGTTTCTTTTTTGGAAGAGGGTTCCCCTACTAAAATAGACTACAGAAAAAAGGGTACCCTTATTCTAACCTCTCTACTGGAGGACTTAGCCTCTGTCCAAATGGAACTAGGACCCCGGGCCCCACGGCCGAAGAGAGAGAGCCGGAGAGCGCCGCGCAGGTGGTTTCCAGCACTTGGGCCCGCGACTCCCACGACCTTTTCGACTTTGAGGCGGCGAAGGGAGCGAAACACCGCCAGCGCAGGGCGTCCTTTTCTAGGTGCCCCAGTAGTTCCCTTACCGCGGTCAAAGCTGAAGTGGCTGGGCTTTGTGCTTTTCGGGTTTGGAATATTGACTAGGTCCCCCAGCTAGGTGCCCTTTTACCGTTCCTTTTTTGGCTGGGAGGGTTCCCCTAAAATAGACAGAAAAAAGTTGGTACCCTTATTATAACCTCTCTACTGGAGGACATAGTTTTTCTTTCATGTCCCCTTGGTGGCATCAAATTTCGCCTTTTGCGCAATTCGATGTGAGTCTCCTTAAGGGAAATATTGGGAGCCCTGCATGATGGGCCCAATTATGATAATGCTCAAGTTGCCCGGTTCTGGGATCCATCCCCAGCCTTACAAAGAATCCCAGTGAGTGGATCGAAACCACAAAAGTGGGAAACCCATTTCAGAGGTTTCCGTTTGGCCAAGGGTGGGAATCGCCTGGTGTACTTTGTCTTGTTACATGGAATCACTGGTGACATGGCTAGTTTTGGAGCATGTGGGCTGAAAGAAGGTGCCGATCTAAGTTTGAACAGGCAGCGTTTACCATTTTTCGAAGCGTTCTCATTAGCTCATGACCTCCAGACCCCGACCGAAAGATCTCCGCACGCAAATGGGCGTGTCTCAAAAAGGGACGACCCCATTTTTGGCTGGGTTTTAAAGGGAAACTAAGGGAAAGTTGCCATTTTCGGGGGTCACCTATTTCGAGACACACCACTGGGGTCATTATTTTGCTATTTCTAGTGGTTGTGAAAGTCGGAAACTGGGGAGGCTTCCCTTTAAACCACCGCTTGAAGGTGACTTTGATAGTGGTAAAATATGACAAAAGCGCTTGCAACAACCCAGGGCCCAGGACGTACCCTTCTGCGGAATATTCTAGGGATTTCCCTTTAAACCACCACTTGGCTGACTTTGATAGTGGTTACCTGGTAAAATAATGGCGCAACAGCACCACACCCAAGTGGGCGACTCGGCTCATCGGGCTCGGCCACTCGGCTCTGCACGGGCCCACGGGGCGAGGCGCACCACCTCCACACCAAGACCTTCTCGGTGCTCCATTCGATGGCCACGCGTCGAATGGATCGAGATGCTTTGCCCCGCTGTCTTTTTTGCAAGGGTTGCTCATGCCTCTACTGCTATTGGGTTGGATCTTTAGACTTTAACTTTTTGCATTCCCCTCATATTTCCTTTTAACCAGCAACAAGTTTCGCTTTTGCTGGGGGATCTACAGCACCCAAGATGCGGGTATGGGTCAAACTTACACCATTGGAGCGCGTGATTTTTGTGTTGTCCATGTGTGCATTTCCCAAGGTTCCATTTCGGGTGACTATTTTTGACCCACGGATGGGAACAGCACATTTCTTGGATTGACACCCTGACATGGATGATTTCAAAGCAGTTGCCCGAGGTGCCACAAGGCACGCTTGGGCGAACTGTGTTTGAATAACCTTGAACGGAAAAAACAGGTTGAAACACTTGGGGTTTAAGCGTCTTTACACAAGGCGTTGGCCCAACCTGCCAAGGTACTTTCACTTTGGTCCTGGTCGAATTTCCGGGTCCCGTCTCCCCATGACAAAAAAAAGTCGAGTTCTGCAGAAATGTCTTGTGTGAAACCTTGCAATGACTTGTTGCAACAACATGTTGGGCGTACGGTGGGGTTGACCAAGTACGTCTTTCAGCAAGCGTGCCTTCTCAAAAGCAGTCGCGGCCCGCCAAGTAAGAAAGGCCCGGACATATGGCAGTCTGAAGGGCAATCCCACTGGCAGGCAGAGTGTACTGTGCAGCCAAAGCATGCTCAGCAAGAAGGCCGAGTGTGTGGTCAAATGCAGGCCAATGTTTGTTTTGCGGTTCACTTCCAACTGCCCGTTTCAAAACAATGACAAGTTAGCTCAGCAGCGAGTCAGTCGGTTGAAAAGCTGAAGGCTGTGCGGGCTTCTCATTTGGCAGGTGCAATTGCAGTGCTAAGTGCCAAGCGGACGCGCTAGAGTGGGTGCTTATCAGCAGGCGTGGACACAATGCTGTGCGGACGCACTTGTGTGTGTGGGTGTGCCTATCATTGGGCAACCGCGGATAAAGTGCTGACGGGCGCACTTGAGCGGTTGTGCTGATCATGTGATATGTGGCAGGCGTGGATACAGGGAATATTTCTCGCAGTGGTGCTCCGGAAGAATTGGCTCATACCTAGAACTTAGGAAGAATTACCGCAAATTAGGAAGAATTGCCGCAAATCCAAAAAGTCGCCTTTTTTGAATTGCGGCATAAATTTCTGCCGCAACGAAGGTCTAGGCATGTGTTGCAATTTGAAACTGCAGCTTCAGTGCGCACAGTCGAGCCTGAATTTGTTCTGTTGTGCCCCCTGACAAGGACACCAAGGTGGATGAAGGGTCCGCAAAAGCACAAGTTCATGCAAATGGCGCATTTTTCTGAACGGGGCTGAAGAATAATCTATCAACCAGCATCACTCATGTTGTTGTTGTTTTTTTTTCCATTCAGAACTAAACGGCTATGCTTCATCGTGCTTAGAAGCATTTAGAAGGCCACAAAACGCATTTCCCTTTGTTGTGGAAGACTGCAAAAATGGAATTGGGGGCTATTCCTTCAAGTGGGGGGATTGTTTGTCGGGCTTCATGTTTGGTTGTTTGCAACTCGCCCTTCTTTTCCCCGCTTTTGGCTTCGAAGACACCCGTTTCCTATGCCAGTGCCATCTGGTTTCCAAGACACCTGGGGCCTGAGTTCCAAAAGATTTGGGAACTTGTCTCGCTCGCGCCCAGGTTTGTGTCAGGACTGGCACTGAGGTGATGATGATGCGGGAGAACGCGCGTGGAAACCCGGGTTTGGCAAACTTGTTGCCATCGATTTCGGATTAAGAAGATGGAACTCCAAAGGAGCAACCACTGCACAAGCTGCGTTTTCTTGAGCAAACAAGCAACTGGTGGCCATTGTCCGATGACCCAATTACTGAGCAATCGAGCCAATGGTTGCGCCACCTTTTTCTGTTGTTTTTGCGTGCGTGTGTGTGTGTTTTGTATTTACGTTCTGTTTCTTTTGGTTTTTTTGGTGGGCGGGGGGGGGGGTTGTTTTGTTGAGCCGTGTTTTTGCTTGGGGTGTGTATGTAGTATGTGTGTGTGTGTTGCATGCGTCCGTTTAGAGCTTGGATGCAGTTGTGCTACTTGTTGCTTCTGTGTTGCCGGTTTTTTGTTTATTTGTGTGTGGTCTACCTTTTGTTTGTTCTGTTTGTTGTGTGCTGTGTTCATGCACGGGTTTCGCTTCTGTTTCTTACCCGTCTTTTTTTGTTTGCGTTTTGTCTGTTTTCGTCTTGTAAAAAACAAACAAAAAACATGAAGAACAACAAGAACAACAAAACAGCATTGGCAAATCTTAACATACAGCTCGGCCAAGGAGCCACTTGACCAAATCAACAAGGGCTTCAACCTTCGAGACGCCAACAGGTGGTCTGTGGAGTTTCCAGGCCACCAAGAGTGTTCCAGGGATGCTTGTAAGGGCCAGCACCATACGAACACCTTTGGGGATGGAGGCTTTGGTCTACCGCCACGCATCCGCAAGATGCGTACGGCGTGCGGCTCGGTTTTGCCCAAGAACCCGGTGCTGCTAGGAACTTTTTTCCAGTGTCGGCACAACAACCCCGTATTGGGGGCGGGGGGGGGGGGGGCGACATGGTACCATTTTGGGGTAGGTGCACCGCCCATTTTAGTCTATTTTAGTGGGAATTGGGATGTTCACTGGGGGTACGGGCTTTTGACCCATGGCCATATTGATTGTATGTGCCCATTTGTTGCGACAGCCGCGTTCTATCGAAGAAATCGGTTTGGTTTTGACTCAGGTCGATGCCACTGGGCAGCGACCCGTTGCTGCGCATCATCCAGAAGGACTCGGAGTTGGAGACGGCGAACCGTTTTTTTTCTTTTTTTGTTTTCCCCCGACAACAAACAAATCGGGGGTCGCTTGTCTTAGGATCCGGAAGCCAGGATGTTTTTGTTTCTTCTATTTTTATATATATATATATAAATATAAACAAGATGGTCGCTTGTTTTAGGATCCGGAAGCCAGGTTTTTCTTTTGTTTTATCAAACAAACATATCGGGGAGTCGCTTGTTTTAGGATCCGGAAGCCAGTTTTTTTTCCTTTTTTTTTTTTTCTTGGAAATGGATCCATTTGTTTGAAAGGTCAGGTGTTGAAACCATGGTAAGATGCTCAGTCCCATTGGGCGTGTCTCAAATGGATGTGAGCTTGCATGGGTGCAACGCGCGAAAAGGAAATGGTGGGCGAGAGACGCCATCCCCAACTGTCCCAAACGGAATGCACAAATAGGGGAATCCCTAATGTTGACCCATGATTAATAAACCCGTCCCATTATTAGGGGGGTGTTCTCTCCACAAGTGATGAATCCCCACTAAAAGGGGACACCCTCCGATCAAAATCAACCAGGGGTTTATTAATCCGGGGTTAACATTAAAGAGGGTGTCCTTTAGGCTTTCCGCAGCCCCGAAAAAATGCTCTCAGCAAAAGGTACCCAAATAGGAGTCCTCTTTGGGTGGGGGAGCAAAACGGGTCGCAGGGTGCGCTTGGTTGGTTGCAACTGGAGTTTCTTGGGCAATATATGTGTGTTGCCCAAAACGGCGGTTTCCAAGAAAGATGGGGGCAAAGAGAGATTGGAAGTGCAAACTTGGCAAAGGGTCGTGTCTATGTTGTTTTCCCATGCTTTCCTCAACACAATTTAAAGGGTACTAGTAGCCTTCCAAGTCTAGGGCACGGCCAGGTAAGAGTCTAGCTGCAAGCCAGTCTTGGCTTGCCATCGCTGTGCTGAAATTCCGCAGTTGGGTCGTTCATCTTCCCTTTCAACCAGCAAAAGGCTCACATGCAGGGGGTCCAGCCCTGGCCCAGCCAAGTTTCAATCCGCATCAGGTAGATTAGTTGACCACGAGGGTAAGGTTACTTATTCAGCTATCCAAGTTTTCGCCGCGGTTTTGATCGCCTTACCTGACGCGGATTGAACATCCGGCATATGTCCCTTTCGGCTCGCATCTAGGGCATCCTCGGGCTAAGTAGTCGACCAGGGACTTGTTTCTGCAGCTAATCCTGGCTAACTCCAAGTTACTTGTACTTCGCTCTCAGCATGTGGGGCCCTAAGATTTCCCTCGAAAGACCACAGCAAACAGCACCTAGTCGCGAACTTTAACAGTTGTTTGGAGTGAGGAGGAGGGATGGGCTTTCTATACCTGGTCAGGTTTGCTGAAAACCATCTACTTCAAGGGTACGCCCAGCGAAAGGATGCCTCTGGCTGACAACCTTGGCTGTTTCAACTTGGCTATGGTTCAAGGGAAGTTTTCTCAGGTGTAGATGGGTTATAACCTGGGGGATATTAGCTTAGTTACTGCCTGAGTCCCATCCGCCCAAGTGAGTAACGGTCAATATTTACTGTCATCTACGGTAGCAACAGGGATGACATCGGGAGCACAAACGGCCAGTAGGAGATGCGGGTTGCTCACCAACTTCCCCATGTCAGTTGGAAACACAATAAACATCGACCGTGGCTCATGCCCGCTCCTTGGCTCTCAAACGCATCGACGCACCGGCTCTAGGACGGCCTCTTTTGGGTGGACAAGGCTGGGCCAGAGGAGGCAAATAGGGATCCCAACCGCGAGGATTTAGTTTCTGTCTTTATTTGTGAGACCAACATTGGGTTGCCTTGTTTGCCTTGTTGCGCCTTCGTTTGCCCTCAAGGCGTGGCTTAGGCAAAAAGTTTGTGAACAAAGCGCGGCCGAGTGGGTCGAGTTTTCATGCGGGCGCTTGTCAAGCACAGGCCCACTTTGGCGAAACGAATCACATGTAGGGTTGCCTACTGCTTTTTTTTGTTGTTGTTCAGGCGTCCTTTCACAGACCATAAATAAGGGGGAGCAACGGGGGGCTGACAGCAATCCTTCCAACGCGCCAAGGACGCCACTCTTCGAGACAGGGACGCAATGGAGCTATAGTTTCCAAGGGTCCGCAGAGTGACATTCAACTGCTCATCGTTTACTAGGTGCCCTCCCTAGATGAAATGCCATGATTTCGTGCAGTAGTCTATGATCAATTTGGCGAGGGCCTTGGGGCCACAAAATTAGAGGGGGACGAAGCCAATGATTCGCAGGTCGACTGCTCGAGACTCTCGACTTGTGCATGAGCCTATTGTGCCATATAATTACCTGTTTGTTGAGTTGACAACTTTCAGGCTAGCATGTTGCAGCCCATGAAGCAAATATTCGGGTAAGCTTCAGACAGACATCAGCTGAACTGGCTGGGCCTGTTGCTGAGGGCACTTGTGTTGGGTTGTAAAAATAAGAAACGGAAACCACCCGTTTGGGGTTCCTACAGTAGAGACAACGTGTTGACCTACAAAGGGGGGCAACACGTTGTGATTTTTTTTCTGCAGACCCAGCTGCGTGACCGAAGGCTAACCTCTCCGATTTCGGCATGCAAGATGCCAGGCTTCACCCAACACGTCTTCCAAGAAGCCCGGGGCCCAAAGTTCCGGTGATTCCACTGACCTGGATGGGTAGCCACGGGCTTGCCACCCTCCTCATCACGAAAGCCAGCGTTAGCAAGCTTGAGTTCCTACTTGCTTTGCAGGTGTTCCGGATGGACGCACCACCGTGTGATCACATCACATGCAGCCGCCTCTTTGTGTGATTGAGGCTCAAATCCACCCTTGCACAGGCAGCTGGACGTCGCTTGCTTGCGGTCCCTTTGCCTGAGCTGGCACGCATGCATTGGCACCCTGCCACCTGCGCACCCACAGACCCACACACATGCACGCTTCCCATACCCAGACAGACTCTCTCCGTCTTGGGCGTTCCTCAAGAAATGTCGAGTTGGTTGTCTACCTGGACAAGAAAAAAGGCCGGAAGGGCAGACTTCGCTGCGCTGGAAAAAGGGACACTGGCGACTCACCACTTCGTGCCAAAGGCCGGGCAGTCATGGTGGCCGCCCAGCTGACGGGGGTGAACTCGGCCCTGACAGAGCTGAAACTTGACAGGAGCTTGTCTGTACAGGTCCTGTCCAAGGAGCGGTTTCGGGAATTCTGCTCCACGGTTCCAGCAGGGCGGGCGGCTGCCCCTCGGCAGTCACGCGCCTGCGCAGCACTGCGCGGGCGTTTCTCCCGCTGCAGCGTGACAGCAAATTGGAGTAGGCGTGCAGTCTCCTCCGAAGCTGGGGCCCCAGAGAAGGCAGCAAGCGCCTTGCCGACGAGGTCACGCCAGACACGGACCGCGCAAGGCGCCCAGCCCCCACACTGAAAACATGGGTTGCGTGTGGAGATGGCGCCCCGCGCCGTTCGCGACGACACTCCCCAGCAAAACTGGGCGCATCCCTGACGTGACGGCCAGGTCGAAGGCTGCGGCCCCGCGCACCCTTCAGTTGGCCACCCACACGTTGGCAGGCCGCCTGCCACCAGCCAGGCCGGACCTCTCCGGCAAGCCTCCGTCGTCCGGGGCAGGGGAAAATAGACCCGGCTTCTCAACCTCAGCGTGGAATCCAGCAGAGCGCAGGCGGCTGGCCAAGACAGTCTGCAAGCGATTGTGGCGCTTGGTTCTGTCACCGCTGCACGGGCACGCGACATCCCCGAAGACGTCTGCGACCCCGTCGCACGCTTTTGATAGGTGATTGCACGCACATTTTGCGCATAGTCCCCCTGCTTGCGCTGCCACCTGCGCCGGTGCCCTCGAACGGCTGTCCTGGCACCGCTCATGTTGCGCTAGTATGCGCTAGTGTCAACACACTTCCTTCTTTGCGCCCGCTTGCTTCTTTGCGCGTCCGTAACTCACGTGTCCGGCTGCCTCAGCTATGGGCACGGGCAACGCTCGTTTCATGCACGCGCGCGCACTTGCTTGGACGTTTGCCTGCGATTTTTGCGCGGCCCCCTTGCCTGAGCTGGCACGGAGGCGCTGGCGCCCTGGAACATTGACGCTGGCATCGCCACTTCTGTGCACGCACGCTCTTGCAAGCCCAGTTGCGGCTTCTTTGGCGCTTGTCGGCGCTCACTCACGTGCTCCCCAGCCTCCTTCCCCCCCCTTGCATGCAGCGTGATTTTGCACTGCTGCAACCCTTGCGCCCGGTCGCGTCCATCTCCGCGGCCAAATCCAGATAGATTGGGTGCTATATTCCCGACAAGCTTTGAAAGGCCTCAACAAGGAAATAGTAAACCCCGACTGGAATATCCGAAAAATGCCAGTGAATGACTCTTGGGAATGGCTTGTCCGCGCCTCAGATCTCTGGAAACCTTTGGATTGCGCCCTGGGATCTGCGAGTTGCCAGGCTTTTCGCGCGGCTCGAAACCCACCCCGATAGAAGCGCAGAGGAGCCTTCGAGAGGGCGAACGGCCATCTTCGACTCAAGTTAGGGTCCATGTGGTTTCCCCTCGTTTAACAAGGGAAGCAGTCCTTGATCAAACTGAATTGGTCGTTTGGATTTGGATTTGAACCCTTGGTTCTCGCGGGAGAAGGGGAAACCACTCCATTTCACCACCAAACCAAAGATTCGGCTCCAAACCAAACAACAAGGGAAGCAGTCCTTGAGGTTGTGGCGCGTGGTGCGCGACGGCCAGACCTCTGGGCAGCCCGGCGCAATGACAACCGACACCCGCCCTTTGCGGAAAAGGCGAAGACCTTTTTGGAAGTGGTGAGTCATTTGTGAAATATTATGATTATTTCGATCTTTAAGTTTCGGTTGTAAAGCTGACTTGCCCAACAACGTTTGACACTCTGTTGTTTTTTGCTGGGTGGCGCGGTGGCTGAAATCATCCAATCTAGCCAGTGTCACAGGGAATGGCTCTGCAGCTGGAGAAACGCAAGCCGAGATTGGGTGCTTCCGAAAATCGAGGACCTCTTTTAGGACGGTTTTACGAAAAGTACTAATTTCTATGGGTCTCCTGGTTTGCGGAGATGCCCATTTAGTTGGCTTAGTCATCATCTCGCCTACGGCCTTTTGAGGATTTCAAGTGCATGCTGCGTCTCATGAGTTCCTTGCGCAAGCTTCCCAAAAACGGCAGCATGAGTGAAACAACCATGTCCAGCACCACCCAGTATGACAACTGGTTTCTATCGACTCGGTCATGGATATTTTTGGGACAATACTTGGGGTGTGGAACTGCAAAGCTTGAGGGAGCAAACCGTCTTTGGAGACAATGCTCATTTACCAAGAGCAGCACTTTGTTTTCCTACTCTGCGCGATCGGCTACTTGGCAAGTGGCAGCAGATACCCACGAGTCGGTTGTCACCTTGGCACGACTGACCACTCACTTAGTAGCCCGCTCAAGTTGCTGTGGGTCAAAAATAGGTATTGGAACCCTGGGAAATGGAAACCTGGACCACAACCTGCGGTCCCCTGGTGGTTTAATTTGAGCGTGGATGGCATTGAGTTCACTCATCCCCGCTTTTCAATCGCATTTGATACCGTGTTTGTCTTTTCAGGTTTCCGCAGCGAGGCACCTCGAATTTACGAGCCTCATGCATGGTTCTCCCAGAGGCCTGCTAAAGGGGATACTTACCCGGGGTGGGTACCATAAATTTCCCTTAAGACAAAAGGAATGGAAGGGGGGTAGGTGCAAGATTGATCCTTTTTTTTTGCTTTACGATTTAGGTGAGTAGACTTGGCAATTCACCCCAAAGTGAGATGGTGCCAGAAACTTGTCCACATCCCAACCCTAAACAACGGCCGTCGAGTTGGCAGTGTAGCAAGCCTTTTTGACCGCCAAGCTGCAATCATCAATAGGGAACATGCCTCATGGGTTTCTACAGTAGCATCCGTAGGCCAGTTTTGCTGGAGATTTGGTTTCCGGCATATTCAAGGAATGACGGAACCCAATCACCCATTGTCTTTTGCCCGTTTGCTTTGCTTTGCTGAAGAATATGATTTTCCCCCGTTTGTTTGCAAGGACACTATCACTACTGGACTCATGTTTATTGGTTCCAGCTTGACCTGCACGCAAATGGAGTCTTTGCGGTTTGCTTGGCCCTTGTTGAACACCCACAAATCCCCCTAGAACTGGCGAAAAGCCATTGTTTCGCTTTTGCCGCTCAGATTTCTAGTCCGTTGACCTTGCGGCAATCAGTTGTATCACATATACACTTTGGCTGAAGGCTCAACTTTTTTTTAACCAATCGACCAACTCTCCGGGCGATGCATGCGATGCCCAACCAGATCCGCTGAGCCAGGCATCACCTAACCGAAGGCGATATCATCAAGCTGGGCCTGGGCCCCAGGGCCATGGCCCAGAAGGCACGAGGGCCATGGGTTTTTGAGGCCTTCCGGGGTTCAGCTACCAGGCTTGTGATGGACGAAATCCAGTTCGCAGCACCTAAGAAACCCTGTCTGATTTGATTCCCCAAGGTTATTTTCCAACAAAGGCAATGGTTTCAACCATGGTTTCCGTTCGTGGTGCGATTTCTGGATGTCGCAACCATCCACAGGCTTCGGGGGGGTGTCCGGGGTTCAGCTACGGGGAGGTTAGTCTTTGGGAAGCCCTTTCTGTTGTATCACAGAAGTGGAGTCCATTTCCCACCGCCCTGGTTACCACCATTAACGCAGAGGTTGGGTGAATATAACCAGCCATTGTTTGCCGTTCAGGAGTTTCTTTCATCATCTAAATTGGGTACCCTTGGGCCATTATTTTAATGGTGGCAAGGAACCCTACAAATACCATATTTCTTGGTGCACTTCAGACTTAGTTTCCAGAGGATGACGAAGCTTCGGAAAAATAACATTTTTGCTTATTGTGGTTTAGTGGGAAATCCCCACTTCACTGCTTCTTTTTTTTTGCAACGTCAACCAAGTGTTGGTCGTTTTTCGGCGCCGCGGGCCGAGGGCGCTTCAAGTTCAAGGTGCGTCAGCTGGGCAACAGCCCCCTAGCCCGAGCCTCGGAAGGGAGCCCAAGCGGCGGAAGAACCGTGGAGGAATGTGGAGGACGCGGGTCGTGCTTTCAAGTTGGAGGGTACCTCTCTGGTGGTTTTAAGGCGAGAAAGGCAAAGGAAAACCACCAGTTTGGGGGTCCACAAAAAGTCCTGGCCCCAGCTTCTGGCTTCCGCTCATTCCGGTACAGAGTCTTAGGGGCTGTGCCAATCTTTCCGAATATGTCGGTAGTCTTCCGATAGTCTCTGATATTTTCCTGTAGTCTTCCTGTAGGCTTCCTGTACGTCTTCCCGTCGTCCCAAAGTCTTTCCGTTGTCTTCCCGCAGTCTTCTGGCCGTCCCGCAGTAAACTCCCATAGTCTTGTAGGTTTGGTTGTTCTGCAATTCGCATTCGCTTCTTGGCGGCTGAGTTGCGAGCTGTTGCGGCTGGGAAGCCTGCCATTTCAGCTTCCGTGGGCATGGGGCGGCGACCGCCACGGCGATCCGTCGTAAGTTACGCGTCATAGTGTCCTCCGTCCGTGGTCGACGTGGAGTGCCGGAGAAAAGCACAGGTCGCCGGGAATGCACAGCGTTTTTGAGATGGAGTTTAGCCCAGATGGTATCAAAACGAGTTTGGCACCCTTCTTTCAACCATGACAGAAGTGGACAAAGCCATGTTCAAGAGGATGGTCACCCAAAATCCAATCCTGTTCACTTTCATTGGAAACTGGGTTGAGTAAATAAGTGGGGCGAAGATCTGGTCTCCACAGAACCGCTCCAAGCCCCCCACAGCCCCGTGGCCGCCCTTTTTCGAGGCACAGCCAGAGCTGCGTCTAGACGATACTGGCGGCACTTGCCAGGGCCCCAAGGGCACAGACAAACCAGAGTTGTTTTTCATTATTAATTATTGTTATTTGTTTTTTTGTTGTTTATTTGTCCGGTTTGGCTATAAATAGATGGCACTGGTTTAGACCAACTAACTAGATGGCCCTGGAAAAATAGATGGCCCTGGTAGAGGTTTGGTTTGGGTTTATTGCCTTTGCCAGGGCCATCCATTGTTCCAAGAGGCCACCTATGACTTCAAGGGTCCTCCCCTCAAGTGTTGTGGGGCAAGCCCGGAATCCCGGAAATGATTTGGGGATGCCCATGTTTTTTGGAGATCTTCAGTCTAGAAATTTGCAAATTGTGCCCCGAGACTTTAGGAAACCCAAAGGGTGTTTGGAAGCCAAAGGAGATTTCTTAGATTGATATAACATGAGCCACAATCAAAACCGACTCGGGTAGATGAAGGTTAGTAAGGGACAATCCCAACCATAAATCGCTGCGGATATCCGCCTTCTTATTTCTGTACATGGTTCTGGGTAGACCATTTTGATACCGGGTTTTGATTATGACTCACATGGGCCCGGGCCAAGTAGGATCATGTTGCCGCGTTTCGTCCAGCATTCGCCAGCACGTGAGGTATCGCCTTTCATTGCCAAGGCCTTGTGCTGATTCTCAGGGAATGAGAAACGGAATGACTCTTTGGCCAACCCCTAGGGTTTCCTTTATAGGGAATCCCCTTCAAAACCCAGACTCGGTCATTCCCTACTTGTCGCAGCGAGTGCTTGATGGATCGAACGCCTGTCAGCTTTCCGATTGGACAGACTTCAGGCTGCCCCACGTTGGACCACGAGTCGCTGGCGTTGGAACCTTAGAGAAAGAGAAAGAGAGATGGAGGCTTCCAGGACCTTGGTACCCAAAAACGGCCCCTTGGAAACTGGAAACAAAGACCAACACCTGCATAACCGCGACTGAATTAATTTCGAGCCACACCCATATTTGGGGTCAAGGGGTACGTGGAGCTGTTCAGTTGCTTCCACCTTTGGGGGAACTTCCCTCCTTGACGTGGTGGTTACTTTGTGGCAGCGCGAATGTCGATAGCGAGTGTTGTTGATTGTCCCGGGAAGTTTAACATGATGAAAGTTAGGGGACAGTGTTGATTCCTGGGTTTGGGTAGACTCCCGAAAGCTACTTCTTTTGCCACTGTTTCCAGAATTCCCCAGTTGGTCTTCAAGGAAAATTGCCACCACTGAATATGTTCAACTTGTTGGCATCTCAAGCAAATGGACAAACATATTGGACATACCCTCCCTGGTAGGAATCTGACGATGGGAACGTGTGGACAGGCCACGTTGCCTTTGGGTAACGTGCCCTTCAACTTCCGTCATAGAGAGAGGGTACCCTTCAGTGAGATGCATGGAAGCTCCCACTTCCAACTTTTGCGAGGGGCTCAAGGGTTTCTTACGCTAAGACGGTTTCCACTACCCCCAGGAGAAGACTGGTATAGCGGGTAAGTATACCGTATACTGTACTCTTCATATCTCTGTAACTGGTTATGTAGCTGCAAGCCCTTAGATTTTTGTACGGTAGTGGAAACCATCGTAGAGGGCAGTTTCATTTCGAGCAGCAACCCTTTCGAGAGAAGAGTTGGTGGCACACACGCTTGTCCTTCCCCAGAATCAGCTCCTCTTGTTGATGTGTTGCTTTTTTGGGTCCCCTTTGTTTTTCATCAACCAGGCAAAAATAGAGTCTCTCCCGGCTTGACAAGCTTTCTTTTTCTTAAACGGAACCTCCCCAAAATGCCTTCGGTTTTCCTTTCGGTTTCCCTTTTGCAGCACCTGCCCCAAAGAGGTGTCAACTCCAAAAAGATGAGCCTAATATTGACCCCCTATTAATCAACCCCTGTTTATTCACAGGGGGTAGGCGATGGTATGGAGTAGCGCGACCGGACAATGTAAGACCTAGCCAGGCCACTAAAGTTGGGGCGGTTCAGATAGATCCCCCCTACCACCGATTCTGATCACGCCGTGCCGATGGAGACCACAACAAGTCCAGCTATTCATAGGTGGGTGTTCCCCTCAAATAATGCTGATTCTCCACCAAACCTAGGTGGGTGTGGCTCGAAATTAAAGAGTCAGGGTTACACAGGTGTTGGTCTTTGTTTCCAGTTACCAAGGGGCCATTTTGGGTACCATTTTTTGAGCCACAGCCAGGTTCAACACAAAAGGGGAGTTTGTCCTTCGAAGCATGGGGCTGGTTTCTTCGAGGTCCACCCTGTGCCGGATCTGCCTGCTGGAAGGCTCTACAGAGGAGCACTCTGTCCCACGAAGCGTACGTCTTGCCATCCTAGGTCCCCCATGCTACCCCTTTTTTGGTTGGGAGGGTTCCCGCAGTAAAATAGACTACAGAAAAAAGGGTACCCTTATTCTAACTAGCCTCTCTACTGGAGGACCTAGGATCGGTGCGATAGGTAATGTTGACCCCGTATCAATCAACCTAATAGGGGGGTGTCCGTGGGTTTAGTGGAGAATCATCACTTTTGGAGGGGAACACCCCCCTATGAATAAACAGGGGTTGATTAATAGGGGGGTCAACGTCAGGGAATGAGGGAAACTGAACCGGAAGGGATTCCCGAAGAAGGGAAACCAAATCGGGGATGGTTGGGGGTTCCATTTCTCATTCCCTGCTGAGCACCAGCTGTTTTTGATTTTGAAAGGAAACCAACAGGAAAACCGCCATTTCGGGGGCTCCCCGAATAAACGACGCACTCTACGAGAGAGCCAGAACAAAAATCGGGATTAGACTTTTTTTGGCCGGGTGCAAATGAACATGTCGGACATTTCTTTTGACTGGAGCGATTTTCGTAGCATTCCATCGGTTTGTCATTTCCCCCCGTCGCCTTGATATGGAATGCCCAGAACGTGTATTTCAGACAAGACAACACAGCTATCTTTCCACCAACAAACGCAACAGCGCAAAGGATCCAGAAGACCTCGCCCATCCATGTTACCCCGGTTCAGATGTTCCCGCACCATTGTACATACCACAAGAAGGATCCTATGTTTGTCAAGGCCACCACAGTTGGAAACCCACCAAACGCGTCCTATCATTAACCCCACGAACGGTTCTCTCGTCCTAGTGAGATCGAAGACCGCTTTGGGGGGGTCTTGACAAGCCGTGTGCCTCGAAAGCGCGACAATGGATTCTTGTAGAAGTTCGAGCGTCGCATGCTTGTCTCTATGCTATCTCGAGCTCACTTGGGGGTACAACGAGCTCCCCATGATGTAGGCCTTAGGCCCTTTCTTGCGCATCCCCTATTTCAGGTTTCGGAACTATTGTACAAGTTGCAAATTGCTGTACCAGTCAAGAGGGTTGTGATCTCCAGAGCATCCTCTTTGGACTTTACTTTGGACCCCTCTTGGGCTTTTCTTTTGGAGGACAGGGTTCGAGCCCATTGGAGCCCTCGGTCTCTACGGTTTCTGAAAAATCACCCTCTACCCCTGGAGAATTTCAACCAAGCCCTGGCCTTTCGCGATGCGAGACTTTTGGCCGCAGGAAGATCCCCTCATCACCCCCTGCCTCTGCAAAGGCTCCATCGAGCCCGGGCCTAGAGCATCGTCGAAACGTCTGAGCGGCTCTCTGGCAGTAGACCCCCCATATCCCGGAAATTCGGTGTTTCACCGAAATTCTGAAGCTCTTTGAAATGAGGTTCACCGAAGTGCAGCGAATTACCCGATACTTTGCTTCACCGATTTTTACTCTTGAAATGGACGCTCTCTTGATTGACAAATGCACACTGCATGTGGGCAGGGAGCTCTGGAAGATGGAAGGGCCGCAATGGCACAGTTGACTGGTGCCTCGGCTTGCCTCCAGTGTACACGTGCCACATATGGTCCGCTGAACTCTTAGGGCGCAACTCCAGATTTGCTCAGCTGGCAATGGGATTCCGTGGTCCATGGGGACAAGACCTGGACGTGAGAAGTAGAGGGCTCCCCAACAAGCCGAACATGCTTTCCCAAACGGAAATAATTGCACTTTCAAGGGATTTCAAGGGGCTTGGTGAAACTCATATCGATAATTTGCAGGCTCAGTTGGACCAAGGTGAATAGGCAGTTGTGTGCCCCCAAAGAAATCGTGGCGCACACCAATACAGCACCCAGATGTACCAACCTTTGCATTCCTTACCCTCCCTCCAACAATGGAAGCTCACAGGAGGGTTCTGGAAGTCACTGTTCCTCGTGGAAGTCTCCTGTCTTCAACGATTGGAAGGCTACAAGTTGCGTCGCAGGCGTTCTGCGCGTGCCGACCAGACGACGCGCGACGAGGTTCGTCCACCTGGGCTGCCTGCGCTACTGGATCCGCGGGCGCCTGAACTTGACGGACGGCGCCAGCGGAGGCGCCGTTCGTTCGGAAGCCGACTTCGTTGGCTTCTCGTGAAAGTCAAATCTGAAATGAGTCGCCACCAGGAGTTGGACCGCAGGTCTTGGTCCATTCCACTTACTAGGGCAAGCCATTTGGGGTACCTATTCTTGACCCACAGCCATTTCTTACTCGAGTGCCGGTTCTACCTTTCGTCAGCTTTTGGATTTGGACCATCTTAGTCCGTTGGGGTTTCACTTTCCCAAAATTGGTTTCACTTTTTGGGTTTGGATAGTGACAAACGCCCAGGTTTGGCCGGATTTCTGACCATCGACTTAGGAAGTGATGAATGAAATTTATGGAATTGTATGCATCCATTTGCTGGAGGATTGTCTTTCTTTGTCCCTGTTGAGTTTTAGGGGCTGTACCACTGGAAACGTATTTAATGTTGACCCCAGACTAATAAACCGCTTCTACTGGGGGGTTCGGGCGCTAAAGTGATGAATCCCCACTAAAGGGGGACCACCACCAATCAAAATCAACCAAGGGGGTTATTAATCCGGGGTCCGTCTAGTAGCTGTTGGCCAATTTGTTTAGCCATTTGTTTGTTTGTTTTGACAGTATCTCCGACATATTTCACTTGGGGATTCCTTATTTCAGGTTTGTCATTATTGCAGATTTTGCGAAGGTTGCGAAAAGAAGCCGGGAGTTGTCACCAAGGGTTTCCTAAAGCTGGGGATTTGGGGAGTTTGCACCGAGCCAGACGCGCGACGCCAGGGAGCTACTTCTACAGACCGTTGGCCTGTGAGCTGTGCAAGGCGATTGGAGAGAAGCTTCTTGTTCGCGCAGATGCGCAGTGCATGTTTGCGGCCCAAGTGAACAAGTTGAGGGGCGTTCCAAGTTTTGTGTTGTTTTTCTTTTCGGGGTTGCTCTTTAAGCTGCCCAAAAGCTGCGGGATAGTTTTGAGGATGCTATGGACCCTGCCGAATGTATGACATGGCCGTGGCTCGACAAATGGTACCCAAAATGGCAGCTTGGCAAATGGAACCTTTGACCAAAACCTGAGGTTTGCCCTGGCTCTCCAAGTTTGAGCCACACCCACATGAGCGTGATTGCTCAGGATCCTCTTGGTGGAACTTTGCGAATGACCAACAGGCCGTTGCTTGTTCCCGAGTAGAGTACATATGTGTAACCACTGGGTGGTATGCCAAGGTCCAGAAGGGCCCGAGGGCTGCTTACACAATGCATTCAACGGTCCTGTGACATTGGCAGTTGGGACTCTTGCAAGTGCCGGTTTCCGTTTGGCTTTCGTAGAGCCAAAAGAGACTTTCTCATTTTGAACGCACTCCCAGAGAATCGCGCAGGCTTCTTGGCTTGGAATTTGAAGCTTTGTCGTTGGGTGAGTGAATTGATAATGTGCTGTTATTTCCCGATAACTACGCTGGGAATGCAGGACAGGCAATCTGAGGAGAAAATGGTCACGGAGGACACAATGGGAATCTGAGTGAAATGTTCTCTTCTCCCGGAGCTGAGTTTGAGTTGCAGGGCAAAGATTGGACATGCCATCGTCAAAAACCTGCGGTAAATCAAATGAGGGCGGTCAATTTTCCCTCCACTGGTCAAGGCTTGCTTCTCTTCAAAGTTCAGGCAAGGTGTGCAACTCGTTTTGACAGATATCTACTATGTCCACTCGAGGCCAAGCTGGCCAGATCTCTCCAACCAAAACCAAATAAGGCTTACTGCTTGTTTTTGCATTGCCAGACTTTGCTTTCCTTTCCATTGTTTCGTTTTTTTTCCTTCGTCTCTCCATCAAGTTGTGGCCGGCCGAATGAGTCACTCGTCACTGGAGGTCGCAAGGTTCGGGGTCCAAAACGGTGGGACGGCAGGCCACCTATCCCACCTACGTGACCATGGGCCAAGAACGAATGCCCCTGGTGGAGGCGCCCTGAAGCCTTGAACCTTCGGGCAGCTAGAAGAATCGATGGTTTTCTGGGGTCCACCATGATTCTTGGTACTACTTGGTGGTTTGGATTGGTGGTTTCGGGTAAATTTCCTTTGAAAATGTTGTTTTCTGGGTTCAACCATGATTTTTGTAGCCCTCTGGTGGTTTGGATTGGTGGATTGGGGATTTGGATTGCCTTTGGTGATTTGGATGGGATTGGAAACTGGGATTTGAAGCTGAAGCCCAGCTTTTGAAACCGATGGGGAAAGTGGCCCCCTGAGAGGTCCCAAAAAGCCACCAAACAATTAGGATGAGGTGATATGATTTGCGCGAACCGGATCTTCGACGGTTGGACGGCGATGGTTGTCCTCTTTGAAGTCTATGGTGTTTGCTTCCAAGTGTTGGCTTTTTCGGGCCCAACCGAAGGCTGGCCAATCTTCCGTACTCAGGTAGGATGCCTGCTTGCAGGAGCACTAACCCTTCACACCCGTTCAAAGAGGCCTTTGAGGGTGCCTTTTTGGCCATTTTTGGGCCATTGTTTGTCTCTTTGAGGGTGCCTTTTTCGGAGTTGAAAGTGAAGCCAAAGAAATTCATAGATCATCTAGCTCATGTTGCAGCATCCGCGCATGTTTTGCGTGTGGTTGCAGAGTAGTTGAACTGCCGCCCGTATTTCTGGTGGAGCGCTTGTCACATGTCGGGCGCGTGTCAAAATCGCTGCCTCGAAGCTCCGGCTTGGGCCAGCCAATCAGCTTGTTCAGCTCTGAAGCAATGCATTCGCAAGCTGCCCAAAAAAAATGTCTCACCCGCCATTTGGCCCGCCTTTCAAGAAGCATTTTTTCATTTTTCTGGCGAGTACCATTTGGTTTGTATACCCCGCCTTTTCAAAACCAGTTTTTGTCTGGCAAGTGCCAAGTGTCATTGCCTGGCTGGTTTTCAGAGGTGAGGAAATGAGAGCGAGCAGTTCAATTCACGTCAATGTTTGGAGCCGTCTTTCTTCTTTGCCATTGGCTGACATGACGAAACAAAACAAACACATATTATACAGCAATTATATGATATATATATATATATATATATATATATATTAATATATATATATATATATATATATAAATGTACCAGTCCCTGGGCCACGTACCCCCCCCCCCAATGGTAGCATCATCCGCATCTTGGGGATGATGCTGGCAATGCTGGGGATGCTGTCCAGTACCGTGCGAGCCCCTGCAGCTTCGGTCCCAGACCCCCTTTCACCCCGTGAACCAACACCCCCGCACCTCTCGCAACATCCTACCCTAAACCAAACCACCCTTTAACCCCAACCCTAAGCCTAAATCAACCCAAACCCCAAACCCACCCGAAACCCACCGCAAACCAACCCTGAACCAACCCTGAACCAACCCTAAACCAACCCACCAAGCCTCAACCAACTCCGAACCACACCCCAACCACCCAACCACCCAACCACCCCACCCCCCACCCCCCACCACCCCACCCCCCCCCCCCCCCCCCCCCCCCCCCCCCCCCCCCCCCCCCCCCCCCCCCCCCCCCCCCCCCCCCCCCCCCCCCCCCCCCCCGGGGGGGGGGGGGGGGGGGGGGGGGGGGGGGGGGGGGGGGGGTCCACGGCCTGGAACATATATGTATACACTCTCTGTCTCTCTCCGTATATATATATATATATGTCATATATATGTACTATATATATATATACACAATATGTATATATATATACACATACACTATGTATATATACACTATATATACATGATATATACACTATACATATATGCATCTTTTCCCAGGAGGCTTGGACGTTGACGTTGAACACGTCGCCCCACCCGCCCCGTGCGTTTTTCTTTTTCCCCCCCCCCCCCCCCATTTGCCCTTGCGCCCCGAAGGTGCCGCGCACCACGCCGCCCTTCATTGTGCTGGAGAACCTCGCGGGGCGCCCGGCGGAAGACAGGGACGTGGTTTTGAATGGACGACCAGGTCCAGCGAGGTGCCCCTGAAGGGGGGTTTATGGGGCGTCCTTTGGGGGTTCTTCCTTGGCCAGGTCCCCCAGCGAAAAAGGTGCCCTTTTTAGCCGCTTCTTTCTTGGTTGGGAGGGTTCCCCGACTAAAACGACCAAAGGTACCACACCTACCAAGGGCAGCTTCTGAAAGAACAACACCCAAACACCCAGAATCCCAAGGGACGTGTTCCCTTTTGCCCCAAGCAGCCTAGGTCCCTCCAGGACCCAAAGTTTGACTCGACACCTGAGTTTCCCTTTCCAGGGCCCCCCACCCTAGATCCCCCAGTAGTAGTGGTGCCCTTTCTCGCCGTTTCTTTTGTGGTTGGGAGGGTTCTCCTACCAAAATAGACTACAGAAGAAAAAGGGTACCCATATTCTAACTCTACTGGAGGACCTGGACGTTTTCCCTCTTGCCCCAAGCGCCCTATGTGATTGTGTGTGTGTGTGTATGTCAACCCGCAAAATGGCGGCTTCGGTTTTGGTTTCCCTGCAACTTTGTTGCAACACGACACACCAAGGGATGTGTTCAATTGACGAGTTTCTTGCTGGTGCGATAGGCAGGGAAGGAGTTGGAATGACAGCTATAAACCATCCAACTGGTGGTTTCCCCGAGTTCATTCCCTCATTCTCTACTGGCACCAGTTTCCAAACCACCAGTTTTCAACCACCAGTTTCTTTCATGGACAACTTGGATGTAGTTTCCAACTGGGATTAGTAAAGGCTCCCCCCCCTTGCCCCCCTAAGGTGGACATCCATTTGCTAACACCAGGTTGACACCAATCGGGTAGAAAATCTAAGACCAAGTCTCCGTTCAACACGGCTGGATATTTGGTTTGGATTCCTTTAGCTTTCCCTAACTATTATTTTAGTGGATCCCTGGGTTCAGAATGGAAATGGAAGTTACCCCTAGAAAAACTGGTGGGAGCAACTCGTGGGAGGACTTCCAGGACTTCCAGGACTTCCAGTCTCCGAATTAATTCGGTGCCAAAAACGGGAAAGGGAAAGGGAGGGAGCCAAAAATCAGGATGTTGCAGTGGAGTGGAGTGGAGTGGAGTGGAGTGGAGTGGAGTGGAGTTTCCTTGGCTGCCCATCCCTTGGTAGCACTAGCCCAGTGAAATCATCCAAGGACCAAGGTGCCATCTAAGGACCACCACTTCTTGAGCGCCAAAGTGGAATGGAACGGTTTCCCCACCTGGGCCCTTGAGAGAAGCCCAAGTGAAACGATCCTGACAAGGTGGCTCCAAGGACCTGGGCGGATCCTTCTGTCTAGAAAACCACCCAAAACCCTGGGGAAATATCTGGTTTCTTAAATTACCGATGGCTGAAAAGAATGGACAAGGTGCCAACCATATATTTTTTCTGGGGAGCTGGCTACAAACGCCAAAACAGCTTTGCAGACAACACCCACTAAAACATCCGGTTTTTGAAAAGAACGGTGGTTGAAAAGAATGGACAAGGAATCAACCCCTAGAATATTGGGTGTTTCTCCAAAACGGAAAACTGGTCCCCTTAGGGCAAAAATAAAAGGGTCCGCAGGCAGGCGGGCTGTTTGTGAGTCCCCGAGAAGTTTGGTCGAACCCGGTGGCTTGCACCCGGCATGGCTGAGAGCCTGGGAGCCTCAGGTCCGGGATTCCCAGCAACACGCCACCCGGGGTCTGCACGTGATCTCCCTGGCGGAGAAGGCCGGAGTGACCGGACCAGTCGACCCGTCCGGACCAAAGGCGGCGGTTCCTTGGGTTTGGGGGTGAAAAGCGGTGGATGACATCCCCCAGAAAGATTTCTGAAGGGCTAGGTGCGCCTTCCTGAAAAGACAGGCGAAAGGCCACTTTGAGCGCGCAACGGGGGGATATTTAGCAGGAGACAATTCAGACGTGAACCAGTAGACAATTTGATGATAGCAGTAGACCATGCAACCAGCAGACAGATTAGATACCAACGGCCGACAATTCAGATTTCAACCAGTCGACAAGTTCTGATACGAACCAGCATAGTAGAAAGACATTCGGCAGAAAAGAGACAGCTCAGATGTGAACCCAGATCTCAACCAGCCCAATGACACGACGTGTCGCCTTCCGCTTGAAGGTTTTTTCCCAGAGGCCAAAGGACCCGCCGACTCGTTTCCGGAATTTGGTAATCGTTTTCACGGCAAAAGGTTGAGCTTTGTCCGGGTCCGTTGCATCCCCAAACCTGCGACCTTGGGGTTAGTGGCCAAGTGTTGTGTCAGGGTTCGGGTTGGTCTGTTCAAGCTCTCAGACCGTTGACCCCGAACAAAAACCTAAATGATGATTATGAGGATGTTTAGGCAACACTAGTTCAAACATGTTTGAATCAATGATTAGCCCAATCCTTGTCCTAGTCCAGACAAGTTGTCCTTTCGTCTAGGTCCCATGCGCAAAGGGATCAGGACCATGGGATGGAACAACTGTTTTTAGCTTGCCACATTCTGTGATGCTCTTAAGGAATCCCCGAAGTGGCAAAAATAAAAGCGGCTTCACAGGGAAGGGACAAGCCTCACGTTGCCTTCTTGAGACTCTGGCAGAGCCCTTGAGCCAAGAGAACAGAGCCAGGAGAACAGAGCCAAGAACCCCCCCCCCCCCCATTTGGGCTGCAACACTGCATGAAGCTTATGAGTTGAAAAAGACGAGCCTTTTCAGGAAAGGTCGCATTTTAAAAGGGTGAGTCCTGAGTCAACGGCAGTTTGGCATCGGAACACTTTGCTATCACAAGGGTGGCTTTCCATTTTCAAGGCCCTCTTCATTTTCCCAGGTGATATGGTCCAAATGCAACACCTTTTAGGGATATCCAGTAATTAGCCGCGAAGTGGGTAGGTCACACAGCCCTGTTTATCCAAAGAAGTGCAACAACATGACTTTCCTTGGATCAACCCCAACAAAAAAGGCATTCACTTCTCATCTCGGGTTGGTCCCCCCCAAATCTATCCTTTGTTGAGGTTTTATGGTACAGGGTGCGGCTGGATGGTCAGAAGCTTGCACCAGGTAGATCGTTGCTTCGTTTTGGTCTGCCACCGGAACCGTTCGACGTTCGGGACACGGTCGCTTCAAACGGGGACCATGATGTCATGGAGACCCCCATGATGTCATGGTCCAGGACGTCGAACGGTTCTATGCGTCCCTTTAAAAGGAGACTGGCCTTCCGCCAGTCCCCGATTCCCCACACGTCGAACGCTTCCTGCCGTGAGTGGTTTGGCGGCTGGATGGTCACAAGCATTGCCCCATTTACCCTCCCACAAAAAAAACACAGACATAGAACCCGGTGTCTGAGGCCATCCCGACGGCTCCCGACGGCTCCGCTTGACGTCGCAGTCGTGTCGCGCAGGTGCTGAAGTTGGGCCGCGGCCACGAGAGCGACGTGCGGATCGCGGACGTGTCCATCTCCCGCCGGAGGACCCAAACCAAAGGGACCAAACACGGGGCGCTGGAGGCGTTTTGCAAGAAGCCATGCAAAAGGAAGTGGACGGTACCAAAGCCAAGCCCCTGCCATGTTTTTGTTTCCCCTGTAAGATAATTGGGGCTGAAGCCAAGCTGTCGACCTTTCACCTTTCACTTGTTTGTTGAGATGTTTGGTATTTCTTTGAGCCAATGAACTTTGAGCTACCCTCATTGTTTTGAGGACTTGTGGAGGCGATCGGGTACTTAGCGGTTTCAACTGCAATAGATGGGGATAGCTCAAAGTGAAGCTGTTTGGTTTAAGGAGCTGGACGGCGTAGTGTCAACACCCCTTTTGCTTAATCAATATTTGTTGGTGAGTAGGAAACCAAGCTTTGCAGGGAGTGGCATGGGCGCACACCCGCCGCCCGTGAGCAGGGTCATGAATCTCCTGCCGAAGGAGAGGGCGAAGAAGAAGAAGAAGAAGAAGAAGCGCAAGAACTCACCCGCCGCGTTGAATATTTTGCCGCGCGGGATTGACTCCAGCTCGGCGTTTTCGTCCACACATCCAGGCAGGCGCCCAAGCAGCTTCTGTGATTCTGCCATGGGCGTCCCTGGCGCCCCGGCTTGTCCTACGCAAACCGTCGGTTCTTTGTGTGCCGAGTCTTCCAGCTGGCCTTTGCAGGCATCTGTGCGTGTGTGTGTGTGTGTGTGTGTGTGTGTGTGTGTGTGTGTGTGTGTGTGTGTGTGTGTGTGTGTGTGTGTGTGTGTGTGTGTGTTTGATAGCGTTGCCATGCCTAGCTGCATCTTTGGGAGGATTGAACAGCCAGTCGGAATTGCTGAAGGAACTGCAAGAAGAGCTGGCTAGAGTTGCAACCACAGATTGGCTTTACCGTGAGTGATTTTGCCAAGAGGCTCTGCTTGCCTGCTACCGTCGCAAGGGCAGAGCTTCCCAGCAACTTCCGCACAATTCTTTGGTGCATGTTGCTTGGATGTTAGGACTTGAGCTTCTTGCCAACTAATGGGTTTTTTCATGAAACCACTAAAAGTTAAACTTTTAGCAGGGGAGCAGAAAGCAACCGAGAATTGTTCCACAAGGCCATGTTTTGTAGCTGAGGTCTTGCCGCCTCCAACGTCTTAGCGATCAATCTTGTTGCCAATGCCCAGCTTCGTTCTTGCGCTTGTCAGAAGGAAAGCCTCCGCTTTGAAGCTGCGCCGCAAAAGTCGGATCTGAAGGTGCCGTTCGAATAATCCTCTTGGAGGTATGCCAAGCTTTACCATAGCCGTTGCTCGACTCAAAAGCGGTTTTCCTGAAGAGGAGGGCCCTCTTCCAGGAAAGCCCAGCTTCCCAAACCTCGCAGACACGCCTGCCGTCAATCAATGTCGATATAAATTCTCGGATGTTCTGCCGAAATTCTACTGCAAGATTCAGGAAAATCAATGGCAACTGGGTGTGTCCTTTGTCGAGGGTGCTTCTTTTTCAGAGGGAGACCAAAGGAAAGCCACCATTTTGGGGGTCCACTAAGAAAAGGATGGGCCCAAGATTGGGGAAGGTGTGAGGGCATCACAGGGTTTGGCTCTTCCCCTTTTGGACGGTTCAAAGATCACCTTGGGGTTCCGTTTCAAGCGAAACGCTCGGGGCGGTTTTTCGTTCGGTGCTTTGGAGGCCAATCAAATCGGCCATTCGATTTTGCTGGAGACAGCTGCGCGTGCCAGCGAGAATGTGCCATCAGTCCGTTTGATGCAAAATCCAACCCCAGGGTTGTGGTTGATCACTCGGGGTTTGTCCAGCCACTTCTGTGATACTTTTGGGAATCCCCCTTTCTATTAACAGAATAGTCTTTGGGAAGCCCATTCTGTTGTATCACAGAAGTGGTTATTCCCCACAGCCCTGTCCAAACCGTGTGATACAATTGGGAATCTCCCCCTCTTGGGGGCTTGGTCTTTGGGGTTGGGCCCTTCTTGTTGTATCACAGAAGTGGATTCCATTTCTCCCAACCCCCACTGTTTGGATAGGAGACGGGTGCATAATGTTGACCCCGGATTAATAAACCTGTCCCATTATTAGGGGGGTCTTCCCTCCAAAAGTGATGAATCCCCACTAAAAGGGGATACCCCCCTATGAATCAACCAGGCTTGTATTAACCTGGGGTCAACATTACATGGAATGTTGAAACAGATCGGCCCAAAAGGCCCTTTTAAAGAGCAGGGGGACATGACAATGCCACTCTGTTCAAATCGTCGCCAGCTCCAGAGTTTCAAGGATGTCTCATAAGGTGGACCTCCTGTTTTGGGTTGAAGGTACGTGTGAGCAGCCAGCTCATGCGGTGCTTTTTCCTTTGCACCTTGATGTCAAAACGGCTTCACATGCCTAGCAATCTTCTCTGTATCAAAGGAGCACGTCGGATTTGTGCGTGTCATCCTTGCAAAGGGGCCATGACTAGGGTCCCCTCTCGTGAAAAGTTCCCATCATGCACTCCTCCCTTGTGGTAGGGGAGTGCCTGCCAAAAGCGCAGTCTTCGACCGCTTCGGGTTCCCCCCGTGCACTCACATCCTCCGAAGCCACCGAAGGACATGATCAGCTCAAGCCGTCACCTCATCCCGCGTGGCCATCTTCCGTTGGCCATAGCCTCCACATGGTTCTCCTGCGTGATTTCATTCTCACAGAAACGGCACGGTTGGTAAATGCGAGCTTCCCCCTGAATGCCGGGGCAAGTGGGAGTAGCATGAAGACGCCCATCTGCACCGCACCACGTTCTCGCTCCCCTCCTCCGTTGCATTTCACCAGTCCAGCAGCGACTGCAGGGAGTAGCCGCTCTCATTCCACGGACCGTCGCATTCCTCAGGCCAAAGCAGTTCCTCCTCCAATGCAACTTGTCCCCGAGCTGCGTGAGATGGTACACCTCCGTCGCCTCCGGTTCCGTCGCCGGAATTGCCTGCAGCACCTGCTCCCGGATCTGCATGACCTGTCTCCACCGCTGGTTGAGGATCTCATCCTCCGCATCATCCACTCTCTCAAAAGGGGGGGGCACGTCCACATAGGAACCCCCACCACCATGCCTGCGCCTCGCCGAGCTGAATCTTGGCGGGGTCTCACTCATACTTGAAGACGCCATTCTCGATGACTCGTCCTCCCGCTCATCCGTCTGAGTAGCCCGTTCGTTGTGCTTCACCACGAGCCTCCTCACCTTGGAACAAGGGCCCCTCAGCCACTCTTGCAGGCCATCTCCCACTCGGCCTCCAATCTCGGTCACCAGCCGGTACAGCACCACCGACACCACGGCAATGATACACACCAGGACAGTCATATCCATGGACCCCTCCACTGGCGTAGATTCATCCTCCGCCCGGCATGCCAAAATCTGCATCAAGGCCACCAGCAACTTGACTGCCTTCTCCTTGTCCCCGGTGAGCTGAATGGCCGCCACCTTCACAACTTTCTCCTCCTTTTCCGGCTCGAGGTTCCACAGTTGACACAGCTCCTTCACCCGAGACGGACCCAGAGGCTTGGTGCCAAGATCCGCCAGCATCTGCTGTCCAGGGCAATGTCTCATCAGCCATTCCCCTTCTCGCACTCGCCACCTCAAGTGAAATGCTCGGAGCCTTAGATGCCGGGTTCGCCATGCACCTCCCGTGTCCGTAGCGATAGACACCGCTGCCGCGTTGTCCGACAGTAGCATCTTCTGGAAGTCATCAATCCCAAGAGCATTTGCCACCAGCGCCTCCACCGAGTCCCCCAAAACGATGCCATCGATCGCCTCAATGAGTTCGCACTCCGCCGTGGAGAGCGCCGGGAAAGCCTGCTTGCCTGCCTTCCATGCCACCACCGTTCCGTTCCAACACACCACCGAGCATCCCTGACTCCTCGCTCCCGATGGCGCAAAGGACGCGTCAGAGAAAGCCTGCAGCCCCGCCGGTCCATGTCCCGACCAGTGTTGTCCGGCATCCTTGGAGATCCGGATGCCCCAGCCCTTCGTTTCCCGCAGATAACCGAGCAAGTAGCCAGATGCACGCACCACCCACTTGGGGTTCTTTGCTGCGAAGCTACATAGTCGGCTCATGCTGAAGAGCAGGTCCGGCCGTGTCCTCGTCATCAACCAAAGCAACTCCCCAGCTATCCGCTGGGCCCGGGTCACATCTGACTGGTCGTAGTCTCCTGGCGGTAGCTCCGCCTCGTCTGACATCTCTTTGGTCATTGGCGACTTCGCCTTGACGACCTCTTCCTGATGTCTTTCCAACACCTCCTCCACATAGTCCTTCTGGTGAATGAAGACATCCGTGCCCTCCTTCTTGATGTTCATCCCCAAGAACCGCACCTCGTTCTTCTCGGTGAGCTCGTCCGGAACGTTCGTCTCCCATTTCTGAGCAATCACCTTCTCGAACGCCTTCCTGACCTTCGTCTCTGCCGTCGTCAAGACGTCATCCACATAGATCGAGACCAAACCCATCAGTCTCTCTCCCTCTTGCGTGATCTGGATCATCCGCCAAAGGTTCGGCTCCGCCACGCATTGCTCCAGGTGACATTTCCTCCCCTCCGTCTCCCAGACCAGCGTTTGTAGTTCCCGATCTCGATGGTCCGACCACCTCCTCGGGCTTTGCCGCAATCCGTACATCGCCTTGTCGATCAACCACAATTCTCCCGGTTGAGCCCAGCCCATCTTGATCATCACCGCCGGCGGCCTCATCGCAACCAGCTGCTCCGGCTCCTCCTCCGTGTGGAGATCCGCGTTCAAGAACGCTGCCTTGATGTCTAAGGCTGATGTAGTCCACAAGCGTTCCGCTCCAACTTTGAGCTGCAACCGAATGGCAGTGGTATCCGTTCCACCAGCGTAGGTGTCCCCCTCGATGGTCGCATCGGCACTGACATGATTGCCGCACACCACCAGTCTCGTCTTCTTCCTCGCCGATCCAGCCTTGACACTGAAGATCGCCTTGCCGGGGACGACGGTCACCTTGCTCCCCTTGCTCTCCAGAAGCTTCTGAGCCTCCTTCGGGGAAAGCCTTCTCAAAGCCTTCTTCTCCACCATCAACGCATCGATTTCCGCCTTGATGGAGTCCCCCCATTTCTCCTTGTCTCTGATGACCTCAGTCGGCGAGATCATCTTGGTGTGCAACACCTTCTCCGTGTCCTCATTCTCCGGGACCTGGTGCTTCAGCGCCTCCTCTTCTTGACGTAGCTTCCGCACCCTCTTCATAGACTCCTGACACTTCCTCCAGCAAAGTCTCCTCTTCATCCATGATGACCTGCCGGAGGTACTTCAACTTCAATGCAACCCGGTCTCCTCCGCCATCATCAACCATCCGCGGGTCGCTCGTCTTGACCCTGATCCTTCGCCTCACCCGAAGGTCTTCCTCCTCCAGTCCTCCGGATCCTTTCGGTTTCTCTTCTCCTTCTTCGTCACGAAGCTCTCTACCCCCATCTCCTGGTATCCCACTGACCACCTTGGAGACGCAAACCACCTTGCCCCCCTCAATGACCTGGACGGCATGCCCATTGGACACGTCATACATGGGCGTGAGGTAGATCGCCTTCTGATGTGTTCCCTCAAAGGCTCGTTGTTTCCAGGCCCTCTTCGGAACCAGCACCTCCTGGCCGATTGTGAACTTCGGCCTCTCCGCGTGCAGGTCGTAGGCCAGCCGTGCTTCCGAAGCGAACCTTGCCACGCACGGCCACCACGATGTAGACCACCCCGTCATGAGGAAGATCCTCCTCATGACCGACTTGAGCACTCCCACCGCTGCTTCAGCTCTCCCGTTTTCCGGCTTCTGGTCCGGGGACCGAAGCGTCTTCTTGATGTCCCTCACCCTGCACCACGCGGCCAGCTCTCGAGACATAAATTCGCCCCCTTGGTCCGAATGGAGCCGGTTCACCAGCATGCCCTCTCTCCGGAGCCTTCTTCTCCTTCGACCGGAGAGGGACCGTGAAGTAGAGCGTCTTCAGCGGGCCAGGCTCCTCCCTTTCCGGGATGATCGGCTCTTCCGCCTCAGGGCTCGCTCCTTCTTCCACCTCCAGCGACTCCTCGGCCTCTTCCTCCGCCGGAATTTCCTCCTCCGGTTCAGGAAGATGTCCCGAATCGTCTTCTTCTCGATGTCCCTCTGGTAGCGCCTCCGCTTCCTCCACATTCACCTGGGGCCATGTGTACGTTGCTACCAGCAAGTAGCGCTTGTCCTCCACATCGTCCGTGTCCCTGCCATAGCGGAACGGCCCCGTCAAATCCACCGAGAGCACATTCCCTTCCGGATGCCTGAGACGCCTGTGGGGTCGGTCCCTTGCTGACGCCTCCTGACAAACTCGGCAGTCCCGCCGATAGGGCAAATGTCCCAGCTTGATGTGCTCCTCCCACGAGAGCTTCTTCATCTTCGGCAGCTCTCTCATCATTTCCCATTTCAGGCATCGAGATATTTCTCTCATCATCCCCGGCGCCCATCTCGAGAGCTCCTTGGACGTCCTGAGCTTCTCCTCGTCGCTCATCTCCCACCGCGGTTTCCCGCCGCCAACTCCCCGAGCTTCTCCTCCGGGACGTTCCTGAGGTAGTCGTAGGGCCATTGTGGTCCCCACCGTCGTAGGCTTCGATGCCCTTCCACCCCAGTCTCCCTGTTTGAAGGTCACCTCGCGGAGCCCGTGAGTCTGCTTCAGCCGTTGCCATTCCTCCGTTCTCCAGAATGACGGACACCTTGGCTCATTCTTGGGCTCAGCCGGTTGCTCGATCAGGAACCCGACTCTCCCCTTTTCCTCCTTGTCCTCCGACTTGGACTTCAGGTCTGCCAGCACGTAGAGCAGGATGAACCGAAAGAGCAGCACGTCGTCCTCAAAGACGATTCTCTCCTCCTCCTTCTCCAGGTTCTTCATGCCCCACCGCTCCTCCACTGTCCTTACCGGTCTCGGCTTCTCCTTGTGCTCCAGCGGGTAAAACCTCAGCACCGACCTCGTCCGGCAGTTCGGGCCACCGAGCAGCGCCTTGATCTTTCCATCCATCGCCAACCGCATCAGTCCGCCCATCAGCTCGCCCGACAGGAGGTCGTGATTCTCGCTTCGGACAATGTCATACTCGAGGATGTCCCTGGGGTCTCCTCCGAGTTCCCGATATGCCCGCGAAAGATCATGCCCATCACGCGGTCCCGCAAATAGATGGATCGCCGCCCCACCGTTCCTCTCCAGCCTCCTTCTCCGAGACCGATTCAGCCCCAAGGCTGTCCAGTTCTCCGCCGGTTGCACCAGCAGCTCCTTTTTCACATGCCATGGAACATCCCGAAACACCGGATGCTCGTCTACCACCTTTTTCACATACTCCAGCTCTTCATTGACACTGAGCCTTCTGAGCTTGGCCATCTGCTTCTCCTCGAGCTCCTTGATGAGCTCCAACGCCGTGTTCATCGGCAACTCCGGGCACCCCTGGTTCATCGCCACGGGCAGATCCCCTCGACATGGATGACGAATCTTGCAATGTCCGCCCGTCCAACTCAGCCTGCATCCCAAGCTCTGCACCAAGGCTCCCATCGGCACAATTGGCTGCGTGCCCGAAGCCGCGACCAACGTTCCTCCAGGCGTGACCCGCAAGGTATAGGACCCCCGGCGGCCAATTCCACCACCCGGTCCTCGTAGGCCGTCACGTCCTCGCCATCTTGCATCGGCCTCAAAGGATTCGTAGCCCCTGAGTCCACCAGGCCCCTCGTGCTGCTGAGCTCGACCTTGGACAGCTTGAGGGTGATTTGCCTCATCCTCATCTTTTCTCGCATGCTGTCCAACTGCCGCTGCAAACTTCTCAACGTCTGTTCACTCTCCATCTTGTGGCTTTCCGCCGGCGCCTGCACATTCAGGCTCTTGATCATCTTCGTGGCCTCCAGCAGGGCCTCCTTCATCACATTCCCATCTCCCTCCGGGGTGACGCTCGCCACATCTGGCGACCCCGCACCCACCGAGGACGACGAAGTTCCTGTCCTGGGGGTAGCTTCTAGGCTGCCCTGCTCGGCGTTCTCCGTCTTGATTCCCTCCGCGTTGGTCTTTGCCAGTTTGGGCTTCTCGGCCACCTTGCTGGCTATGGGACAATCCTTTCGAAGGTGCTCTGATGCTCCGCAAGACCAGCATCTCATCCGTTGATCCTTCTGATCATGGCTCCACTTGCAAGCCCGGCCCCTTCTGCAGCCCTTCTCCGTGAGGAAAAACCGACATGGTCGAGGTTCATCCGTTTTGTTCTTGGACTCCCCCGCCTCCTGGGTTTCGACCTTCTTCGCCTTAACCTCACTCGGCCACGTCTGCTTCACCGTCGCAGAGGTCTTCTTCTCCAAATGTGCCACCGCTTCCACCTCCGACAGCAAATGTTCCGCACCGCAACACCGCCTCCTGGGATGGAACCGTATCCAACTGCAGCGTGTTCCGAGCCAACGCCATCTTGAACGTCAACTCTGGGTTCTTCTCCACCACACGGCTCACCATCTTGTGCAGCACCCGAGCCATCACCGAAGCATCGGGTATGGTCACTCCGAGCTCGACCGCCCGAAGCCTCCACCTCATCCACCGCCTCAAGTAGATCACCGCCATGGCCAGATTGGTCGCCTCCTGCGGGCTTTCCAGGCTCTGGAGGATGACGCTCTTCTCCACCAACCCACCCGGCTGATAGGTCGCCATGAGCTTGCACACAATGGCGTAGCACGTCATGCTCTTCGTGGCCACGATCTCCTCCTTCGCCCCCTCCGGTAGTGCCGTGAGCAAAAGGCCAACCGCCCTCCGCTCTAGACGACGCCATCGAGGTTCACGAAGCTCCTCAGGATCTCTCAGGAGCATCTTCAGCCGCTCCAAAGGCGCGGTGTTCTGGTACTTCAGGTACCAACCCTTCGCCGATTCCATGACCTTCCCCCACCACGTCTGGGACGAGTCACTCAGGTCCGCCATGATGGGCTCCAGAAGGCACAGCCAATCGCCCAGATCAATCGGGGCACTCTCCGGTTTGTACTCCGGCAGCTTCGGCAATTCCACATTTCCGGCTTTGACCACTTCGCTGGCGTCCTCGGCCGGGTTCTTCTGCTGCTTCATCAGCTGCTGCTGCATTTCCTGCATGTTCTGGACGATCTTCAACATCACGCCCAACGGCTGGTTCTGCGCCATTGCGTCCTCCTGATCCGCCACAAGCTCCTCCGAGGGCTCTCCATCCAAGACCGCGTTCTGCAATCGAAGCTGATCACCTCCTCCGACTGGCGTGCCTTTCTCCTCCGGGGTTGCGAACTTGTCGCTCTGGTCAGCTGACGTTCTTCCCGCAGCCGGTGCTTCTCGTTGGATCTCATCCACCCTTCTCACACACCGCTGCATCTCCTTGCGAAGGGACTGATTGTCCGCCATCAGCTGCATCATGAAGTACTTGATGTCCTTCAAGGGATCAGGCCATTGGGCTTGTCCCGCACCTCCATGATGTCCATCAGGCCGACCGTTCCCTTGATCAACTCCCGCACCTCCTTGGTGATCTCCAGGCCTCCGTAGCTCGTGTCGTTGATCGCCTTGCGCTCCTTCACGTGCCACGATCATGCCCTCGTTGGCCCTCTCGAGGTAGTTCTCGAACCCTCGCTGATTCCCACCTCCCGGTCCCTGGCTGATCAGCGGTGCCTCCTCTGTCCATTCGTCGAGCCGCTTCATCTGCTCCGGTGTGAACAGCGCACCTCGCGAGGGCACCAAAGCCGATGGCTCCCCCTCAGGCCCTCCAGGCCACTGGGTCGAAGCCTCCGCCTCCACCACCCCATCTGGCCTGACAACCATGGTGGGCTCTGGCTCCACCACCTCAACGATCAACGGCCCCGATCTGCTGCTGCTCGATCCCTTGCCGTTGCCCTCGCCCATCTCCTCCAATGATCTGGCCCTTCTGGTTCTCCCGGGGCCAGAGCCATCAGACATTGCGGCGCTGTCGCAGCCACCTAATGTGGCGTTGGGCTCATAACCTACGTGTGAGCAGCCAGCTCATGCGGTGCTTTTTCCTTTGCACCTTGATGTCAAAACGGCTTCACATGCCTAGCAATCTTCTCTGTATCAAAGGAGCACGTCGGATTTGTGCGTGTCATCCTTGCAAAGGGGCCATGACTAGGGTCCCCTCTCGTGAAAAGTTCCCATCATGCAGAAGGAACCCAAGAATTGGTGTCCGGGTCCTAGTGAGTTTGGCTCACTTCCCAGTTAGAATTTGAATCATGTTGAGCAGACCGTGTTCGTGGCCAGCACAAGTTCGGGTATTTCTTTTCTGACCAAACCACTCAGGAGGGTGTGGCTCAGAATTAAACAGCTGGGCTTAGCGAGTTTCCGCCTTTTGTTTCCATATACCAAAGTGCTGTTTTGGGTAACATTGTTTGTTTGAGGCTGTTTGTTTCCTCCACCCAGTGTAACAATACAGACACTAGATTGTAGCGCGAACCTTTGTTTCCAGATTTTGCGAGCCACAGCCAAGCGCGACACACGAAGCACATTCCGCCCTGCCGCTCCGGCGCCTCTGTGCTTTCGCGGCTGTCGCGCTGAGGCTGCCACGCCATGATCCGCTTCAACCACGGGAGCTTCGTGCTGGAGGCGACGACTTTTTTCTTAGGTGGACTCAATGGGCGGCAGAGAGCCAAGCACCCGAAAAGGGCGGCCTTCTGTTGGGTATGGCTCAAAGTTCAAGAGCGGGTTACGCAAGGTTTAGTCTGTGGTTCTATTTACCAAGGTGTGGTTTTGGCACCACTTATTCTTGTGCCACAGCCCTGTTAAACAATGGGTTGCTAGGCAATGGTATGGAGTGACGCAATGTGGGCGGGTTGCTTCTGGTTTCACAACTAAGTGCAAGCACAAATCCCCTAAAAAGCCACCCTCACATGTCCCTGTTCTCATAGCTTTAGGAAGTTCATGCTTTTTTGCCATTTGAAGCGAGTTCCCTTCTGGTGTTTGAACGGAAAGCCTGGGCTCAAGTCCGATGTTGCCTCCATACCTCGGGGTTCGGTGTCGAAATGTCCGGTTTGGTCCGTTTAGGCGCACGGGAGAAAAATTTTCGGACGCGAACTTTCCCATGTCTAGGAGAAACAGCTTAAGGTCCAATGAACTCCACCATGGCACCAAGGCCCACCGCGTCCTGTCACTGGAATGCCCTTGCAACAGTGGATTGATGTACTGGTGGGTGGATCTACTGGGTGTCAACAGAAGCTGTTTGGAGCTTGAGGAAAAGAGGGACCTTCCAAAAGCAGAGCAAGTATCACAAGCAGCACATTTGAACAAGTACACAACAGAACCCAACATTAAATTATACAAACAAAAGCTCTAAGCCCAGGCATGCGGTGGAGTGGATGGTTGCGAAATCCGTTTTGCACCGCCTAGCTCAGACACTCTGGTTTCCGATTTTCGATTTTCCCAACGTAAAAATACCAACAAACGTTGTGGTTTCCACGACACGGTTTCTCATTTGGGTGTGGGTCAACATTAAACCACCAGGAATTGGACCGCAGGCTTTAGTCAACGTTCCCATATTCCAGGGGAAGCCATTTTGGGGTTACCTTATGGAGGGGTATCTATTTCAGGATGTGTTTTCGTTTTTTTCTTTTTCCGCCCAAAATAAATCCGCGCCCTTACCTTATTTTTGACCGCAGCCCAGGACAACGACTCCAAGTTCGGCACCTTGGTGGCCATGAAGAAGCCCCGGCTCCTAGAGCCCGGCCCTGAAGTGAGCAAACTCGGGGGGCGGGGCCTTTCTTTAGCTTTGCTCATCCAAACTCGGGGCTCAGATCCCCGGCTAAAAGTTTGCCTTGTGGGTTGAATGGAAACCTCTCCTCAACCCTAAGAACGTCAAAACCTACAAGACGCAAGGGATGGCTGTGAACCACCCAGCCTTGTGGCTTCCTGTTGGGGAAAAGGTTCTTTGTAGCTTTTTTGCCACCCAGTCACATAGGTCCGACTCAAAAGAGGGGATCCATATTCACGTTTGACTTTCTTTTTGGAGCACTTCTCCTACTAATTTGCCGGAATGTTTCCTTTTTCGGGGGAAATGGATCGGTGTCTGTGGTTCTTTAGGCTTGTGGTACTGATCACTCGGGGGTTTATCCCCACAGCTCCCCCTGGCCTTCGGGAAGGAAGTGTCCGGTTCTTTGGCTCGCCGGTGCGCGGCGCAGAATGAGGGAATCGCACCTAGTTGGATGGTCTATAGGGGTCATTCCCTCATTCCCTAGCAAGTTAGGTTCTCTATATGGTTCTGTATGTGTGGGCGTTTGCTTGTTTGAGGGTGCCCTTGTTGTGGTCGTGTTGAAGGATGTTGAAGGGAAACCAAAACCAAAACCACCATTTTGGGGGTTAACACACACACACAGACACACACACACACACAGGCACAATCACATAGGTGCTTTACGAGGGACAAACGGTACAGCCGTAGGGAACACGTTGGAATCCCTAAATTTTTACCGCCCTTGACAGGCCCTTGACTAGGGTTTTCTGGTCTACTTGCAATGGAACTCGTGCCTTTGCCAGTGGGCGGGTGTCAAAGCCAGCGAAGGTTTCACCAGACCATGAAAGGACCATCCTGGTAAAAGCCCAAGACGTGGTAAATGAGCTGTACCTAGCGAACACCGTTGTTTGAGGTGCAACTGTCCTTGCTGTGGGCTCGGACCCCGCAAGAAAGCTCTGTTCTGAACTCCAAGCCCATGTGCTCGTTGAACCAAGCTTCAAGGCCAGTAAGGGCCCCCTTGGGCCAGGGGGGTGCTTTTTTGGCCACCCCTTGGTGGATGAAAAAAGCCCGGAGCGAAGGAATCCCCTTGTGAGGGCGTCGGGGTCCCCGATTCTTTGAACCAAAGGATCGCCCCCACAAAACGGGACCCTCCCTGGGCCCAAGGCTCCCGATCCCTGCCTCAAGAAAGCGCCCCTCGCGGGCTGAGACTAGGTCTTCCAGTGCCCTTCTCTCCCCTTCTTTGGGGCAGGGTTCCTAAAATAGACACAAAACAGTTGGTACCCTCATTCTAAGCTCTCTACTGCAACCAGAAAAGGCGTTCAGAGCCTTTCGAGACGAAGCGCCAAGCTGGGTGCGGCAAATGTGGGGCGCCTTTGGTGTTCTTCCTAAAGAAAATTGCCTGAATCGGCCATGTGAATGTCCCAGAGCATGCCCTGTTGGCCAAGCTTCGGCTTCCCTTCAATTGGTGGCTTGCAGCCGAATTGGTGGTTTGGTGGTTAAGGACCCCAGTTACCCACAAGAACCAGGGACCCGTTCGAATCCAAATCCAAACCACCAATCCAAAGCGCCAACCAAGGGTTACCTGATCTGCACGGACTCTATTACATAGTATTTAGTTGTTTTTGTTGTTGCTTGTATTTTTACCCAAACCACCTGCTCCAAACCACCAATTTCATTAAATGGTCTTGAACCTAGCTATATGGTTCGTAACCCTGGTTATAGGGGACTTACCATGGCTTCGGCGGGTTACGGGGCAAATCTACCCACGCGATTCCTCGCAGACCATCTAGGGCTCACTTGCCTGACCTTTTGGTTTTCCTGTGGCCCGTTCTTAGTCAGAGCCCCCGAAGGTTAACCTTCTTCTCTGGGTCTGTACTGAGAATTTGGCTCCCAGCCATCCCTTTAGCTGTTTAGAATCGGTTGAGTGCTTGGGTTTCCATCCACTTCACCCACAAGGTGGCCACTTTTTGCTGATCTGAGGGGTGGGAGCCCAGGTAGGGGTTTCCTGAGAACTTGTTTCCAAGTCCGGACGGATGGGTCGCGATCTGCAGGCCTGGAAGCTCGGTGTCCATCCAGATGGGTCGCACGGCGGGGGGGGGGCGGGGGTTTCGCTTGTTCGAAGGAGTCGCCGGCGCCGGCTAGTGACGTGGGTTTCTGGGTCTCGTCTGCGCGGAAAAGAAGAACGTCTGGAGCTGATTTTCGGTTCAACCCATCGTTCTATTCTCAAACACCCGCTGGCAGAGCCACCCAAATGTGTCTTTTTCATGGTTTCCTGCGAAGGAAGACGGATGCCTGGATAAACCCATCGTTCTATTCTACAAAAACCAGCTGTCTGAGCCACCCAAATGTGTTGTTTTGACGGTTTCCTGCGAAAGAAGAAGGATGCCTGGAAATGGGGAAGCTTCTTGGAAAGCGGTGCCTTTTGCATCCCGTGGACTAAATCAAACAAGCGTGTTCCTCGTAAGGTTTCTCTTCAGGATTTGTTTGTGAGCACTGAGTAGTCAGCCATTTCGTCGCTTGCATGCACCCGGGCTCGGGGAAAGAGAGTGGCTGCACTTCAAAAAAGCACACTGCTGATGCCTGCGCTTCCGTATGTTGTGAGTACTTGATCAAGATTGACTGCCTTTGAATCGGTTCTTCACTCGTCAAAACAGCAATACACCGCCGCAAAAGTTGTCAACTCCGGCACGCTCTAAACGTGTAAACCGTCGAGGAGCTGTCACAACAGTCCGCAGGTGTCCTTTTGGTTTTCCTTTGAGACCAGCCAACAGCTTTGGTTCCCAGGAAAAGACAAAAACCACATGAACGCGGGAAAGGACACCAAAAACCTTTTTTTTTCTCCCCCCCAGGAAAAGACACCAAAATGAAGGCGGGATGTTCAGAGCTCGGCAGGTGCTTTGTCTGCAAGCCGAGGCCTCGGATTGAAAATGATTCGGCGAAATTGGACCGGGGAGCTGAGTCGGTTTTGCCAGCTTGCAATTGTGGATTTGTTTCTCTTCTTTCTTTTTTAATGGGGGGGGGAACTTTTGTTTTTTGAATACCAAGGCATGTAAAATACCATTTTGGGGTCGCCAAATTGGCGTGTTGCCGTTGATGTTGCCCTCCAAAAAATGAAACACAAACTCGGGGTGATACTTGGTGAGGTCACTGGTTGCAATGGGATTTGGTTGAGGCGATCGGCGTGTTTTATGCATGTATAAACATAAGCCCGTAGGATCCGGTAAGGCTTACCCACTCAAAGCTCTTGCAAGTTCCCCTTCTCAACCAAGCTTTTGTTTGGGGTAGGAGTCCCTGGTGAAACCACCATTTAGCTTCCCCAGAATTAGCTCCCCTTTTTGTGTTTTTGGCTTTTTGGGGTCTCTTTGTTTTCCACCAACCAGGCAAAAAAGAACATATTTTTTGCTGGGCCTAGTTGGAGGATGCGGATGTGTGAAATGAACTGGGCGACCACCAAAGTGGTTTTCGTGCTGATTTTTGTTGACAAACAACCTAAAAGGGCTACGCTCCAAAACACAAGCCCGTGTCATGGATGTGCGAAATCCTGCACCAGTGGTTTTGCCCATGGGGCTTCATCCACCCTGCAAAGTGGATTTTGTCGCAGTATGGATCCACAGTTGCCCCGCTCGCCATATTTTTCAAGTAAACCAACCGGACTCAGCCAAATCACAGCTGGAAGGGTTCCCTTGTTCCCCTTGCAATATTTCCCTTGTTCCCTTGGGCCCTTGCGCCCAAGGGGGCCCCCAGCGATTGGGCTTTTCGGAGTAATATTTCTGGCCTCCACTTGCAGGTTACCTTCCATTTGCTTAGAAGGAGTTGTTTTTGCTTTGCTGGTTTTAAAGAGAATCTATCACTACTGGAAATATGTTCATTTTTTCAGGTAGCCTAAGCAAATGGATGTTACTGGAGAACTCTCCAAGGTGCAGAAGGACAACGGCTACGCCTGCAGCCCGCCGCTGCTGTCAGCGCCCGGAAGTCTCAGAGAAGCTGTTCGCAGTCTACTCACAGGAGGGTTTCCTGGGTGCCCATTTACCCACAAGAACCAGGGACCCGTTCAAATCCAAATCCAAACCACCGAGGAGGGGTTGCCTGATCTACACGGATTCAAATGGTATTTAGTTGTTTTTATTTTTGGTAGTAGTAGCATTACTATTATTATTATTATTATTATGATTATGATTATGATGATTATTATTATTATTATTATTATTATTATTATTATTATTATTATTATTATTATTATTATGTTGCTGGATTCTGCAACTATGTTTCGTGAAATGATGTGGAACGGTATGCATTATTGTCGTTTTTGCCCTGCAACCATGTTTAGTGGGCACGGGGGGTTGTCAGAAGTGACAATGTGTGGTTTGCTGTTGACCGGCTTCATTGTTCTTGTATCCGTGTTTCTGTGTTTTTGAGTCTTGGGTTCAATGTGCAGTTTAGCTGGGAAGAACCATATTATTTTTGTTCACAGAGACTTTGAAGTCAGGGCTTGGGAGGTATACTGAACCAAGATTTTCGAAAGGTTGGAGGTTCCGGGCTGGAAGACAGGTCCCGGACGCTCATGCACCCTTCTAATGGTTTATCAAAAAGAGAGGGGGCCTTATTTTTTGGTTGGGAGGGCTCCCCTACTGAAATCGACCACAGAAAAAGAAGGAAAAAAAGACATCGGGTGGCAGCTGGTTCTAAGCTCTCTACTGGGCAACCTGGCTTCAGCAAAGGTCGATCCCAACTCGAAAACCTCATCTTTTGAGGAGCTGATCGGATGGTGCGGTGTTTTGGGGTTTGGGGGGGGGGGAATTTCCGACAAACAACCAATGAGTCACGTGCTCAAAGCCGATTCGGGTAGATGAAGGTGAAGGGACGATGAAACTTGCCGTAAATAGCTGCGGATATCCGCCTTTCCAATTCTTGAAGCATGGTTCTGGGATTACGACCATTTTATCGATCGGTTTTGAGTTTGACTCAAATCAAGAAAAAACCCTGGAAAGAGCAGCGGAACGTCAGGATATGTACGCATTTTGGGGGAGAAAGACATGTTTGTAGTCAATTCCATTGAGAGACTGCCACTGTTCTGAACAAAACCAAGCAAAGAAACAATCAAACAAACAAACAAGACAAACAGACAAACAAACAAACAAACAAACAAACAAACAATTAATTGAACAAACAACCAACCAACCAAACAAACAAACAACCACACATGTTCAACCTAAGTGAGTGGTAAGCCGAAGGGCATTTCTGAGCGACAAGTGTTTTTCAGTGCCTCCCAGGAATGAGAACACGTCGCCCTTGGAACCTCAAGAAGAATTCTTTTGGGTCCACTGACCCCATTCAGTCGATTCCACCCATTTGCCATGTTGGGTGGGTTAATGCATTTTGGGTGGGTGATGTCCCTAGTTCAAAACTTAGGTGCCACTTGAACGGCCAGATAAATCTTTCCTCCATCCAACGGACTTGTTGTTTTTGGCAGCTTTCTGGCCAGGTTTCCAGAGGAGAGTTTGTCATGTTGATCCACGTAAGAAAGAGGCCGACAAGGGCAAACTACCAATGAACTACACTTGTCACTGTGGTCGGTAACCGCGTTATTTGTTGTAGTTTTACATGATGGCTGATGGCTTTAGGCTTTTCTTTTTGGAAGGAGCAAACATACAGTCTCATGGCCATGTACAGATGGTCGCCTCATGTCGGGAACATTTGACCTCTTGGTTGCTTAGTTTTCAAGGGCGCGCAGTTTAGGGGTGAGTTTGACTCCTTCACTGTTCTTGGCATGTTTTTTGGTTTTTAGTTTTTGTTGGTTCTGTTCATTTTTAGTGGGGGTCTGCAAAAAACAAAGTTTTTAGCTACCATACCAAGAGTAGAGATGTGACACTTGCACAATTTTACATGTCGAGTCCCCCCCTCCCGAAAGCTTTCGGCCAAGACAGTTTAAGCATTTTTGGTTAGTCGGCTAATCTCTCAGTAGGTCAGGCCGGGTCTTTGCGCCTGAGGCCACGCACGGAAGATCGTGCCGGGACCCTCTGCCGGCAAAAGCTTGGCAAGTTGAGTTAGCCCCTTTCCTTCGAGGAACACAGGTCCATTACAAAACTGCCTGCCATGGAAGATGCCAATATAAAACACCCCTGCGATCCAGGGAAAATGCGGCCCTCAACCTTAGGGGTACACCCTCAGGGGACAACACAATGGCACTTGACAGCATAAATTCTGACAGCTCGCGGGTGAGGGTGTGGGTGTGGGTCTGTTTGTATGTGTGTGTGTGTGTGTGGGCAGGTGTGCATGTGCGTGTGCGTGTGCGTGTGCGTGTGCGTGCGTCTCGTAAGCATAGTGTTGGTTCCGGGCTTTGACATGGCGCAAGGATTGATCACTGTCACAAATTTCAGACCTCCCGCCCCCGAGCACAGAGCTTGATTCTGGGCGCACTGTAATTAAGCCAGAAAGGTTGCAGCGTGCGTTGCTGAGCCCTCTGCACAAATTATATATAAAGGTACCTAGGAGCATGTGTTGAGGCAATTGAGTCGGGGCTTCAAACCGACCAATGCTTGAGTGGGTAATTAAGGGTAACGCGGACTGCCCGTTCAGTTTAGTGGAGTTCAGTTCAGTGGAGTCTGCGTGTGCCCCTGGGTTGCAGCTTAAAAGAAGGTCAACCCCAAAAAAGGCTTTCATTTCCTACTAGGGTTCAAAAAAGGGTAGGTTGTAGCCCTGGAGATTTGTTTCTGGCTCCACTGATGTAGTTGTGGTCGAATCATCTATGAGCTCCTCATGTCTGAGCCAGCTGACACGTCCGTCGTGCAGGCAAATTGGCGGCCATTGGCAAACTGACTGCTGTGTCAGCATGTCCCATTTGCCTGCCGGTTGCGGCAAAGGCTCCATCTGATGGCATCCTCTTTGTTCGGAACAACCTGCTCCGCTACCACAATTGTAGACCGACACCGAGGGGTCAGGACCACTCAATATGTGGTACTCTTGGTTCCCTGCACTTATTTCTGAAGTGCGCAGCAATTGTCCGATGGAGGTTGAGTTGATCTTACCTCTGTTTCTTTCCTGACAGGGCTTGTTGCCCTATAAATTACCTTGTATACCTGAACTCGATTCGGAGCTTTGTGGTCACAACACGAGACTGTCAGCCTTGGGGGACCTGCCTTTTCAAAGCCAGCCCGGACGATCCGCGCGCGCGGAGGGGATCATGTGCCGGAACTGGTCAAGCAGGAGACGCGAGCTCTGCGTCAAAATGTCTTGCTCATATATCTCAACCGCCAATTATCGTCTTTGCGCAGGTTGCAGACTCCAGATATTGAGCCCAAAAACTCTGGAATAGAGCAGGCTCTCGCAGCACATGGGTTGGTTGGATCCTTTGCTACGGGTCAACAGATGCTGCTTCGCACAGGCGTTTCGTGCAGATGGGAGTGGCCCACACAAAGGCCTCACGATCTCCAACGTCAAGCTGATTTTGTGCAGTTAGTTTTGCAGGACTTTGCGCGAGCTGAGGATTTCACTTGATGCCGGGGGCAGAAAACATTTCTCGTCGAAGGCGGCCCTGCCCCCCGCCCTTATCGTACCGCAATTGTCCTGTCATTTTTCCTCCTCCGTTGTGGCAGCAGGTGGAGCCATTTGCGCAGCGGGAAGATGGGCGACATCCGGAGAGGTTGGATGGATCGCTGAGGTGGGGTGAGTGCAGATTTTGGCAGGCGCGGTCGCCGGACCGACACCCTTGTCACAAGCGCAACGGTCCTGGAAAAGCCACGCCGCGCTCGGGCGGTGGCTCAGGGGCTTTTTTTGGGGGGGGAGGGAGGGGGGGGTCGGTTGTGGTCTGTTTTTAAGCTGGCTGCTTCCCGCTGCAGGCTACCCTGCAGATGCAAATTGCCGGAGATGCCTCATTTTACTTCAGGCTGGCAAAACACAGAAATCGTCCTCTAGATCCCACCAATTTGACTGCCAAGGGTCCACTTGGGATGAAGCTTGACCACCCGAAAAGGAACCGTTTGGTAGTGCGCATGTTCATGTGGCCAAGGCTGCTCGCCTGGCTTTGCTTACCCGCGGCCGTCAGGAGTGGGTTTTCAAAAATGGCGAGTGAAACGTTGAGTGCAGTTTGGACGCTTGTTCCAAGGGCTCAACACGTGGTCCTGGTAGCGCCCTCGACACGTGTGTATGTGTAGATGTATATGTATATATACATACACATATCTCGTCACATTCATGTCTTTTCAACACAACAACTGCAGTTTCATATGTAACTCGCTACTGCATCTGCAAATGGTGAGCATGTTGCGAGAACCAACGCTTCATTCTCAGGCGTGTGCCGGTTTCCATGTAGCATATCAGTGCAAATTGCTAGAGTGGTCAGCAATACAGTGAGGCAAGAAACTCTTCGATGGCAGCCGGTCCTCAAGCCTTTCCTCGGGGGAAGGGCTCCCAACCGCTGGGGCGGGAGTGCGCGCCGCCTCGCGGAGGTTCGTGGTCTACCTAGAGGCCACAGATTCCTCCCACCAGTTCAGAGGGAACAAGGGAAACCCAGTGGCCTCACTTTGTGGTCTGCCGACCACTCCAGCGGAAGGAGTGCCACAGAATGCGCATGCTACACGGGAGACGACTTGGCAATCCCCATTGGCAATTGGAACGTAGAGGCCGTAGAGACCCTGCTGGAGACGTGGAGCTTCCAACAGACTTCATTGGGGAGAGTGTGCACGAGATCTATCCCAAACCTCCGAAAGGCTGGAGAAGATGCCCCAAAACACACAAAGGAGGGGTTGATCGCCCACCAAACTCACGTGAGGCTTGAGTTGGGGACATGTCCAAATTAGCCCTGGCAGGCTGGTTTTCGATCACCCCCGATTTGAAGGATGACTGTGGACCAACTCGATGTTCCTCTTCCTCGATGATTTTCGCGTCACCATTTGGGCCACTTGAATGCAAGTTGGGTGATGTTCAATGGCGGAACAACGTGAACCCCTGTGCAAATCAGAGACTTGTTAGAAGAGACCTCGCGAAATATGTTTCCTTGCCAAAGGGGGGCTACCTCTGACCACGAGAACCATCGGCTCAAGTTCTTTGGGGGAGGGAAGCTCCAGCGAGGTTGTGGGCGCAGGCGAGGTGGGGAGAGGTGCGGGGAGTTGATCCCAATCAACCCCAGTTTAGTCATGTGGGGGTGTCCCTGAATTTAGCGGGGAGTCATCACTGATGGATGGGAACACCCCCCTATTAATAAACTGGGGTTGAATCATCCGGGTTCAACACTTGGTGTTTTTGCCTGGGGTTGGTTTCATTCACTTGTTGATTGGTTTTCCACCAAACGGGGTTGCTCCCAAGATCCGCTCGGCACAAGCGTAGATGGTAGAAGTCTGGCTCCTGGCAAAGGGAAACTCCGAAAAACCTACCACTCCTAGAAGCTTTGTCAACAGTCTGCTCAAACAAATCTGCGTCATCAGCTTTGCATGATTATGATAGCAATCAAACACAACTGCCCACTGAACCTCCCGCAGGATCTGGAGCTTCCGGATGCCCGCCGGGGACCAGATCTTGGGCTGGGGTGAGGCCACGGTGCAGTCGACATAAGCCTTGGCAATGGTAGCCTGACATGACAGGGGTGCATTTTGCCAAGGGATGTTGGGACTGAACAACTTTTTGCCAACTAATGGGTTTTCCGTATTAAACCACTGAAAGTTATTCACTTTTAGCAGGGGAGTAGAAAGCAACCGAGCTGAATTGAAGGTTTTGCTTCGGACCCTTGCTTTTCTGGGCAACAAGAATGAGATCAGCGAGCTCTCCCATGAAGCTCGCTTTGGGTCCAGAGGACCGCAGGGTTGTCCTTGTTTCCATTAGGGCAACCCATGTTGGGTAGGTATTTTTGACCCACCATTTGCCAAGTTTGGATTTCAGGTGCATTCTGAAGACTAAGTGTGGCCGGATATATTGACCATAGCTCATGTACCTTCTGGGTGACTCAGAGGGCAGTGGACAATACATGGATTTCTGTCCCAACGTATTCAGTTGGAGCGTGATGTTGGTACGAGGCATGTATATTTGCGGTCAACTCCTGGAGACTTCGAGGGCACGGTTGCCCATTTCAGCGCTGTTCATTTGGAGATCACCGATGTCAGGTTTCTCAACCTAAAGGTGTGGGCTGCTTGGAAGTATGTCAAGTTTGTTTCTCCCCAACCTCTGTTGCCCAATGGCGCCTTTTTTTTCTTCCAAGAGTCCCCTTTCAAGTCAACCAGCCCAAACAGGGCCCCCTTTCTGCAAATCCACTGGTTGCATCTGAGCAGAAACCTGATCCCTGAGGTAGCTGGTCTTAACAAAAAAAGCGCGTCACAGCCTTCAGGAGGTCCCACCAAAAGGAAGCTGAAGAGACGCCCCTCGAAATGCATCGCCCACTTTTTTGGAGCTTTTCAGGGAAGCCAACATCGGCCTTCTGGGGGTCCCAAACTCTCCTTTCCTTCCATTTGCTGATATATTTTTTCCCGGTGTTGCTTTTAAAGGGAATCTGTCAATACTGGACATATGTTTTCAGTTTTTTCCAAGAGACTTAAGCAAATAGAGGTTTCTGAGGCACCCGTTGCTTCTTTAGGCTCAGATGTTGCATGAAGCGCTTGTCGTGGGGACCCTGCTGGCCGCTGCCGGACCTGCCGCCCTGGTGATTCTGCTCTACTCCAGTATTGGCTTCAGCGACGATGTGTACCAGCGGCTCAGCGCGAAAAAAATGCCCAACACCGCCACAAAACCGATGGGGTGTCCGGCGTTTTCCATGAAGGTTGCACATGTGGCACTATAATAGCCCCACAATGTGCTCAGTGACACAAATCCACCTGAGGTCCGTGAGGTGCACGTTTGTGGATGGTCACACTCCAAACCTTTTGTGGGGGCAATTCCGATTAATGTTAGACCCGCTTTTCTTCACGGGGGACGCTTTTGTAGAAAGTGGCTTTTCCTAATTGAGGATCCTGCGACTGTGTTGGGGTTCGCTTGCATGGAAAGTTATTTTGCCGGAGAAATCTCAGGGAGAAGAGCACGGGCCGAAACAAGTGGCCCACAATCCACGAAAGCAAATCCGGGAAAACCGTGGATTGTCTTTTTTGAAGTGGTCCCCAAACCATCAAATTTAAGCAAGCAGTCGCACAAAGGGGGTTGCCCACAAGAGGCCCTGATTCTCTTTAATGTGACTGTTTATGGGGCTTGCTTTACTGTCCAACTTTTTGGGGGGTTGGGAATCTGAGAGCAAGGATGGGCAATACTAAGTTTGGAATTGGGAACTCACAGTGATATTCTAGGAATCTGAGAGTCAGTTTTGGCAATACTAAATTAGAATTGGCAATGCTAAATTAAGTACGGGGAATCTGAGAGTAAGTCTTGGCAAAATCAAATTCAGTACCGGGAATCTGAGAGTAAGTCTTCGCAATACTAAGTTTAGAATTGGCAATACTAAACTAAGAACTGGGAATCTAAGAGTAACGCTTGGCAATACTAAGTTTAGAATTGGCACTAAAGTAAGTACAAGCAAGTGCAAGTCGAGCCTAGACCGCCAGGTTTTCCACTAAAGAGACCCCCGATAACTAGTTCCACTGTTTGTGGGTGGGGGGGGGGTTGGAGACGTAACATTAAAGCAGACCCAACATGAATCCATCCCTTGTGTGTGTGTCTGTGTGTGTTTGGGAGTCTTCCATGGTAGTTTTTTGTTGACGCAGTGTGGTTCCTTTTTTGGGCGGTACCCTCTGTGGTGTCATTTTTGTTTTTGAGGCAAACCGCGAAAACTGGTGCTCCCGGCGCCTCCCGAGACAAAGGGTGGTCGTGGTTTTGTGAGGCTGCCCTGTTTGGGGTTGGTTGGCAGGGAAACCAAAAAGGCTAGTTTGGGTTTTGGTCCAATTGAAACATCTGGCTGGTTCTCAAATCAGGGAATCAGTTGGAATGCCCACAAACCATCCAACTGGTGGTTTCCTTTATCCAGGAATCCCAAACCCTGTTTCATTCCCAAACCCTCATTCCCTACTGTGGATGGACGAAATCCTGCACCACCTAAGAATCCCTGGAATGATGATTCCCCTGTAACTACTCACAAACAAGTTTTTCGTGGTTTCAAAGTGGTGCAGGATTTCGTCCATCCACAGTATCAACTGAGCTCCCAGCGAACTGGGAAGTAAGGCTAGCAGGGCAAGTTCCAGAGCTTTGGTGCCTAGCGACCAAGCTGCTGGCAGCTTCAGCCTGGCTCCTCTACTTCATCCTCGACATCAGCAAGGCGCGAAGCGGGGAAAACACAAAAGAAGGGGTCTGGCGAGTCTGGCGTCCAAGCACTGGGCTGAGTTCATGACTAGTTGATCCTGTTGCTCATACTACCAGGCACAAATAAAATTGACCTGTTTGCAACCTGGTGTCTGTCATGTTTCCTTTGGCCGGATCTGTTTGGCCAAGTGGGTTATCAAAGTCTAAAAGCTGTGGGATCCTTTTCTTCGATCCAGCTCACGTGTGGTTGACGTTGATGCCAAATACGATGGGACAGATACACCTGAAGAGAAGGCCGGCAGAGAGGGGGCCAACAACATGCCCTGCTTCTGGTCGAACCTGAAGCATTGCTAAGTCATCACTCACTCGGCTAAAATGCCATACCGGCCAGGCAGCAGATTGATTTTGTTGCCGGATCTAAGTAGCTGGTGTCATTTTTGTTAGGCCCAACGGAAACATGCGACTTGGCTCCGCTCCAAACGGGTACACTTCTCTCACCAGTCGGGTTGAATCCGGGGCTCCCAGCGGCGAGAAGCCGCTCTAACAAACCACGAGCCATGAGCGAACACGCGGATCAGCAGGGTATTCCCCGGCTGTTAGTGTTGGGGGAGGGAGGGGGGGGGGGGAGCCGAAATAAGCCCTAAATACAGCCTTATTGAGGGCTTAATAACGTAATAAGGGCTTATTTGGACTCCCTCCCCCTCCCCTCCCTCCCCCCCAGCCCCCATGAGTGCAGGCACCATCTTTCACGGGCAGTGTGGACCTTCAGTTAGAACATGTTAGAACACAATGGGTCAGGGATCCTTGTTCAGCAAAGGGAAATCCCCAAAACTTCCAAAAATTGGATCCCTGAGCATGGTGGTTTTCTCCTCTCTCTTTTTTTTCTTTTTGTGGGGGCGGGGGGGGGGGTCAATCTGGGGCAAAAACCATCCCTATTCCCGCTCTCAAGCGTGTCGTTCTAACATGGAAAACCGCCGGTGGTGCGGGTTGGGTTTTGGAAAGGTTGCTCTTTTGTTTGACCTTCAACATTGCCAAATGGCGGTTTCCCCACTCACAAGGAGTTTAGTCTGGGGTCACAGACCAATCCAGAAAAACTGATTTTCTGAAGAGAAGCATCCAACCGGAGAGAATAGAACAGAGCTACTGGGGTAGGGAGCACATGCACCGAATCTTTCTCAGACTCCTCCCCCAAAAAGCAAATTGTCCATTGGACGTGGGTCGACTCGTTTTCGGCGGCGAAAGGCGAAATCATGGCGGTCGTCGGGACACATTTTACTTTTCTGCTTCTTGTGGTTTACTGCTTGAACTCCAAATCCACTCGACTGCCAAAATATATTCCACGTTTGGCTCCCCAAACCCAACGTCACCCAAGAAGTTTTCCGCGGATCGATCCGATCCAGCCGCGGATCGATCCGAATCCGAGGCTCCATGGCGGGTGTCGCTGGGCTGCGGACTGGGGGTCTTTCTGCTGAGTTTGGTCGCCGTCACCTGCGGCCTGGACTTCCCCTGGGCCATTCCCTTCCTCTGCATTCAGCGCCTCGCATGCGGCTGGCGCGTGGCCCGTGGCGAACTTTTTGCCTTCTTTTTTGTTTCCTTTTTTTTTCTATGGGGGACGGGTAAGGGGGAAGGGAAGCTTGGCTTGGGCAAGCGGCTTGGGCGTGGTTTTGTTGTTGCTCTTTTTCTTTTTTGCGCCTTGGGGGCCGGTTTTTTTGTTGTTTTTTTCTCTCTTTTTTGGGGGGACGGACGGACGGGGGGAGGGCAGCTTGGGGCCCGTGGTTTTGTTTTGCTCTCTTTTTTTCTTTGGGGGACGGACGGGAAGGGCAGAAGGGCCGGGAAGAGGAGGATTTTCTCTTGGGGGAGCATACTAAGTTGGGAACCGAGGTAGGAACACCCCCAACAAGAGGTAGGGCCGTGACATATAGGTGGTTGAGATCATTGCTTTGTTGGAAACGGACCCGACCATTCATCCATGCAGCGAAATTGCTGCCGTAGCTCATATGGGACGGGCCGGTGGCACTTTCCTTTTCAGGTTTCCCGCAAAATTCGTTGCCCCCCCAGGATACAAACACAATCCCAAGTGCATCCGACTTTGGCTTGGCGCCGGGAGATCTCCAGTGGTGCGCAAGTTTGGAGGGGGTGACTTGGTCTCCCGAGTCCAGTACCAGAAAAAGGTGAGCTTGTCTCCCTTGACTGGTCCGGGTCTCAAAAACGAGGAAGAAGAGTGAGACGAACAGAATCCACAAAAGCCCGCATCCAACAGCAAATGGGTGTGGCTCAAAATTGAACAACTGGGGCAAACCGCAGTTTTTAGTCTTTGGTTCCATTTGCCAAGGTGCCAGGTTGGTGCATTTGGTTCACCCACCACCAAATGTCTAGATGAACGCGCAGAGAAGCGGACTCAAAGTGCTGCTGGCGCATACCTTTTAAAGCCTCGATGGGATTAAACTGCCAGGGCGCGGCTCTTACCTCCGTACGGGTGTTTTTTGTTTTGGGGGGGTGGGGGGAGGGGAATTGTCGTGTTCCTTTGGATTTCCCTTTTAAGAGCACCGAAAAGAACGGGAAACCCAAAAAATGACAGACCCACGTGAACTGAGGGAGGGAGGCCCGCCCACACTTGCCACTAGGGCCCCTGCCAGATTTCCTGCCTCCGAATGAAGTGTATTGTGGCTCATGCGATGATGATGTAATATATATATATATATGGTACTCCCCCCATGGACCAAGGCTTGGTGCGTTTGACCTGTATTTGTCCAGCGTTTTGTGTGTGTGTGTGTTTTGCTTCTTGGACTTTGTGTCAAAATCAGGGGTGTGCCATATATATATATATAGGTGGGCAGACATCCACAGACAAGTAACACGCACATTGCCCCACAAGATTCCAATAGAGACCAGGGTGGGCTGTTTGCTTGGAGAGCCCCTCGCCCAGGTCAAGATGTATCTATGGATGAATGAGGTCACTAACAATCCAACCATGTATTTCGGATGTAAACGATTCCTTGCACCCATAGCTATTTTTATTTTGAATTATATCACACAAACATGGTCCATTAAGATGGCCATAGTTGGGAGTGTTGGGAACTTGCTAGCTTCAAACAAATTTCCGCATGGCGGGTTTTGGCTTCGGGATTCCAGCTTCGTTTCTTTTTTTCGCATGGCGGTTTCAGGCCCTGGTTCTGGTCGTTAAGCCTTTTTTCAAACTTTTTCAACTGCCAGTGGGCAGTTCTCGAAGATCCTTTCGAGGCCGAGGGGTTCCGTTGCGAGGGGTTCTCCTTCTTCTCCGAGCGTTTGGATGTCTCATAAAACTTGCGGGTGGAATGGGGATCAAGCCTGCGAAGGGTTTCAGGTTGGGGCGCCTGGAATTTTTCTGGCCGAGCTGCCGAGGAGCAGCTTCCTGATGTGTGGGCTCATGCGCGTCTATCTTTTTGAGAGCCTCCCTTCCAAGGACTCGATTCGACCCGAGCGCCGAGTCCAACCGCCCCCCCCCCCCCCGGAGAAAGATAAAGGAACATTGAGGCGGGGGGAGGGGTCTCTTTGTGTCCAGTTTTGGGCAGCTCTTCAGTCATTACCTGATTACTGTAGCCGTTTTTGAGCCTGTCTTCGGCAAGGTGGTGTTCAAAAGCTACAGCGGCATGTACGGATCCCGGAAGGGTATGGCAGACATGTTGGTTCCTTTTGCGACACTCGGCCGTCTTCTTTTGGGGGATCTCAGCGACCTTACTAAAGCTTTTACCCATGTTCCATCCTTTTCTGTCTTATTGACAGGGGTCCAAGTAGGAATGTGCTCAGGATGTCACAGTTTTGGCCCATAGGGATTGTTCAGTCCGAGCGAACCGACCAGATCGATTCGCCGATAGTCAAGGTCCCAGAAGGTGAGGTGTTTATTCCTGGATCCTTGCGACTGAGTTTAAATGGAAGCATCGGGAACATAGGTGTCCTTTTTGGCTTAAGCTTAAACAAATAGAGGGCGATTCCTGGGTTTAGATGGGGTTTGTTCCATTTACATCTATTCCTGGAGTCTTCTGTCCCTTAAATAATAGTTGGTCATTACCCAAAATGGCTTTGGCTCAACAAACCGGTACCAACATGGAACCCTGGTAAGTGGAAACATGGACCAAAACCTGCGTAACCCCTCCTGTTTAATTTTGAGCCATACCCAAATAATGGGGTCATTCACCCACTTTAAAAGGGTGAGAAGGAGAGTCTAGGTTTTTCCAAAAGGCCACCGAAGCATCGGGCAAGGACTTCTTCACCGCGAGTGCGATGAGCTTTTGTATCTGCAGCGCATCCGTGCTGAGCTCGGCTTGGTTCGGTCGTGACTTGGGGGTGTCGGGTTCCTCTTGTTTGGGTTCGAAGGTCTGGGTCGAGGGCTGGTTTTGGTTTGGGTGTGGGCGTTTGAGTTTGGAGATGGTTTGGGGCAAGAAGGTGTCGGGCGTGGGCTTGGGGAGGAGACTGGCGACACTTGCCAAGTAGCTGATTGCCTCTTCAAGTAATGGCTTGTATTTGCATGGCTTTGGAACATGTGTTTTTTTGGAGGGAGGAGTGCTCCTGGAATCTTGCAACACCTTTCCATACGGCAGTTGGGGCTACCAGTGAATATTTTAACACAAGTAATTCAAAAAGAGCTTAACCAGAAAGCAGCAACACACTCTCCCAGAACTCTTGGCACCGACTTCTACAAAGAGTGCCCGATGCTGTTTTTGGTTTTCTCGAGGTTTCTTTGGTTTTGGTTTTGGGCAGGCTTGATCCAATGGAACTTCTTCTCTCTTCTTTTTTTTTTTGGGGGGGGGGGTTCCTCGAGGTATTTGTGGATTTTTGGAAACACGGGAATGCAATAGAAAATAAGAAAAGACAGACATTTGCATGCATCCCTCAAAAGCAACAGAAGAACACCGCAATTTACCCCGGTCCAAACAACGCGAAACATGCACTGCCACAGTCCCCTCTTCAGTTTTCTTTCATTTTGCAGGGGGTCGCCTCCTTTTACGGCGACCCCCGTTGTCTTGAGGGAGTGCCTGTCCGCGTTCAGGTGCTGACTCTTTGGACTGGCTGGTGGATCTCTTCGGAGGTGAGCGAATTCCCGCCTGCGCTCACGTCAAAGCTGCCAGACTGGGCGGACAACGTGGTGAACTACACCCTGTGCGAAGCAGCGGCCCCGTTGCATAGACCCGGACTGTGAGGTGGCAATTCCTTGCAAGATTCTTGGGGGGCAACCCTTTAGAATCGCCTGCCAAGACAAAAGTGCCTTTTTTTTCCATGGCCGCTGGAGTCTTTTGAGGGTAGGACACCCATGCATCCAGAGGGAATACGAGCGAGCTTTGGTGGATTTTTTTTTCTGGTTTGGGCAAGGGAAAACAAAAGCAGGTTCTGGTTGAAACAAATGTGGTTCACAATGATGGTTTACACAGAGAAGGGATGAGTTGTTTGTGTCGACAGACGCGAAAGGGGGGGCGGCAGTTTGTTTGCTTTGCTAACTCGCTCTCGACATGTTGCAGACCCACAGAGGGGCTGAGGCTGAGTTGTTCAAAAGAAGTCCGCAAGATCCTACCAGATGGTGGTGAGTTCCCTCGTTTTATTGGCGCTCCACTCCGGATTGCGGATTAGGACTAGGGTGTGCGTGTGTGTGTGTGTGTTGTGTGTGTGTGTGTGAGTTTTCTTGGCTTGCTTTGGTTCAAACCCGGACAGGCTTGCAATCGGCATACAGGTAAATGCCAGCCCACCAGTAGACAGGGTGTAGTTTGCATCCTTTTTTCCCAACGAAGGGATTGTTTGTTCAATCCATGGAGGCTTACCCCTTGCTTGTTTAGGAGGCTTTCCCCACGGTCAGCCAAGAAGCCACGAATCATGGGCTTTTATCCAACCAGTGGCTTGAAAGGCACGTTGTTGCCATCGACCTGACGGGTTGCAAGCCGCAAGCTCAGGATGCCGCGAGCCAGGCCGATGCCATCGGGGCATGTTCCAAAGTGAACTCCCTCGTGCAGTTGCAGAGCCTTTCGCCCCTGGCTGTTTCCTTGGCCTACGGAGTCTTTGCAGAAGCCAATCCGCCCTTCTTCTTTTTGTTTTTGCGGGCGGGTGCTTGAGGACCAGCAAAGGGGCAATAGAGCTGGCGATTTCGTCACAAACGGAGCAAACGAGCGACAAGATCTCGTTTCCTGGCATCACCCAACTTGTTTTTGGTGCGTTTCCTGCCATCACCCAACTTTTTCCGTGTTTTCCCTGGCAGTGAGAGATTTCATTGACTCGCACTCCAAAGAAAAGCTTTCTTGGAGAACTCTCAATGGTTCAAGAGGTGAGGCCCACCTCCCAGTTCACATTTTTTTCATATATATATATATATATTGTTTATTTATGTATTTCGCTCTGTTGGCGTTAAAAGGCTTTTTATTATCGCTGTTAATTATTGTTATCACTGTTTGTTTTTGTTTTTTCCGGTTGGTTTTGAAGGGAATTTATCACTGCCGGACTTGTTTTTGTCCAAGGGGCGCAAATGCAAATGGAAGAGTTGCGGTCGATGTTGAAGAGTTGTCTTTTTGGGAGCCCCTTGCGATGTTTCGGCATCCAAGGGCATCCAGTTTTACAGGCCTTCCGTGAGAATGGGATTCAAATCGTGACGGAGCATTGGAATCCACCACTTTCGCACCCTCCTAGGTCCTTTAGAGGGGCTCCCCTGTCGAGAACTGAACTGCCCCAAACCAGGATGCCCTGTTTTCCACGGCGGCTGGAGGTTAGTGTCACAGAAACAGGCTGGTTTTGCCATGGGATGGTGAAGGGAAATGGCACTAGAAAGGCGAAGAAGGGAAACCAAAAGGACGCCGAGCCTTTGAACCTGCTCAGTGACTAGTTCCCTTCCAGTTGGTTAAGAATATTTGTTATTTCCCCTGGTGGTTCTAAAGGGAATCTATCACTACTGCAAAATTTCCTTTTTCCAGGGAACTTAAGCAAACGGAGGTTCCCCAAGCAGAATGAATGACAAATCAACTGATGACCTCTTCTTTCCGTGGGCAAACTCTCTCTCCAGTTGAGATGGATAAAATCCTACAAACATAGGGATGTGACTATCAACTGGCGTGAAGCGGATGTTAGTTTTTGTCCATCCACAGATTCAGCGTACATTTGATTCCGCCACACCTAAGGAGTCTTTGCGCTGTGCTGCACCTTCATGCTGAAAGCCGACTCCTGCATCAAGCCAAGGCGCAAGTGCAACTGAAAGTCACTTTAAGTCCGGAATCCTCCTGGTGATCCCTTTTCTTCTCCCTCCCGTTGGTTGAGAGGTATGCTTGTGCAAGCGAAACAATGTCTTACCCGACGCTTGTTGTCATTTAGCTGCAGCGCGCCCAAAACTGTTTTCGAACTTTTGACATCTTCTCAAAGCCACACCCTTGCCATAGACGATTCGTTTTTTGCTCCCAGAGGCCTAAGGCCAGTCCTAGTCGCAGGCTTGCAGATGGCTTGGCGCTCTCCGCGGCGGAGCTGAAGGCGGCTCAGAAGCTCCAGCGTATCGTGCAGAGGACGGGAGAGGGCGTCTCAAGCTGCAAGCTGCAGCCAGCACCTCTCGCTCCCTGAGTTCCGGAACTCGGACTCTGCCCGGAGTCTTCTTCTGACCCTAACTTTGAGCCTGGTTGGTCACCCAAGAGAATGGGGTCATGGACCCATTTTTAAAGGGTCGTGGAGAGTCTAGGTAGTTACTTTGTGGGTCAACCACTAGGTCCCCCAGCTAGGTGCCCTTTCGCACCAACTTGTTTGGTTGGGAGGGTTACCCTAAAATAGACTACAGGCAAAAAGGCACCCTTATTCTAACCTCTCCACTGGAGGATCTAGATCAGTTTCGTGGTAAACAAACAGTCATCCACTCAGGAAGTGAGACACCCAGCGTGAGACACGCCTTTATTTGCTTTGGGGTCATCCACTCAAGTGAGACACCCCGCGTGAAATGGCGCTTTATTTCTGAACAGGACGAACTGGAAGCTCAAGCCTCACTTCCCGGAAAGGCGTTTGTCAACAAGAAATCTTGCATTTGTTTCCAGCCGATGGTGTTAGATCCCCACTCTCTGGGCAAAGGGGACTCGATCCCGACTCGCTTAAGTAGAAGCGACTGGTTTGGGAACCCCCCTTGCAAAAGGCCGTGTTGGGGACTCAGCACGCGGGATCCATGTCTACCAACATGCTAGCAGACCAACATGTTTAGAGTAGGGCATATCTATGTTTGAGGGGGTTTATGCTGATGCAAAGGATATCTTCCCTTTGAGGCGAACGTACTGTGGATGTACGAAATCCTGCACCACTTGGACACCATGGGAAACCATTGTTTGTTGATATTTGCAGGGGAATCATCATTCCAGGGTTTCGTAGGTGGTGCAGGATTTCGTCCATCCACAGTATGGAACACAAAAGCCTTGAGTAGCCAGGTATCACAGAAGGCGAACAGGCACGTCCCACCTCGGAGGATGTTTCTTCTGCTGGCTCTGGTGTTGGCCCTGGGCTATGGGCTGGCCTGCGTCTCTGCAGAAATCGAGCTGTTTTTCGAGGCACTTGCTCAAAACCCGGGTAGATGAAGGTTAGTAAGGGAACTTCCCGACCATGAATGGGTGCAGCCGCCTTGTCAATCTTTACATGGTTCTGGGTGCACCATTTAGTACAAGTTTGACTATGGCTCAATTGTGCGGTTCTGTTTTCCGCTTGGCTGGCAATCATGTTTACGATGGGAAATGACATGTGGTACCTGCGATGACCTGCGACAGTGGTCCCAAAAGCTAGGGCGCTTCAAGTCGAGGCACGTCCTCCTACGCCCACTGGTGCAGCAAGGACGGGGCTGGGCGAAATTTGGTTTTCTTCCCTGGGCCTTGAAAGGAAAATGTTATGGAGCCCGTACCCCCCCCTCCTTTAGCCCCCCCCCTAACCGCCCTAGGGATAGGACCCAACTACCTTAAGGGGGGGGGGTACAGGCATTCATAAAAATGAAGGGCAGATTGCTTAAACAGCCATGACTTGTGGAAGAAGGATCATCGACACAAGGGGAGGTTCAACATCTGTTCAACCATACAATGGACTCTTTTGTACTGGCCGCGAAGGAACAGGTTGAAATTGGTTTGAGCATACTCTCCGGTTGAAGGGTATGAGCTAAGCAGGGGGTTGAATCCAAGCCCTGCAGCTGGTGATTTGGTACGTCTTGAGCGGGGTGGGCACCATCTTGGGCCTCATCTTCCTGGAGACGGATCGCGCGCTATTGCAGCGCCTAATGTCGCGTGCCTGACAAATTTTCACCCATTGTTGTTTGTTGGTTACCCAAAAGGGTTTTCTCCAAAGGCTTTCATGCGCGTTTCAGGATATCCTTTCAATCCATTGCGTTTTCAGAATTCTATCACTGAACATATGGGTGTGGCTCAAAATTCAAGAGCCAAGGTTACGCAGGCTTTAGTCTCTGTTTCCATTTACCAAGGGCCCGTTTTGGGTACCATTCTTTTTCAGCCACAGCCATAGTGCGTTTCCTTTTTTTTGGTCAGAAGACGTCTCCGACGGAAGGGGATGCCAGCCTGTGCTCAGGTTGCAAAGCGGCTTCGGCAAGATGGTGCTGCAGGTTCTCAGGAACGACTGGGCCAGGGCATTTGCTTTGGGCGCTTTGAATGTTTCTCGTCCTGGACGGGATTCTAGGTCCCCAGCTATTGGTGCCCTTTTACCATTTCTTTTTTGAAGGAGGGTTCCCCTGAAATAGACTACAGAAAAAGGGTATCCTTATTCTAACCTCCCTACTGGAGGACCTAGTATTGTAAGGAAAGGCTTTTTGAGATTGGTTTTTGTAACGGTCGCTTTGGTTTCCTGATTTCGTCCAAATATTTTAACCGAAATCGGTGTCCTATGGCCGTAAAATTTGATTTTTTGACCGTTTGGTTCCTTTGGTTGCAAAACTTGGCCTCAACTACTAGACTGACCCCTTCCGGTGACGTGACAAGGCGCCAAAAGGAGCTTGGCTCAAAAAAATGAAGTAGAGATAGGGTCAAGGCTTGACCCCCAGGCTTTGCAACCGAGGTCTTGATTCCGGCGGTGCTGTTCCTGGACGTCCTGCGGCAATTGGTGCGAAGATCCACCGACCCGGACGCGGACTCCGACCGGCTGACGCCCATGGGCCGGTCTTTGCTGGACTCGCTGAAGCCGCTGAACTGCAAGAATTTTGCACCCTGAACGCTCTATCTATAGTGTGGATGGACGAAATCCATTTCGCACCACCTAAGAAACCCTGGAATGATTTGATTCCCCTGTAAATACCAACAAACCATGGTTTTCCATGGTTTCCAAGGGGTGCAGGATTTCGTCCATCCACAGTAGGTGTCCTTCTTGGTTGTTTTGGTCGAAAAATAGATGGCGATTCCTGGTTCACCTGGTGGTTTAATGATCTACCAGGGCCAACTGGTTCCCCCGAAAGGACACCTATGGCTCTACGCTGTTGGGCTGGATCTTTAGACTGTATCTTTTTGCATTCCCTTCATATCGCCTTTTAACCAGCAAATCGAGGGAAGCTGATGCAGTGTCCTGGTTGACTAGTCTGGTTGGCTATAGGTCCCCCAGCTGGGTGCCCTTTCTCACCCCTTTTTTTGGGGGAGGGTTCCCCTACTAAAACTTTTTTTCTGGGTGTTCTTGGGGCTGTGAGACCCGGCTGACCCCCGGCTCAAACACAAGCTCGGGGTTGAAATCGGGTTGGCCGGAGGTTCGCTTTGCCAGCCTCAAGGTTTGCGACCTCAAGGTTCACCTTGAGATGGCTGTGGTGGTCAAAACCGTTTTGGGATCCGAATTTGGTGGATTGGGTGAATTCACCACCCGTTTTAGAAGCTATTTCAGTGGTTGGATTGAATCGGATGTGCACTGGGGGTACGATTTGGTTTTTGACCCATGGCCAGATTGCTGAGATTGCTTTGGCGGGTCGCGGATTGAATCAATCACGATTGCCAGTGCTCATCGAAAGGGAAGCAACTTGCCAATACTAGTCGCAGTCTGGCGAAGCGTGTGCGTTTCGTGCATAGGGCAAGACCACGGCTGCAAAAGAACCAGGTTCTGAGTGTTCAATGATTCGGCTCTAAATGTTGCAAGTTCCGGAAACGAGGGAAGCTGTGCTATCCATGGTTTCAGGACGGTTTAGTTGCATCTCCTAGTGGAAATCGCCGGCCTATGAAGCTGGGCCCTTGGTTCCCTTGCTCAGATTTACCAAAATAGCGAAAGTCAGGAGCAAAGGGTGCCAATTCAGGCGTTTGGGTTTGTAGGGTTCATTCCCATCCTCTCCAACCATTGTTCTCTCCAGAAGCTGGTTGGCTTATGTCTGGTTCTCTTCAGCAACCACCCATTGTCCCTGGTGTTTGGTCCATATTCTGAAGAGAAGGATCCCTACAAAGATTGATTGCAACATGAGGGTGCGGCTAGAGAGGGGGGCAAAGACGGCTCCAGCAAATGGCAAAAAATCGCTAACAGGGGCCAACACAAACACCGAAAGGAGTCGTCCGCAAAAACCGAGATGGCCTTTTCTGGGGGGGTTCCAGGTGAATCTAGGTGGTTTCGAGGCAGTGGAACTGGACGGGGATCTTCCGGAAGTTGGATCTCTACTGCTTCTTGTGGCAGCTGGTGTTTCTGGGCTCCAAGTGCACCTACGTCTGCCTCTCTTGGCTGAGCCTTTGGCGTTCGATCATTCGATCTTGCGGGTTCAGAGTTCTTCGGGAGACTTGGGGTTTTGGGGTTTTGGGGTGACAGAGACGAGCTCTGAACTTGTCCCTCCCCCTGTCCCCTCCCCCACAAAAACAAACAAGCGCGATACGAACTCTAAATGTCCCATGCCCGCTTGGCGGAGCAAGTATATTTTGACCAAGGCGCTAAGGATCTTGTCACGTCCCACTCCTTTGGGAATTCGAACGGTTCTCAGGGAGTTTCACTCTCGGAATGAGGCCAAGGTTTTCGGGCAGGAAACTCAAAGTCATTGCCTTATTCTCTATTCTGAGAACCAGCAAGTCAAAGTTGCCTTTGAGGGTATACCCATTTGTTGGTGGTTTTCAAGGGAATCCAAATGGACACCACCTTTTTCTTTTCTTTTTTGGGGGGGGGCGAATCCTGAAGAAGCACGCACATAAGGGATACAAATTTGGGCAGGCAAGGACTCGATCGGGTAAAACGAGCGAGCCCATGAACGCTTGGGATTCTTGGTTGAACCAGTTTGAAGAATAGGAACTTGCCCTACGTGGGAGGCAGTGACATCACTTTTATCAGCCGATTGACATCCCGAAAGAGTAGTTGATACCCTTTTCTGAAGCTGGCTCGCAGGGTCGCAAACAGCTGCGGCCATGACGAGCCACTGACCTTCCCACCAGGAATCAGAGAATTCCAGAAAGTTGTTCCGATGTAGCTCCGGCTGTACCACTACATGCTCGTTCTGAGACTCGCTTAAGCGCTGTCACCATGGATTTTCTTTCCACTGCATGCTTGCCCAGATTGAATGGTACTGTATAGTTGCAAGGCTTATCATGCTCCTGTGCGTGAGCTCTCTTCAACAGATCAAGCCCAGGAATTACTTTCTCATCGATGCGGATCTACAGCTTCCTTCAGTCGCCGGCATGGTCTTCCTGGTCGGGGTGGCCATGTTCATGGTGCCCATTGTCCCGGGAACCGCCGTGTACCTTTTCTCCGGCGTCGTGTTAGGCAGGGACTCTGTTGAGTGAGGTGAGCTCTGCTTTGACCTCCTGATTGAGACGCAGAAGATACCGAGAACACGCGTTGCAAAGGAATTGACCCTTGCGCAGCGCTTTCCCGCATAGCTTAAAAGAATTGGGATTGACCAACACTTTAATTTTAGCAGCCCAAGCGGAGATTCAGAGAGGAATGGCGCGGACCGGTAGATACATTGCAAGCTGCGCCTTGAGTTGATGCTTGTAGCCGTATCCGGTTTATCTTCAATTGAAGACCAAACACATACACGGATCAACACTTAGATGGGCACCTGCTTCATGAGCAGGGTTCCTTGCATTTGGCCTTTGACTACCCCAACGGACATGTTTGGAAAATCAAAGGAAGTTTAGAAGGAACTTCCGAAGTACTGGGTGGTTGGTTGGTTGGTTGGTCGGTCGGTCGGTCGGTCGGTTGGTTGGTTGGTTTGCCGGCACAGGCCTCGCTTGGGCCTAGGGCTGTCTATTGACTTTGATTTGGTGGCAGTTGGGTGTTGCTCGGGGCTGGTCTCGGGTGAAGTTCTGGTTGCTGCAGCCTTGATGGGGGCGGGTCTTGGGCTTGGCGTTAAGGTTTCTTTATTGTCCTAAAGTGCCTCCAACATAAGACTCAGTTGTTCAGTGGCACCCTTTTTCCTTTTTTTTGGGTGGCTGCAACACTAAAAATGGTCCAAGCCTCAAAAAGGGTTCCTTTTTATTCCAGGGTCTCTGAACAACTGAGAAGAGTGAGGCCCTGAGGTTGCCAGCCAATGTGGAGAGGTAGATGAGGATGAGGGAGGCCCTGTGCTGAGCCCGGGCGAGCAAAAATGCCGGGGCTACTTACTGCGCAACCATCAAAAGGTGAACCAGCGGGTCGACCCCAAGACTCGTGGTTTTAGAGAGAGAGAGAGAGAGCAGACAGAAGAGAGACGAGAGAGAAAGCGAAAGAGAAAGAGAAAGAGAAGGAGCAAGAGAAAGAGAAAGAGAAGAAAGAGAAGCAGACAGGGACGGAGAAAGTGGAAGAGACAAGGAAAGAGACAGAGACTGCAAGAAAAAGACAGAGACCGAAGAACAAGAGAACGATCGCGACAAAAGGGGGAGAGAAAGAGAACAAGAGAAAGACAGACAGAGAAAGAGAAAAAGAAGCAGAAGGAGAAAGCAAAGGAGAAAGAGCAAGAGAAAGGGATTAGAAAGAGAAAGAAAAAGGCAGACAGCAAAACAGAAAGAGAAGGAGCAGGACAAAGGGGAAGAGAAGCTCGCGGCAAAAGACTCGCAAGTGCAACTGGCAAGTTGGCGGTGGCCTAAAGATAAAGGAAGCCCCAAGCGGCTAATCCCAAAGACGGGTCTAGGATTGAGGCCGAAGAATGGTCATGTGAATCTGCCGGAGAGTGAGCAGGATCCAATCTTGGGGGCAAACCGGTCAAAAGTCAGTCCACCTGGCCTTTCAGAGCTCCAACCATCCTCTAGCGAGGGTGTCCATTTAAGGGCCACTCGTGTTAGATTTTGTTTTACAAATGTTTTCTGGAGCCAGAATCGTGCGATAGGGTGCTCAGACCGACAGATCACTAAGACATGATCAACTAGGTACCCTCCAACATGGAGCCTGACTGGGTCAAATGGTGAGTTTTAATAGGGAACCACCCCAAAAAAGTGATTGGTGGACATGAATCCCCACCTACATGGTGTCCGCCATTTCCGTTTCGGGCCCCTTTTTGAGAATTCATATGTCCAATGGGTCCCAAGTCCCAAGCCGATGTGTCCATTTGGCCAGGAGTACTGAGCACTGTGCGGGGCTTAAACTTGCTGGCGGGCATCGGTCTGGGAGTAGCCGTCAGCGCGGTGGCCAAACACCTCGCCTGCGTGGGCCTCTTGACATTTCGACCGCTCGACCGCTCGACCGCTCGACCCGTCGCAGGTCGCCCCCAAGCGGTTCCAAGCGCAAGCCCCGCGGTTTCTGTGGGACGTGCGAAGCAAACTTCCCCCAAAAGCACCCACTGAGGTTGTGCGGTTCAGCCCCCTGCGGCAACAAATCATGGTCGTCCACCCTTGAGGTGTTTCATTCGTCGCCTTGAAAGGTGTTCGTTGTTGTTACTTATTTTCCTTGTCTCACGCATCCCTGTTTGTGTCCAGAGTGAGCCCACAGGATCGCGCTCGAAGGAGCAAACGGGAAGGTTTGCATGCACCAGCCCCACATAGTATATATAGTATATATATATATATATGTTTCTTGGCTTCGCTTTTTGTGGCTGTTACGCTCCTGGTGCCTTGTCTGCGCTCCCTTCGGACGCGCGAGGCCAGTATCTGATCGGCTATGTGGCGGGCAAGTGGGTGCATGTCCAGCGCCTGGTGGCGGTGGACAAGGTCCCCACTCGCGCCATGGAGATGATCCTGAACCGGAGGGGCTTCTCCCTGGGCAAGGCGAGGCGAAAAGCAAAGGCAACGAACGCGGGGAACGGAGCAGAAAGCAACCAAGAAACGATCTGGGCCTTTTGGAGTTGAGGTGGAATATGGCTCAAAGGTTATAGGTCCGAACCGCAAGAGAAGGACCAAACCCTACCTTGAACAACCCTCGGATAAAATGCCGGCCAAATAGGGCCTGATCGGGGTTTAGACCCTGCGGGGCGTTGCGGACCTCCGGCCCGCCCCCGGACACTTCGTTTTCGGAAGGTGCCCGAATCAAAGTGACCTCTCCCAGAATTTGGAGCACCAACTTATTTCAGCTGGCCTCGCACATAAAGGCCTTCTGTTTCCATGAAGGAAATTTGTGCGAGCTTGGTTTGTATCCCTTTTGCCGAGTGATGGGACTTTGGCCCACCGTTTGTCGGCCCAAACAAACTGGACAGCTGCAATCGGGTGCCGTTCTCAAATTGACCATGGTGGCGGGTTGTACGTCCAGAAATACTTACACTTCTATGTATACAATGATTATGTGCATACATTTATGCACAGATTTGTCAACATTCAGCTCCTTGGTAGACTGGGGGGCTGCATGCGTGCCACTGAGCGTTAAGGTAAACGTGAATGTGCGGCGACGCACTCAATAGCATTTTTCACGGGCGGACCTACACACTCCAATACACTACCCCTCCTGGGAAACCTGGGCGAACCTCCGACAAACACAGAAGGTTGGTGCAAACTAGATCCAGGTTGAACTGCGCCGAGCGCAATTTCTACATATTTTTTGGGACGCTGTTTGGGACTCTCGGTTGTTTTGCCTTCGGGGTTCAGCTTTATTGAAGGATTACTTGGAGGCTCCTTGGGCTGTTTCCCTTATCGGGTCACGCCTTGTGCCTCAACGGATCAAAGAGGTTTGCAACTCGGCGGCTTTTGAGCCAGAGTCAATCTTGGCGGCTTGACAGCCATATGGCCATGGGGCATAAGATATGGCTCCATTTTGGGGTGGATGAACATCCATTTGCCACCTATTTTGATGTTCACCAGGGGTTTTCTGGGTTTTGACCCTCCAGCCATATACCCTTGGAAGAAGCAGAAGTCCATGTGTGGAGAGGTCAACCCATAAGCTTTCGGAACCCGACCCCTGGAGGTGTGCATTCTAGTTGCCGGGCCGGACTGGCCCACCAGCGTGCTCTGTGGCATTTTGAAGCTGAACATTCCGTGGCTCAGTTGCAAATCCGCTTATTGCGTTTCTGGGGTACTGGCCAGATGACCCGGACCTCAAAAATGTCAACGCTTGGCGGACGCAAAAAGCACTCGCCATGCCTGTGGAGAATGGAGCTTCACGCCTTTAGACTCGTTCCTTCGCAAAGTTTGCCAAAAAACGATCAAGCCTTTGGTGCATTTTGCTTGGATGTTAGGACTTGAACTTTTTGCCAACTCATGGATTTCCATTAAACCACTAAAAGTTAAACTTTTAGCAGGAGAGCAGAAAGCAAGCGAGAAGCTCAAAGAGTTCGCCTTGTTCGTTTCTGAGGCCAACATATAGAGACCAAAGAAGGGAGTTGTTGACCGTAACCCCAGAACGAAGGGTTTCTTTGGGGATCCACCTTGTTTAGGTGTGTGAATTTCTATTGATTGATTCCCCATTCTTTTTAACCATCGTTCTTTTCAAAAACCGGCTGTTTCCCCGGGTTTTTTGATGGTTTCCTGAAAAGAAGGATCCCCGGAAAGAACGGAATTGGAAGCTACCCCTAGAGAATTGCCGTACGGTGAAGTCCCCCATGCGCGGGCAGCCATGGGGATTTCACCTCAAAGGGTTCCGACCGTTGCCCCCGCCTGGCCTCTTTTTTTGTTTGGGAGCCGCCCAAAATGGCGGTTTTCCTGTTGGTTTCCCCGCGAAAAAGGGGGGACCGTTGAAAAAGGACAGAACCCCAACGGGTGGTAACCATGATCATAAAGGGTAGGATATACTCTGTGACAAGGACAGGAATCATTCTGGCAAATTAGTAGAAGAAGTGCTCCAAAAAAAGTCAAAAGTGAGCTGGATCCCCTCTTTTGAGTCGGACCTATGTGACTGGGTGGAAAAAAGCTAAAGAATGTGTTCCCAAGAGGAAGCCACAAGGCTGGGTGGTTCACAGCCATCCCTTGCGTTTTGAGTCTTCTACGTTTTTAGAATTGAGGAGAGGTGTCCATTCAACCCACAAGGTCAACTTTTAGCAGGGAATCTGAGGACAGCCCAGAAGGGGATGAGAGTGTTTTTTTAAGCACCTGGTATTTTCCCAGAGCTGTCAGTTACTGTCAGTTGGCAACCTGGTGTCAAGAGATGCCTTCGTTTGCACCGTGGGAAGGTGCAAAAACCGGTTTTGTTTGTCCAATGTCTCTAAAGGATCCCTGGGAATGACTTTCAGGAAGGGTGGTTTTACCAATAAGAGGCCCTCTAGGCCCTCTAGGTCCCCCAGTGCCCTTTTTTGCCCTTTTTTGGGGGAGGGTTCCCTACTAAGATAGACTACAGAGAAAAAAATCGGGTACCCTTATTCTAACCTGTCTACTGGAGGACCTAGCCTTTTGGTCGGCGAATCGGCTGGAGTCTCTGTGCAAATTTCAGGCAGATGCTTCTGGGCACTCTACCAGTGATCCTGGTGAGTATCATCCCGCAGGCATCCGTCGGCACTTGCCACCGTTCGTACCAACTTAGCTGTGGGTCAAAACCAATGGGATCCCATTTTGGGGTAGGTGCACCACCCATGTTGGTCTAGTTTAGTGGGGATTGGAATGTTCACTGGGGGTACGGGATTTTGACTCATGGCCACTTGGGGATCCCCTTCAAAAGAGAACAAGGGAAACCCTGCAAATGAGTTTGGGCTGCCGTAATTACTTGCGGCTCTTTCAGTCCAGCAATTCTTTGCAAGTGAATCGCCTACCACAAAAGCCTTTGGCGCAAATCAATGTTTAGGATATCCACTACACCATACCAGGGGAATCTGTTTTTTGCAGCAGGCCAAGTTCTGTGATACCGTCGAAGTAAAAGTCAGGGGGCGATTGCGGGGTCATAGGCTTATTGTCCACAACTATGGCTTGGTGTCAAATGGAACAGCCAAAAAGCTTTGATTTGCCGAAGGTTTGTTGAACTGTGGGTTCCGACGAACTTGGTCATGGGAAATATGCCATACAGTGGCACCCAAAGGGCCAAAGGAAGATGGAGTTCCAAAGGAAATCCAACATTTTGACTGTCATGTCTGGGAAATATGGCGCCTACAACATTGGAGCCAACAGGGGGTTATCATTTTCATGATGGTGACCGGGCAGAACGACTTTTTGGGTGTCACCCAAATTCCACAAAGGACTCAAACCCAGGGTCGGTATGAACAACAGTAATTCAGGGGGATGGTGAAGCCAAAGTGTTTTTTGGTGGTCAAGCAAACATTCAGCCCTGCTGAAAATGCAAATCATCCTCGCGTCATTCCCGCGCCGTTGTTGGGCTCGTTGATGTTGGTTTCCACCCAGTTTGGCTGTTGAAACCTTTTCGCATTTTGAGAAATGTCCACTCATCTTGACTCGTGGCTCATACCATATTTTTACATGACAAGCTGTCGCTCATTTCACACATTGGCACGCTCATGGCAGACAATCATGGACAGTTAAAGATCCACTTCTTTGTTGGAAAGGGCAGGCATCCGTCTCTCGGATGTGACAACCTGCCAGAGGAGGCTGTTCCGTTGAGGAGGCGGTTCCTTGGTTGAAATGTCACTTGAGCCTAAGACTCAAAGGCAGATACCAGGAACTCTGGTCCGCAGAAACGCCAGGGGTTTGAAATCAGAAATGTATGTTCACGTCCCAAGCGTGCCAAGCGACACGGAGACTGATAATACCTAGGCGTTGCAAAGTTCAAACCACAATTGGTACTAGGTAAATGTGTAGACAAACTGCCACCAGGCCCATCTACTTTCCACCAAACTGACCAAAAAAGGAACACCTACAGTCCCGCAGGTGGCGGTCGGCGCTTTGCTTGCCCTACCGGATGAAGCGCCGAACGTCTCTGCAGGAGTAACAATGTTGGCAAGCATCCTGCAGGCAAGCGAAGGGTTGTCGTGAACCTCCCTACAGCTTGACTGCTATTGCGTTGGATCTTTAGACTTTAACTTTTTGGGAAATCAAGGGGTTGTCCACTAAACCCGCAAAAAGTTAAACTTTTTGCAGAGGGGTCAACAGCAACAAAGACAGGGGCCATGAGGGGCTGTCACTTCTCAAAGCCTTTTGGCTTATGCTAGGCTGACCATAGGCCTGGGGGTCATCGAGGTTGGCAAATATTCGCCGAACCGTTTGAGCGATTGCGGGCTCCCTATATTTCCTCTTTGCAGAGCTTGGGGTTGATGTTGAAGAACCATGTTAGAGGGAATCCGGGCAAGCACGGTTGATAAATCTGGGGTCAATATGAATGCCGCCTTCAAAAGGGACCCAAAAAGCCTGGATGACTTTAGCAATCCTGTAAAGGAGATGTCCCGTTCGCAGATTCGGGAAGGTCCTAAAAGAGGACAGCTGATCATATTTCCAGGGCTGCTATCAAACAAAACCTTGGCGGAGGGTGAACCGGGCTCGCCCGCCATTGCTTTTGACGGATGAATGACCAGTGCTTCATGTGCGACCAACATCTCCCGCGAGTCCGGCTTGATCTTGTGTTGGGTGCTGCCACTTCACCAGGGGAAGGCGTCCAAATATGGTGGCATTTGCTCAGGTAGGTCATGGCCGTAAGCGGTGAACTTGTGTGGGGAGGGTCTGGGGGCTTTTGACGGTTCAGGTAGGGGCCATAGCTAAGAGCTGTCCTCTCAAAGCTGGAGCCCCGTCATAGCGTCGAACTTGGCATGGCCCGAGCACTGAAAAAACTTGGGCGCCAGACTGCGCACGCATTGCCGGTGAAGTGATGAAAACAACTAGGTCCCCCAGTAGAACCCTTTTCCCCTTTTTTGGGCGAGGGGTCCCCTACTGAAATAGACCACAGAGAACGGGTACCCTGATTTTAGCCTCTCCACTGGAGGACCTAGACAAGCTGGAGCAAATCCTACAACGATGTTGACGTTTGCCAAAGTCAGCGGGAAAGCTCGCGCCGCCTAAATAGCATCCTTGTTGCTGTTCGTTTCAGTGCGTCCTTAAATATGGGGGAGCCCTCAAATTGGTAGGTGCCCTTTCCGTTTGCTGTTGAAACCATTTTCCATTTTGAGAAACGCCCGGCGGGTCTACAGTTTGTTTCTTTCGGATGGCAAAGTTCGTGCATGTGCATTCGTGGTAGAGGAGGCGGTGGTAGCAGTGGTGGGTGGTGCTTGTGTTTTGGTTCTACCAAACTAATGTTTCAACATTGTCGGAAAAACATTGACCCCACCAAGCACCATGTTCGACGTTTTGGAGGGATCAAAGTCGTTGAATTTCCCCCGGCCTTGCAGCGCGGTTTTCAGGTGGGTCCTACCCTGGAAGGTACGGGCACAAGCTCAGCGGTCTAAGTCGTTGGTGAGCCTCCCCATTGCCTTTTTTTGTTTTGTTTGACAGGCGCACAGGTTCCAAGCGTTTTGAGGGATATGGAGCTTGTGATCCGCTCAGCAACAAGTGGCTTTCGGGCAAGAGACCTCTGCTCCCGGGCCACTTAGCTGACATCGCATGCCAAGCTGTTGTTTTTTCCTGTGATCTAGGTGCCCAAGTGAAAACCGTCAGGTGGGTGCGACCATCTACGTGTCCTACCGCATCTTGAAGACGGCGGAAGAACACTTCAAAGATCTCAGCGAGCCCCGGCCGGAGCACGCGGAAGTGGCGGAGCTCAGCAGAAAAGAGGACGGGCGTTCCGTTTTTTTTTGTTTGTTCTAGGAACTGTGGCCTTTGTTTTCCAAGGGTCCTGAACATGATCCTTCTTGATGCTCCTCTTGGCTTTGAATGGAGAAAAGGCCTGCTTCTCACGGTTCTGCAGCATGAAATGATATTTAACCCAACATAAGTTAACAACTGGCGCCCTTTCAGGCCCCTTCTCTGAGTGGTTCATTCTGCGCCATTCCAACACTTTAGCTCAGCTTCTTGCATTCACCGCAGCGCATCTGCACTCACACACACTCAAGCTTCAGCTGCCGAGGGAGTGATCTCGCCGGTTCGAGTGGCACTTTCGAGTATTGCGATCGAGTGGCGGCTTCCCTCTAGATTCAAACACGAAGCGCGCTGCAAGAGAAACACAGTGCCAAAAGAACTTTGCATCATTTCTGTGGTTCGTCAGATCACCCATCGCCCGCCGTGGAACTGCTGTGTTGGCACAGGATTCCACGAGGGGCCTGTGCGCCCTGCTTCCCATTGGTGTCAGGGTAAGACTGACACTCAGCGCGCGCGCAGACGCAGAGACACAGAGAGACAGAGAGACACAGAGAGACAGAGAGACACAGAGAGACACAGAGAGACACAGAGAGACACAGAGAGACACAGAGAGACTCAGAGAGACACAGAGAGACACAGAGAGACACAGAGAGACACAGACACAGACACACAGACACACCCGCCCACCCGCCCACCCGCCCACCCGCCCACCCGCCCACCCACCCACGCACGCACGCACGCACGCACTGCACGCACGCACGCACGCACGCACCCACGCACCCACGCACCCACCCACCCACCCACCCACCCACCCACGCAGGCACGCGCCTACGCGCCCACGCGCCCACGCGCCATCACGCACCCACGCATCCACGCATCCACGCATTCACCCAGCCACCCAGCCACCCAGCCACCCGCCCACCCACCCGCCCACCCGCCCACCCGCCCACCCACCCACCCACCCACCCACCCACCCACACCTTCCACCTTTGGAAGCTGCACCGCTTGCACCGTCCGGAAACAAACAGTGACAGCAAAATACCTCGCATCCCTTTCTGTAGCTTGTTGGGGATCTCTGAAAGTTGTTCACTTAACTTCTTTTCCTTGGATTTGTTTGACAGCCCCACCCCCCATTTCAAGCAGGGAGCGAGGCTTGCTGGGCTTGTCCCTGGGGTGGCCACGTGTACGCTTTTGGTGGATTTAGACGAACCAAATTGTTGTGGGCTCAGCACACAGGAGTGCTTCAACAGAAGATACCTGGAGACATGCAGCTGGGGCAAGCTGCCCTTATCTTTGCGCTTGGGTATCTCAGATATGTTCAGTGCCGTGGTTTGTTTCGCCATGTCTTCCTGTTGTTTTGAGACGGTGGGTGCCCAGTTACACCAACAGAACAAGGCGGTGCTCTATTTGTTCATTATGTTGTTGGCAGTTGCGACAATTCTGGTTGGCCTTTGATTGAAACCTGACCAGATGTGGGTTGAATATCCAAGAGGACTGACTCAGTCTCTTTTGGGCCATGAGCCATGACCCATTGTGACGTATGTTCCATGCGAACATTTTACTGGGTTGTTCGAAATCAATCCTGGATCCTTATGCCGGATGGCAATGGCTCCTTGCTGTAGTGGTCTCCCACTACTGATTGCGCCAGATTGCGGATCCTCATTTTGAACAACCCGGTTTTTCCAGGTTTTGCCCGCCCTACTCATCCTGGGTATGCATGGGACAGGCAAGACACGTCCCACCATGGGGTTGTCTCATTCTCGAGCCTATGTGGGTGGTTTCCCTTCAGTTTTTTGACCCCAAGGGGTGAGGAAACCCCAACTCATGTGTCCACACTGCAAAGGGTCCTTTGCAGGGGATTGGCCCGGGATGCAGCCCAGTAAAAAGATGATAACCATGTAAGTACATTGGGGTATCCAAAATGCATGCTGTCTGAATTCAGGATATGTCCTACTCCCAAGGATACGTTCCTGATGCAAGTAAAAACAGGGGCTTTCTATTCTATTTTTGGACGTGCCCGCAGTGTTAGGATTGGCCAGACCCGCATAGCTCCAATGATACCAGTACTCGGCGGCACAAATACAACCTCATGCTAGCCTGGAATTTCTTGCTTTGCGTCAAGCCATGCCAGATTGCTTGGTGCTGAGTCACTGACCCAGATTGCTCCAGGTTCCCTTTGCTTTAAGGGACATGGCCATGGCTGGAGATCTCAACATAAGTTGCCATCTTTCTTAACTTTCTGGGAGGGAATGACCCCTCCCAGTTGCCCAGCGGCGCCTTTTTTCTCCCTTTTTGTGGGACAGGTTCCCCTTTAAACTCAACGAACTGAAAAGGGATGCCCTTCAGATTCCCAGGGCCACCTTGGCGCCCGGTCCGACTCAACGGCCCATGGTCAGAACTTCACGCCTGCTGAATCAACAGGTCAAAGGGGTCCCGTGGCCCAAATGCCTACAGGGTCGTTCGAGCACCAGTACCACTTGTGATCCTGTTGCCCTTTTAAAGTGACGAAGTAGTCGTCACAGGGATGGCCTCTTTGGTATCACAAGGGTTACTTTCCACATCCGCGAGGTATATTCATGACTTCTGCGACCTGTTTTTCGGTGTGTACAATACAAGCGATGGACTTCCTGACAGTGAGCAGATGCTTTCGCAGCTTCTCCATCACGGACCGTATCGAGGCTCAGGTGCATTCAGTTGCCAGACTCGGCACGCCGGTTTGACTAACACCTGTTTGTGCCATTACAACAAATGCCTGTCTTGGTGTTCCTTCCTTTCAACCAGCAAGATGTGGATGGAAAAGCGAAATCCATTTCGCACCACCCAAGAAACCCTGGTGTCTGATGATTCCCTGCGACAAACGTTGTGGTCTCCGGATTTCGCATTGCCATCCCCCAGTGGTCTTTGGGAGTTTAAGTCCGGCCCAGCCAAATGCTTTGAGGGCCAAACAGCCTTGATGTCGCCCTTCCAAGCATCCAACCTGATTCCCGGGTTTCTTGGAATCAGGTTGCCTGCATTTGCTTGGTTTGAAACAAATTCATCACTACTGGACTTTTTTTTGTATTTTTTCCTGGGGCCTTAGCCAAATGGAAGGTTGGATTGGTTCAACCGCTGCGTACCCTGAAAACCCGCGTCCCAACGCGAATCGAAAGGATCCGACCTTTCGGTTTCCCCTTCCATGTCATGGCCAAAGGCGATCACCCTTCATTTGCAGGTCCTTTGGTAAGTGGGAAAACCGTTGGGACCAAAACCGGCTGGTTGTTTTCCACTTGGGTGCTTGTAGCGGAATGGGGACTCCCCATGTCGCCATCTTCTGGTGGATCGCAGCGAATTTGGAGCCGTGCAATGATGCTGCCCTCGTGGATGGTTCCTGCGCGTTGTGCCTGGTTCTTTTGGTGGAGTAATTATTTACCATCTGTTATTGTTTTGATAGGTGTGACTTGCCAGCATGAACATATCAGCAATCATTTGATATTTGCGCATGAAGATGATGAAACAGGACAGCATGTTTTTTGTTTGCTTTCCGAGCAAAAAGAGCCGAACAAAAAGAGCAGAGACTTCCAGTGACAAGAAAGTAATCAAGGTGAGAACTGGCGTTTTTGACCATGCGCAAACACCCTCTCATAAACATAACGTAAGTGGAGTGGAAGCCTTCGACAAGAGCATTGGCCTTGCGAGGAAAACCGGTTGGGTGCTCTTGGGGATGCTCGTATTTCTTTAAGGCGGCGACCCTGGAGCAAATCGGTCTCTTCGACGTGTTTCGCGGAGAAAGAAAGCAGAAACAATGTCTGGAAACCAAGGGGGCTGCTCGGTTTTTGGGGCCAGGAATTGGACAGGCTCTAAAATCTCTTGCATTTACCAGGGGGTTCCATTTTTTGAGCCAGCTTCTTCCGGGGTTTTCCTAGGAGGAGTCCTTGGACAAGGGCGGCCTGGGAGGCAACGTGCTGAACATCATCCAGCCCTGGGGCTCCGGGGCTCAAGCTTCACATTTATTTTTCAAGTTTTGCAACTCGAATTGTCTGGCGATTCCAGGGGGTTCTTCCTTGTCCGAATTCTTTTCAACCATCGTTCTTCTCCGGAGAAAGAAAGAAAGAAAAGAACAAACTGGTGTTTGCCCCTGGGTTTCTGGAGGTGTTCTAGAAAGATAGATGTCTGGAAAGAATGGGGAAGGTACCCCGAGATTCATGGGTTTTCGATGTTTATGAGGTTTCCCCCTTTAAATGTGGGTGGGCATGAATCGTCTTCACCTTTTTTCCTGAGGTCCACGTCGGGTTGCCAGTGGAAGTTCATACCCATATCTTCCCTTTTCGGCAGAAAACAAACGGCTTTAGTCGGGAGCCGTAAGGCCTTTGCAATGTGTTCTCTTTCGGGGTTGGAAGACTAGGCAAAACCGAGGATGGGGGGTGCGCCACTTCTCCCCCAGTTCTGGGCATGGCGGAAGTGGCTTGCCCTCACGCCCTTGTCCCCCTCTTGATTTCTTCTCAAGGTTCCTGGGAATCTAGCTGCATCGGTGCTACTGCGCTGCGATGAACTTTTCCCCACCTTGAACTCTTTCCAGTGGGTTCCTGTTGCGGTAATGTTGCCCCCATATTTATCAACCCCAGTTTAATGGGGGGTGTTCTTGGGTTTAGTGGGGCATCCTCGCTCTTGGAGGGGCCGCACCCCCCCCCAAAAAAAATACAAAAAAAACAACTGGAGTTGATGAATATGGGGTCAACATTAGGCTGCCGGCCAGTAGCTCCTTTCGGTGCTTACGGTTGGTGACCCTTGGGGACAAGGAGGATCCGCCGCTCAGGTGTGGGAGCTCGTTTTCAGTTTTCAGCCTTCCCTTTGCCCAGTTGCCCAGTGGTGCCCTTTCTTCCTTTTTTTTTAAAGTCAACCAACCAAAGAAGGATGCCCTTTTTCCCCCATGGCCACTGGGCATCTGAGTTTGGGATGGCTTCCTTTTTCCCAAGACACCTAAGTGCTTCTGCGTTCGCCCAAACGCGCAGAGAATATCTCTAGGTCCCCCAGCTAGGTGCCCTTTTACTCACTTTTTTGGGGGGCAGGGCTCCCCTACAATACACCACAGAAAAAAAGAGTCAGGTACCAACTGATTCTAAGTCCTCTCTACAGGACTATAGAGATCTTCAGCCCTCCTTTTTTTTGGGCGCCCCCGGGCGGCCAGCCGCCGTCCCGGCAAGCCGAGGCGCCGCGACGCTGTGGGGCGCGCTGGCGGCGGTCTGCGCCCATCTGCTCTGCGGCTGCGCTCTGCGGCGCCTGGCGCGCCACGTAGAGCTCCAGGTGGATCCACTGGAGGCGATGATTCGATCGGCGGGCGGCAGTGGAGCAGCCAAAACGTGAAGTGGGGTCTCCATTGGCCGAAAAGAGAATGAGCATTTTTTATGAACATGTTTTACATGTTATATATAATATATTTTTCCATGTTGGTTTTGAAGCGGCACCAATTATTTTTCCTTGTTTTTCAGGGGTGGCTGCAACACTTAGAATGGTCCAAGCCTCAAAAAGGGTTCCCTTTTTTTTCCAGGGTCACTGAACAACTGAGGCATCCAAAACGAGGGGTGAGGTCTCCATTTGCTGATTAAGAATGAGCATTTTTGTCCATGTTGGTTTTGAAAGGAATGTATCACTACTGGATGTTTTTCATTTTCTCCGGGGGTCGAAAAAACCCAATGAAAGGTGGGGGAATATTAGAACCGCCGTTGTTTACCTCCCTGGCGCTCAAACGAACCAGTAAAACAATGGGGGGGGGGGGGGGGTTAATATAGCCAGCATTGTTTTCTTCCCTGGGGTTCAAGCGAAGCATTAAAACCAGGGGGAGGTTAATATAACCATTGTTTCCCATTTACAACACTTCACTGTTCTTGGCATGTTTTTTTGGTTTTTTGAGTTGTTTGGTTCTGTTCATTTTTACTGGGGGTCTGTAAAAAACAAAGTTTTTAGCTACCATACCAAGAGTAGAGATGAAGAGTTATCATCATCTAAATCGGGTCCTTGCCATTCTGATTTCGGGGCAAGACCTAGGCAGCGCATCGACCGGATCTGACCCGAGAGTTGTCAAACCCACCAGGTCCGAACTGGGGTGAGTTGAGTCGCAATCGTCTGAGCGGTTCAAAAACATATTCCACGAGATTTGTGCCCTGGGCTACGCAAGGATTTGGTCCCCTTTGGCATTATGGATTTGGATTGGCCAACCCTCCGTTTTGAACAGCCCAGATTGTCGGTGGCCTAAAGCATTTGTGTTTTAACTTTGGAGATGAAACGGCAATTGCTTCAGCCTTCGTGTTTTTTAGGGCCCCTGAGTTTGAGTGTGTAACAGTTCTGACAACCTTCCTTCTTTAGGTTTCCAAGGCTTGCATAAACCATTGCCGCCTTCTTTTGAAATGCTACGCAGCTGTATGGATATCTATGGATGTTTTTGGCTTCTGGTTGTTTAAGAGATGCTCTGGTCCTGGAGGACAAGCCGGAGGGGGAGGGAATTGCGCCTCGGCCAAAGGGAAGCGCCGGCTTTTTCTCATGGCTTTGGGTCTCATTACGATTTCCGCAAAAGTAGCCTTTTCCCACCTTCCCGCTTTGTCGTACGTGTTTGGTTTGTTCTTGGAAAGGCTGTGGGGAAGCTTCACCGGGGCCCTTATATCCACTTTTTGGGATGGATCAAACATATCGAGCATTTACAACGAACTCTGGCAGAAATGGATCAGCGCAGCTTTGATTCTGTCGCTCGTGCTGTCCTCCATGTGTAGAATCAGGCCAACGCACAACATGCCCACCCTGCAACAATGGTTGATGAGGGTAGTGGAAGCATTCTGTCGACCGATCCATTCTCACTTTGTGGGGACAATGGAAATGCGTAGTTTTAGCCTCTGGTGGAAGCGGGGACGACACATGGGTGTGACTTGGGCTACTTATTTCTCGCTGCAATCGAAAGGCAAAGGGGCAAGCAAGGGTTCACACCAACTCGCCTTGGCACTTCAGGAAGTGTTTGCAGACTAAATGGTGAAGTTTGGGGATGGGCGGGATTTGTCAACTCACGGTACAGGTCAACTTGAGCAAAGCAAGGTGACTCGCAAACGACTAGATGAGTTTCAAGACGTGCGTTGCAAACAGTTATGTACACAGGTGCCGTGATCAAAACACGTGCTTGCGAAGCATGACCATGACAGACATGGTAATCCGCCTTGGCAAAGCCCATAATCCGCACGCACGACTCTCCTTTCCCCCCCCCCCCCCCTCAATTCTTTGTCTAAGCTCCACATGGCTGGCCTCCCCCGCTCCTCAAATTTTGGTCTGGGCTCCACATGACTGGCACTCTTCGGGGAAGTGGTCACAATAGAACCTGCCATCGTGCACCCGTCCGGTCCGGCGTCTCCTCTCCCGCTGGGACGGAGCTCACGACCAGGTCGCGCGTGTGAAGCGCCCCTCTGAAATCGAGAGACAGAGAGCACGGGCAGTCGACTCAGCAGGTCAGCTTCATTGATGCTTAACCAAGTTGACCTAAAAGGGCGCTGATCACTACATATCTCTACACTCCCTCCCACTAACATGGCACCTCCCAGGGGGTTCTTTAAGAGGAAATTGATCTTCTAGGTACCTCCCCACAGGAGCCATGTTAGTGGGAGGAAGGGTATTCGTCGCGCCGTGTCTTTGCAAGTGCTTGCAGGCGAAGCAAGCGCCCAAGCCCCTCGCCGTGGTAGTCAGGTACTGCGAGGAGTGAGCGGAGCTGGCCCAGTCGCCGTTTTAACCCGTGGTTGTGGGAATTTGTTTTTTGTTTCCATGGCACTTTCTGGAAGAGGTGTTGCTTTTATCCTAGGGCCGTTTTTTTTCTTTTGTCTGGTTCCCTGGCTGGCTAGTTGGTCGGTCAGTTGGTTGGTCGGTAAGCTGGTTTCTGTAGAAGTGGCCGGAATCGACAAGTAGTTTGTGCCACGTTGCTACGCTTCCCACCACCGTGGACCCCTAAGGGGATCAAGCCCTCTCGGAGCCTTCTGCGGAGGCCTTCTGTTTCTTTTGCTCTTTGGGCATCTCTCCAAAAGAGAAAAGGGGGTAGTGCCCTCCGAAAGAAGCCACCAGAAAATAGAGATCCGTGAACTAGGTTCCCCAGTAGTGCCCTTCCTCCCTTTTTTGGGGGGAGGGTTCCCCTACTAAAATAGACTACGGAAAAAAGGGTACCCTCTCTACTGGAGGACCTAGGTGAAGTTTGAAGCGTGCGAGGAATTTCTCGATAATCAGCACAAGTGGCACGGAGAGGTGGCCATGAAGTGGCGCTCTGAGCGTTTACAAGGGAAGCCTTGCGAACTTGTCGGCCTAGTGAGGAGCTGGGGACCTGAACCAAACCCAACATGGGCGTCAGTTGTAACAACTCGAGAAGTCCAGCTAAACCACCCAGCTCTAACTGATATGATATAGCTTTTGATCCGGCTCGTCTCGTGCAATCTTTAGCGAGTAAAGTCTCGATGCAGAGTGTGTGTTCTCAAGATTCAACATCTCACATGCTGAGGAAGCGATTTGCGGGACTTGAACATCGTGTTGAATGTAGAGGGGCCATATGTTCAAACAGTCCTTCAGCAAGCCCAGGATCTATTGTTCTGGGTCTAAGGTTTCTCCACTCAGTTCTTTGGGATCTTGAAGCTTGAATCCAGAGGGCAGCGGGGTGAAATTATGGATGGAAACACCTCTATTCAATTTTCTGGCCACGCGCTGGCGCTCTGTTACTCCTCCCTCAATCTCCTGATGTGTTTACCAGGCCCTCTTTACTATCCAGCTTCGCTTCAAGCCGGATTCGAGCGCTTTCCTTGACACGCAAGATATGCATACAATGCCGGAAGTGATACCATTTGCCACTGTAATTAGGTCTTGTAGGTAATTAGACTTTTCTCCTCTTGGTTTTGCATGGCTTGGTTTGGGTTCCTTCTCAGTGACAAATGTAATCACTGGATCAGGTGCATCTCCGGGCCTCGTTTGGAGCTTCCGCTTCCCTCTCCGCGTTGCCATGGGCCGTGACTGGCGGGTCGTGAGGCTACCCTCATGTGGGCTCCATGTTAGCGGCGGGGAGGCGGCCTTTTTATTTCTGCCGCGGAAGCCGTCCAAACAGGACAGAAGTACGTGCCTCCGAAGCAATGTGGATGTGGCTCAAAATTAAACAGCTTGGGTTACGCAGGTTTTGGTCCATGTTTCCACTTACCAGGGATCCATTTTGGGTACCGGTTTTTTGAGCCACAGCCATGTGTAATTTGCGGCCCCAAGAAAAACAGCTCTTCCCAATTCCCAAGCCCTGAACAAGGATACTGAACAAGGGTGGGGTGATTGAGGGCACCCTCTCTTGAGATCCTGAGGGACGGTTTCATGAGACACCCACCAGAGTTGAAAATTGGGGGGTTCCAAGTTGGGGGCATCCGGTTTTGAATGACTTTTGAAAGGAAGGAGATATACACGACATGTTTTTTACGGTGCATTGTTCATGATTCATCTATGAACAACACAAGTCATAGAGAAATGTGGGGGTTGCCGCATTGCCTGACAAATTACGTTTCGCTTTGTAAGAGTGGTGTTTTATACGCCCCCACCCCCACTTTGTTTGAGTAGTTGCTATCCTTCCTGCGCAGGTAATTACCTGATTTTGACAAGGTAAGTACCAACTTTTGTCGCAACCCCTAATTATTTCGGGGCAAATGTGTTATGGGCGGCTTGTCTTAACTCTCCATGCGGAGTTTCAGCAGAAAGAACGTCACTACGACGATCGGCGCAAGCTGCGGACAAAGCGGAAGCTGCGGAGAGGGCTGAAGGGAAAGCGAGCGACAAATCAAAGATCCTTTGGGTGGATATGCCTTGTTTCAGCTTTTGGATTTCAAAAGGAATATGCAGACTCCTTTGAACATAGATGTAAATTTGATTGAAAATTGTAGCGCTCGCGGAAAATTGAGCACTTCCGGTGAATCCTTAGGTCACGATGAGCTTGTTGTTTGCAGGGCCCCTCCGTTTGTTTTGCTTTGTTTTCGGCTGGAGATTCGCGCTTCTCACAGGCACTCTGCGAGAAGGATCACAATTTTCCCTGTTTGTGGTTTCCAATTGAGCGGTTTCACTTGTTCCTTCAGATCAACCTCTCCCAGAGTCATGGATAAGATCCAAACCCATGTTTTGCGCTCTTGCTATGGGCATGTTATCTTGATTAGTAGGGTACTTCGCTGTTCGTGGCGTCCGCTGTGTTTTTTGGGTTTTGTTCATGTTTGCTTGGGTGCTGAAAGAGCAAAGTTGCTGCTAACATACCAAGCGATGCAATAACAGCCCGAACTTGTGACTTTGCGCCCTTTGTTTTCCCTTCACGAACCAATGCTCTCTCCGTACGCACGGTCTTCGGACTAACACTGAGGTGTTAACAGACCTCGTATTAACAGGCTCGTAAAGTCCATGGTCGATGTGGCATCTGGGAAATGGGACTCGATCGAGAAGCTTTTCATTTGGCATAGGTGTCCTTTTTGGTTGTTTTGGTAGAAAAATAGATGGCCCTGGTTTACCTGGTGGTTTAATCATCTACCAGGGCCATCTATTCCCCCTAAAAGGACACCAGCTTTTCATTTGGCCGAATGATCGTCCACAAGTCGACTCCGCAAGTCCTGGGCTCACGGATGCTCTCACAAACTCCAGAAGGATGTATGCAGAGCATCGCGGGTGTGGAGGCTAAGGATGTACGAAGCTTTGGTGGGCGCCACTTTGCTGGCAGCGACGGGGCCTGCCATTTTGGTCATCGCCCTCTACTCGGGAATAGGGCTCAGCAGTTATGTTTGCAGCTGGGTGGTGGAGCTATCTGCAACCTACTTCCCTGCTGTTACGAAATGCCTGATCATCGCTGCCTGGGTTCTTTGCTTTCTCTTTGATGTGGTCAAGGCAGGATGAACATTTGGTATCATCTCACAGCTTTGCCCTCTGCTAAAATCATTATGGCGGTCAAGAGTTAAATCAGGTTGATTTTCAGGAACCCCCAGCTAGGTACCTCCTGCCTCTTATAATTTAGCTCTCCCCAGACCCCTGCGTACCCTGGCTTCCCTTCTCGTACAGACTTAAACAAGGGATACCTGTTTGGTCCTTGATGCAACTGTTCATCCATATGTTTCTGCCGAGTTGCTTTGGAGATGCAAAACGAGCTACTAGCTCAACATGGTGTACCCTCCCACCAACTAACATGGAAGTGCAAAAGTAGGCCCTTTCCAAGAGGAAAGTAGTCTTTCTACAGGGGTCTGTGCACTTCCATGTTAGCTGGTGGGAGGGTAGGTCCTTTTGAATGAAACCCTTATTTCCAGACCCCCATAGCTGCTGCATAGCCCCTCAGGCGCCGTCGGGCGTTTTTTTGGGTACCTCCGCGGGAGTCTTCGGCCTCACGGTCTTGGGGCTCACGATGATGTGCTTCGAATTCCCCTTGGCCGCGCCCTACGTCGCCACTGGACTGCTATTGGGGGGGGGGGGAAGAAGGGGGGAAGGGGGGGAAGAGAGAAGGGGGGAAGGGGGAAGGGGGAAGGGGGGAAGGGGGAAGGGGGGGGGGGTTGGATCTTTAGACTTTAACCTTTTGGGGAAATCAAGGGTTTTCCACTAAACCCCCAAAAAACAGCTTAACTTTTTGCAGGGGGGTCGACAGCAACCAAGGCCATGCAGAGCAGCTTTCTCATCGGCTGCTACATGCGCACCCACCTTTTCACCGCGGTCCCCTCCAAGGATCTCTTTCAAGAGCCGCGGGGTACACTCATGCATTAGATATGCATATTACACATAATGCACACTCAAAATGACACCATTAGATGTGCAGATTACACATACACACACACACACATACAACCATACCGTAGGTAAGTACATGCACACAGAGAGATACAGACACGCAGACATACAGACGTACAGACAGACAGATAGACATACACACAGACGTACATACATACCGTAGATACATACAGACAGACAGACAGACCTAACATGCATAGATGCATAGATGCACAGATGCATAGATGTATAAGTTAGCCAGAACATGCATACATTCACATATACATACACACGCACACCCAAACACAGGCACTTACAGTACACGTACACCCTCTGCTTCCTCGACTATACTGTTTGCCGCCTCGACCACTAAAGAATAAGGCTACAAAAGTAATGCCCCTCAACCATTTCAAAGGAGAGCTGGAAAATGTTGGCCTACCTGCAACACCCTGACCTTCCTCGAGCATATTGTATTTTGTTTACCTAGGTCTTCCAAAGGTTGCTGTTTTTTTGCCCCCTGGCAAAAAACATGTTTTTTTTCGCCCGGGGTCGGTTTTTTGAGACCGGGGGCAAAAAATGGTGTTTACTGGAAAACAAGCAATTTTGCGGTGCAATGCAGCCTGTGCGGCCTGCGTTGATATATTCAAGCGAGCGTGCTGGCTATGACAAAGTAGTGTACAAAACTCAGCCACTGGAACATGCGTAACGAAGCGGCCCCGCAGTGTTGATCTGATCAAGTTAGGTAAGTGTACGGATTTGTGTTCGATAGTTGGACCAGAGAACCCTTTATGGCTCAGAAACTAAGCCCCAACTAAGTGATGCATTGACAAAAGTGGAGCCAATCAAAATCGAACGAGCGCAGGTGCAAGGCAACGGTTGACCAGAAGGAGACGAACCCAGTTAAGGTGATAAGCTAAATGGTCGGTGCCTAAGCCATACGAAAGGATTGAGCATGGTGCTAAGAAAACCAGCAACATGGGTTCTCTTCTCAATACGGAAGCCAAATATGTTGCGGGTCGCCAGCAGGACGAAAGGATTTGAACGTACATATTGACTCCAAGACTTTAGAGACTTTGGTGAGAGTCGTTCAATAACTATCGCGAAGACTATTTCTATCGCTCATGAAGAGCCTTTAATGAAAGGATGAGTCCATCATTCATGAAAATCTTCATGGGGTCCATAAAAGTCCTCATGTCATCCATGAATAATATTCATATCACTCATGAGAAATACTCATGCGATTGATTCAAAACTAGTAATGTCATTCATGAAGAATCTTCATGCGACCCATAAAATATGTTCATGGTATTCATGAAGAATCTTCATGCGAGCCATAAAGATTATTCATGCCATGCATGAAGAATCTTCACGCGATCCGCAAGGAATCTTCATGCAGTTTATATATATATATATATATGAATAATCTTCATGCGACCCGTCAGGAATCGTCATGTCAGTCATGAAGAAGCTTTTTGCGATCCACAAAGCGCCTTAATTCATGTCATTCATGAAGACTCCGATCCATAAAGAACCTTCACGTCATTCATCACGTCATTAATGAAGAGTCTGATCCATAAAGAATACATGTCATTCATGAAGAATATTTATATGCGACCCGCAAAACACATTTGTGTCAACCATGCGCAATCATCGTGTCATTTATGAAACATATTCATATGACTCATGCATGATCATACGCACGCCATTCATGAATTCGTGCTATCCATACGATATATTCATGTCATTCATGAAGAGTCTTCACGATATCAATAAATAAAGCTTGATTGTGATCCACTTAATATTCATGTCATTCATGAAGAATCGTCTTGCGATCCATCGTATATAGATATCCAATGCATGAATCTATTAAATTCACGTCTTTCATGACGAATACTCATGTCATTCATGAAGACTAATCATGCGAACCGTGAAGACTGTTCATGTCATTCATGAAGAATCATCATGCGATCCATAAAACATGTGCATGTCACTCATGCAGAATATTCTTGCATAATCTTCATGCGTCTCATAAATAATATTCATGTCGTTCGTGAGGAGTCTTCATGCGATCCTTGCAGCATCTTCATGTCATTCATGAATAATCTTTATGCGATCCATGAAGAATCTTCATGTCATTCATGAAGAATACTCATGCTGTTCATGAAGAGCGGATTCCAAACGGGGACAACACTGTTTTTTTGACAGTGGGACGGACCACCGAAATTTTTGGGGGCGGTTTTAAGCGGTCCGGGGGCGGTTTTGGCCGGTCTGGGGGCGGTTTTTGGCGGTGACCTCGTTTGCAGCAGCTATATCACAAACTGTTTAGCCGACGCCAACATGCACGTGAGTAAAGTGCGCGGCCATCATACTGGTGTCTTCTTTGCTTGATACTGGAATGTGATGATGACGCATTAAATTGCTGCGCAGCGGCAGCCGCTCGCCCAACACAATCCACGCACGTGCTAAAACTCAGCGAATTGAGCTTGCGTGCGTCTCCCAGCGGGCGAAGCTTAAACAAAGTCTGTGTGCATTGATGGCACCACCAGCAAGGCCTGTTTTCGCTTGATTCTGCACTGTGTGAAACGCGTGGCCTGCAGAGCATTTCTTTCAGCCGAGTGCGAATAGGTGACTGTGCATGCTGAAATACAAAAATAAATGATAGTATATAATATATGCCTATAATCCTATGCTTCGTCGACTATGATTTAAATAGGCCTCGTACAACGTGCATGTGTGCCTTGGCAGCGACTATTTTTCATATTCACTGTCTGGCTCCATTTTGGGTTCAATTTCGTTCTTCAACCAAAGCCACGCCTGCTAGGACAACCTCTCAGGAAACCTTGGGAAAGCGCGTTGTTTCTGCTAGCTAGGCTCCTTTTTCTTCTTGGTAGGGTCCTTAATTTCCCTGTCTGCGTCTGCTCACTGAAAGCCTTGCCTGTATTCTGGGAAATGATAGGTTGGCCTTTGCAATTTGCACAGGTGGCATAGCCAGTGTTGGGCTCGTCTTCCTGGGTCAATTTCATACATGCAGCTCCAAAGGCGACGTAACTCTGGACAAACCGTGTATTCAAAATGTAGAACACCGTGGAGCGGGCATGCTCTGACGTACAGCCATGTTTTTGGCAGGGGGCAATAAAGATCAACACCCTCATCCTACAATGGTTGCTGTGATGGAGAGAAGCCCAGGCTGTGTCCCGCTTTTCCAAGTGAAGCAAAGGGACCCAAAATTCAACAAGGTCCACCTTCACGCGCTGAATAAGAAACAGGATAGCAACATAGTAGCCAATACTATCCACGCCACAAATTGTCAAACATGTTGCTTTATATGTGTGTACAACTTTGGGATCCTAAGAAGCGGCCTTCGCGTCAAGGCTCGTAGCCCGTGTTCCTGTTCAAAATGGAGGCCGAAGCTAGTCGTCAAAAAGAAGTTTTTGTAAAATACACCATGGTTGTGACAGAGTGCATTTTTAAAGTAGGCTTTGGAAACATAGGGGAGCATAGCTTTCGAAGCCTTCGCCGTGGGCCCACTGTGATTTGAGTGGATGCTGACTTTACGGACTAGCTGCTGCTCTGGTGAAGTCAAGGGGGGAAGCTGGACGCGGTGGCTGGGAAATTTCAGCGGGTTCTGACAACAGCTGCAGGGTTGAAGCACTGTGCCTTGGCAGTTAATATTTGCTCGGCAATTCACGGGAGCTGAAAGGCTTGTTTACATGTACGCACATTTTTGCACGGAAGAGCAAAAGGCCGGAGCAACTTGGACAGTCACGACACGCATGCTGCGCAACAAACACAGAATTGCGAGCGACCAACCGTGTTCAAGTGCTACATAGTCGAGGCTGCTGGGAAGTTGTGTTGTTCTGCTGTTCCACGAGTTTTGTCAGTTTCCCTAGGGTCAGATTTTGGACCGCAGGGGCGCTTTTTGTAAGGGGGGGCGGAAATTATTGTACATAGCTCGGGGGCAGAAATTCGGCAACCCTGGAAGATACAGGTAGACCAAAAAGAAAGACAACTGCTACGGAAAAAAGTACGGCCCTACACCGCAAAATGGAGATCTCCAGTCAACGTGGTGGACCCGCGCGCGGAAGTTCAGCTTGCCACAGGGACCTGTGCATGTTGTTTTAGTAGCTTGCTGATCAGGTGTTTTTACAAACGTCATATGTGCTTTCCAAAGAGCAGTTTTTGGCTGTGGGAATGACAAAATAAGACCTGGGCATGTGACGCATGTAGTGACGCATTAAATACGGTAGTGTGCATGTTCCTGAACATGCAACCCACTGCCATCCTTGAACGCAGATCTTTCTGCTTTTTTGGCAAAGGTTTGATCACAAATTCCGAGACGACTGTTCAGCAGTTGGCTCAAGATATCGACAGTCCTCAAAATCCAGTGCATGCTCTGGATAAAGACATGACCGTGGACAATCCGTGGAAAAACCATAAAAACGCGTGAAAGGCTATTAAAAGGCGTGGCAACATAAAAACAAAAAAAAGCATGGACAATCTAGGATAATATGGCGGGCAACCTTCAACTGAAATGTTGTGCTTCGTGTGCTGTGCTGGTGGTGAGCTGCGGGTAGTTTTTTTTACCGATTTGTTCCCGTGCGTTTGACACTCCTGTAATATATTGGAAAGGGCGCAGGTCATGTTGCCTCCTCGGCTGAATGCCTCTATGCAAAAACATGTTGACGAAACATGGGACACGCAAGTGCTCTCTAAAGAACATTGTGGCGCTTATGTGCACAGCAATTTCTATCTACTTCAGGCAGCCAAATTGCAATTTTGAGCATCGGCGAGCTTGCAACATACTGCCCCAGATATCCAAGAAGAAACATAACGGCATGCAAGCTTCCAAATGTAGAATGTTAGTAAAGCGTAACATATAGCCTCTAACCATCTTATGGTCGAGCTACCTCAACCACACTTTGGACGGCCTTTGGAAGACCAGGGAACACTTAGGATCACTCATGTAGCAGAAGTGTGATATATTTGTAGTATTTGGGGCCAGGCTCAACAGTCTAGCTACCTCGACCATACCAGCCACCTTGGCGTTGAAATCGGCTCTTTGTTGCTCTGATTTTGACACGCGTTCCACCTAGGAACGACAGGGTCGGTTACCAAGCCTGCCAAAAGCTGCCCTGGGACCCCCTGTGTAGGCGGGTACCAACAAGCTCTCACTTGTACAATCTGTCCTGACACACATCACACACACAATACACACGCACGGGTGCAGCCGGGCAGAAGTTAAGGGCCAGCCGGTGTGTTGCCAACCAAGCTGCCACTGGCGGCACCTTCTTGTGTGGCTCGGCATCGCGGCAAAGGCAGTTGTTTTATGTTTTGTCAGGCTGCGCACACGAGAGGCAAAACACACGCGCACACAAGCACAGACACATGTGGTTGCGAACTTAGCACATGTCGATCTTGGTTCCCCAAATTAGGGACATTCTTTCAATATGAGTTTCAAGTGTAAGCCATTCAAGCTGACGTTTACGGCGAGCTCACCGATTTGGGGTAACACGAGCGATTGGATGTATTGTAAACACTTTGCAGATTCAATTTTAGGTGCTGCCTTATTCTACTTTTGTGTATGACGATGAATTTTAACAGGGAACCACCTCGAAAGCGATTGGTGGACATGGATCCCCACCTAAATATTAAATGATATCCACCATTTCGGGTCCCTAATTAAAATTCATAGCCATAAATATAGATATATATATATATATACATATTCTTTGAGGTGGGAAGTGTCGTTCGGATATATATATATACATACAAAAATACATATATATATATATATTCTGCGTCCCTACTCAAAATTCATAGCTGTATTATATCTATCTATCTATATCTATATATATATATATATATTCTGCGAGGTGGGGGGGTTTTCTCATTTTCTTTCAGCGCAAAAATAATGATCTCTCGAGGACTTCTTCACCGCGAGCGCGCTGAGCTATAGCATCTGCGGCGTGTGCGCGCTGACCCTGTGGCTGGGCTGGCGGATCTCCATGGTGAACCGCTTTCAGGAGGGCACGGAAGCAGCCACTTGGATGTGGGTCAAAATTCATCCGGCTTTTCCATGTGTCCATTTACCAGGGTTCCATTTTGGGGTGCCCCTATTTTTGACGACACAAAATTCATCCACCATGGGACCGCAGATTTTCCATGTGTCCATTTACCAGAGTTCCACTTTGGGGTTGCCCTATTTTTGACCCACAGCTATGTGAGGTGTGTTTGATTCTAGGGCTACCTTCCATTTCCATTCCAAACCCAGGGATCCGGATCTTTCCAGGAAACCATCAAACCCAGGAAAAACAGCCGTTTTTCCCCAACCAACAGGAAGGGGTTGTTAGATTTTATGTTGGAATCTGCGTTTACGATGCTTCTACACCACGCTCCCACCCAGTATCCCGCCAGAGCAGCTCGCCAGTGGATCCCGCCGAGTATCCCGGCAGAGCAGGTCGCCAGTGGATCCGCCGAGTATCCCGCCAGAGCGGCTCGCCAGTGGATCCCGCCGAGTATCCCGCCAGAGCGACTCGCCAGTGGATCCTGCCGAGTATCCCGCCACAGCAGCTGGCCAGTGGATCCCGCCAGAGCAGCTTGCCAGCGGATCCCGCCGAGTATCGGCAGAGCGGCTCGCCAGTGGATCTGCCGAGTATCCTGCCAGAGCGGCTCGCCAGTGGATCCCGCCGAGTATCCCGCCAGAGCGGCTCGCCAGCGGATCCCGCCGAGTATCCCGCCAGAGCGACACGCTAGTGGATTCTGCCGAGTATCCCGCCAGAGCAGCTGGCCAGTGGATCCCGCCGAGTATCCCGCCAGAGCGGCTCGCCAGTGGATCCCGCCGAGCATCCCGCTGAGTATCCCTTGCCAGTGGATCCCGCCGAGTATCCCGCCAGAGCGGTTCGCCAGTCAGTGGATCCCGCCGAGTATCCTGCTGAGTATCCCAGAGAAGCTCGCCAGTGGGTCCCGCCCAGTATCCCGCCAGCCAGTGGATCCCGCCGAGTATCCCACCAGAGCAGCCCGCCACCATGAGTCTCACCTACTTATAAGTGCTGTTATGGAACTTAAGATGAACTTACGGAGAACTTATGAAGTCTAGTTATAGGTGTACTTATAAGTAGTTCGTAAGTAGCGTAAGTAGTTTGCGTTCTGCGGACCCCTTTTTTTTGACGCTGCGCAGGCGCACACGTTTCATCTCGTCTGAAGCCTCTTTTTTTTGGACTCAAGGGATACGCTTTGTCGTTGTTCCAGAGCGAAAAAGGCGAGGGACGCTGACCCCCCCCAAAAAAAAAGAAAAAGACGCGCCGACCTTTTTTGGCTCAAAGCATTCCGGCGCACATTGCAGTTCAGTTAGTGCAAGCAAATCACGCGCTGACCCTCAAAGCGCCACCACTGCGGCATCAGCATGTGCTCCAGCAGCTATACAAGTCGAGTCGGAGAACCTATACACAAAAAGCTATAGAGCCAAAAAGATAAGCAGATGCACCAAGGCTCGGAGAACGTATACACAAAAAGCTATAGAGCCAAAAAATAAGCAGATGCACCAAGGCCCACATTTCGCGATTTCGGACAAAGCCCACCGACGTCTCACCGACTTAGCACTGACATGCTCGCGGCGCCACGATGCCCCTACCGACGTTCACCGACATGGATAAACCTCTATATTTTCAACAGACTGGGGGTCCACCGACACGCACCGACGTATTTCGGCCCAGGAATCTTCGAATCCCAGCCCACCGACAACCCGAAGCCGCGATGGCCCGAGACCCCCACCGACCCCCACCGACCGATCACCAACATTCGTGCCCCGTGTAAGAGGGTCCAGTCGGCTTGAAAAGGAACCGCCCCCCCCCCCCTCCCAGCCCCGCCCTCCCCCCATCCCCAGCGCGCTTTTTTCTTTTTTCCTCCATCTCCTCAAGTTCCCGCTCGCGCCGGCAAGATGCCGGCTACCCGGCTGACGCAGCGCGGCGGATACACCTCTCGATTTTCAAAAGATGACCCCAGATGAAGGGAAGAGAGGACCTGGTCAAGCCTGCGCTCTGGACCCGCGTCGCGCCATGCATGTATATATCTCTCTTTTCGCAAAAAGAAGGGTTTCGCTTCGCTCTGTGCTGCGTCCACTTCCTTAAAGAGCACAACGTTCCAGTGCCGGGAAGAGCATGCTCTGCGCGGACCCTTGAAAACAAATAAAAATCGTAAGTAGCGTAAGTAGTTTGTAAGTCTGCTAAGTATGTCCCACATAAAAAGCCTACGTCACTTATAAGTCCCGCCGTAAGTATGCTAACTTTCCAAGAACTTATGGTACTTATGGCATTTATAATTTCTGTTGCGGGTCTTATAACTGCTGTTGCGGAACTTATACTGTAAGTGATGTTATAAGTAGGCGAGACTCATGGCAGTATATCCCCGAGTATCCCGCTGAGTATCCCAGAGTAGTTCGCCAGTGGATCCCGCCGAGTATCCCGCCAGAGCGGTTCGCCAGTCAGTGGATCCCGCCGAGTATCCTGCTGAGTATCCCAGAGTAGCTCGCCAAGTGGGTCCCGCCGAGTATCCCGCCAGCCAGTGGATCCCGCCGAGTATCCCACCAGAGCTGCCAGTGGATCCCCGAGTATCCCGCTGAGTATCCCAGAGTAGTTCGCCAGTGGATCCCGCCGAGTATCCCGCTGAGTATCCCTTGCCGGTGGATCCTGCCGAGTATCCGGCCAGTATCGAGCCGGAGCGGCTCGCCAGTATTTTGCCAGTATCCCGCTAGAGCAGCTCGCCAGTCTGGTTTTGCTTACTTAATGTCCAAAAGAGCCGATGGGAATTTGGAGTCGAAGTCTCTAGGACGCGGAGGATTTTTTTGTAACGGTCGTAAGCTCGTGAGTGCGGAGGGTGGGGATTGCTGGAAGCGAAGTATTTTTGTTTTTTCTGTCTTTGTTAAGAGCGATGGTTGAAAATACTGGGGAATCAACCCCTAGACTGATGTAAAGTTGACCCCTTAGCACTCAACCCCAGTTTATTAATACGGGGGTGTCCCTTGGGTTTAGTGGGGAATCATCGCTTTTGGAGAGGAAGATCCCCCTATTAATAAACAGGGGTTGATTAGTATGGGGTCAACATTGCCCATTTTGGGATGTGTCAAAGACGAAACCAAAGGAAAAACACCATTTTAGGCAGGGGGTTTTGTGATTTAAAAACACTCAGGCAAGTGTGTGTGTGTGTGTGTTTGTGTGTGTTTTCTTTTGAAGGGTGTCCTTCATGGCCGTAACCAAGCTTTGCGATTTAACTTGTTGCCTTTTGCAGGCTATCCTTCGTACTCCTTTGTCGATGTTTTGCCAAGGGTCTAAGCCTGGCCCACAGAAGCAGAGCCAACTACGGTATGTAAAGTTGGTTTTGCTGACGGTTTCTGAGGACCTTCAGATGCAAGCGATTCGACCACAGACCTTTTTGTTGTGCGTAGTGTTGTCCATGGTGTTCCTCTTGTTTTTGTTTGCCTGAAGTGAGCTAAATCGATTTGGCCTTTCAGGTCTACCTTTTTGGTCAAGGCAAGGCAACCCTCAGAAATGATCACCGCTTATTCAAGCAGGCCCTTTAAAAAGTAAGGCCATTATGGACATCAACGAAGCCGTGGTGAAGCACGCCGCGTCCGAGTTTGGCCTCAACTCGTCTTTCACTTTTAGCTCCTGCAGGGCGCCTGGGCGGCGTTTCAATCGATTGAAACCGCGGTTTGGGTATCGGAGTTGCATTTTGCTTGGGTGTTAGGACTTTAACTGTTGCCAACGATAGAAGTTAAACTTTTAGCAGGGGAGCAGAAAGCAACCGAGGTATGTTCTTGGAGCTTCGCCCTTTCTTAGCAACTTTTTTGGTTGGGAGGGGTCCCCACTACAGAAGAAAGGGTGCCCTTATTCTAACCTCTCTACTGGAGGACCTATAAGAGTATTGTTGAGTTCCCCTAAACTGGGCAAATCATAACATTGTCATCGAACCCGGTTTTCGCAAAGCATACGCAAAATATAGACTTGTATAGCTTTCACGGTCCTTATAGGAGTTTCGAAATTGTGATTCAAATACTTGTTTTGCTTTCTTTCCGAGAATCAGGTTCAAAGCAGGTTTGTCGTTTGCATCCTGCTTTTTCCAAGTCGGTTCTTGGAGTAAGGGGTTGGAAACTTATGAACAGGAAGCCAGAAGATGGATTCCACCAGGAGTCCTCTCCTACCGACCTGCCCGATGCGCAGATCGCTGGGGCATGTGCCAAGTTGTTCAACGTGCTACGACTGCAGATATATTCGCCCGTGATGGTGCCGCTGACTTATGGTGTCTCGGAGTGAATCAAGCTTGTGTCGATCGCTCAACTACTCACAATTCTAGTGCTACCTTCCCCATTCTTTCCAGGGATCCTTCTTTCTAGAAAACCTGAGGAAACCCAGGGAAACGGATCCGGTTTTCGAAAAGAACGATGGTTGGAAAGAATGGACAAGGAATCAACCCTTAGAACAGCGTGTTTTGTTGGAACCGGGGAGTCTGGGCCATCCTCTTTTAGATGAACACACAAACGGAAACCTGGTCTTTGGTTGTGCGAGTGAGGAACAATATGGCTGTGGGTCAAAACCAATGGTACCATTTTGGGGTGGGTGCCACACTCCTTTTAGTCTATTTTAGTGGGGATTGGGATGTTCAGTGGGGGGGGGGGGGGCGGGTTTTTTACCCATGGCCATATGAGGTGTTGAAGTGTGAATGTCCTCTCCTATCAGCACTTTTGGTTTTAAATCACCCGAACTCCCCATTTCAATCAGCCCTAAGTGCCGAGCCCTTAAGCATCCACCTGGATTTTGTGAAGCTACGGAACCCTTTTGCCCTTTCATTATGATGCCCTCATTACGATACCCTTGCTGGTGACTAGAATCGAACCAAGCCCATGCTTTTTCGTGTGTTTGAAGCAGAGGCCTAGGGGTCTGACTCGTTTCGAGGCATGTAGGCACGTTTTCCAATTTTTGTTGACCAAACCAACACTTCATGTTCTTTTTGGGTATCCCATTGACATTCCAACAGAGGCACCTTGTGCAATTTGGGGTTCGCACCATATCTCTCCCACGTCGCCATGGCACCTAGGGTCCCAAGAGGAAACTTCCAGGTACCCTCCCACTGCCATGTGGGAGGAAGGGTGCAGGATATGGCTAGGTGTCAAGCCCAATGTCCGTGTCCTTCAGGTTTTACTTAGCATAACGAGCTCATCGGGGTCCGGGCGAAGGTTTTATTAGCGTGACTTTCCTAAGGAGACGTTTGACTCGAAGCCGAGAGAAAAACGGATACCCCTCAATATTGACTTTGCTTAAAGCGACTTACAACCACATTGTTGACGGACGGAATCCTGCAGCGCTTTCGCCATGGTTTAGAACAACCCTCGCGCTCCCCATTTAACATTAAAAGTTTGAGGGCCCTTGGTTGCAACCGTGTTGGAATGCTCCAAGTTCTGCACCACCTTTGTGTGAATGCCAACAACATTGAGAAGGGTGAACGGGGTGAGTTGGGAGAGGCTTTCATTAATTGTCCGGTTCACCATGAGCAGTGGTCAGGCCGAAAAAGGGATTCCCGTTTTCACAACGCACATTCTTCCCGAGAATCAGCTCCCCTTTTTTATGTTTTTCTTTTTTGGGGTTCCCTTTGTTTTCCACTAACCAGGCAATTTTTTTTGCTGGGGTCCGATTTTTCCAGCCTAGCATTGTGGGACCTCTTTTGGAATGATTGGCCTCAGGTTCATTTTTTCTGCAACACGTCCTGGGCATCAGCAGAGGTACATGCCCTCCCACCAAATAACACGGCACCTGTCCAAACAAAAACCGTCCTGCTTTGGACCATGTTCCTTTTGAATGGACCGGTCCCGTACGTCAGGTTCCATGCTAATTGGGAGGGCATGTGCATGGCTGTTGTTGGGAAACATTTTACATTTTCGCTTATTGCGGTTTAGAGGGAAATCCCACTGAACTGCCAACATTCAAATTTGTGCTCCCCAAACCCATCGTCAACCAAGTGTGCATTTCATACCTTTATCGCCTCGTCGCGATGCTCGGCAGGCATGGTGGCCGTGTGCTGCGTCTTCATGCTCAATGCGGACACCATGAAAGCGTCCAAGGTGCGCGAGGCGCCGTTTTTTTCTTTGGATGTCTCAGGTGAGTTTTGTTTTGGACTCCATGTTTCACCCTCCCCCCAACAGTGGAACCAGTCTTCTGGACCCTCTTTAGGGCGGATCCTGGGGGGTCAGGGAGGGACAGAAAGTGCTTTGCTATTGCCAATTCTACTGCCATTAAAGCCCGTCTCTGGACTTCCTTGGACATCATGCTTGGATTTCTCAGCGGCGAAATAGGCTGAAATATTATACCCGTAGAATGATATGGACTGAGATGAAGGTTTGATCTGGTGATGTTAGCAAAAACCAATGGCCCACGAAGAAGCAACTGCATAGCTGTTGGGTAGTACGAAACTAAAGGCAGGACAACCGTATGAACAGCGTGTCTTCGGTTGGTTTTATGGGAGCGTTCTTTTGAAACAATAGGCTTGTAGTAGTAAGAAAGATCGCATATGCTTCATTTGCTTTATGGCATCGAAGTGTGGCACATGCATTAATAGGGTGTCCCTGGGTGTAGTGGTTGGAATCAGACCACATTTGGAGGGGCCCCCACCCCTGTTAATAAACTGGTTGGTTGATGGATCAAAACCAATGGTACCACGTTAGGGTAGGTGCACCACCCATTTTGGTCTATTAGTGGTTGGATTGGTTGATGCTCACTGGGGGTACGATTTGGCTTTTGGTCAACCTCAAGCGTCGCCTCAGGGCTCCCTGTCTGCGGCGGAAGTGCAGGCAGCACGCGGGCTTCAGGCGGGCGCGCCCCAACCCAGAAAGGTTCTAGGAGCCCTAAGAACCAAGCAGGTTCGAAACTTTCCTTGGGGGGATCCGGTTTCCTCCGTCACGGTGCAAAAGAGGGCAACCAATTCCTTGAAGTAACGAGGACTGTCCGCACAACAAATCCCATGTAAAATCAATTGGACACCATACGCGTTCTTCAAGTTCCGCTAGGTGTGGGACCCTAAAAGTGCGTTCACGTTTGGTCACATCTTGCATCCTTGCCCTTTACACAAGTGATGATGGCGCGAACGAAATCCATGGGCTTGACCATTGACCTAGTTTTTTGGGACGGCTTATCTTTCCAAGACCCCCCCAACCCCCATTCGCGGAGCCCCACTTGGGATTTGGGATTGGGCCATCGCCTGAGTATCTTTCAGAGAGAGCCATCTCTTTGGGTTCAATCGGGTTGTTCTTATGCATACAAGGGTACTTAGTAACTGGCTCGTAGGGATACAACCAAGGTTACACTTTCTTTTGCAAGTAGCCTGCCTCTTTAATCAAGAGGGAAATCCTGCTTTCTGTGCCCAAGGTGATGACCATCAACGATGTATTTGTACATCTTATTAGATTTCCCCTAGAGGAAATTTATCCGCCTGAACAAAACAATCATGGGGCCATATGGGGCCCGTCTTGTTGTTTCTGCCTTCGCCGCGTGCCCGAGAATCTCGCCCTCGGATTGCCTATGCCATGGTTGTTGTTGCAGCCAGTGACGTGTTTCGCCGCCGTAGAACTGTCACGCGATTTCTGTTCCGGTGTTTCACATCATCCACGTGCATCATCGCGCACCATCGTTCACGTGTACACAAGTCTGGCCAAATGTTAACGTTCCCGTCCACGCGCATCATCGTTCACGTGTACACAAATCTGGCCAAATGTTAACGTTCCCGTCCACGCGCATCATCGTTCACGTGTATACAAGTCTGGCCAAATCTTAACGTTCCCGTCCACGCGCATCATCGTTCACGTGTACACAAGTCTGGCCAAATGTTAACGTTCCCGTCCACGCGCATCATCGTTCACGTGTACACAAGTCTGGCCAAATGTTAACGTTCCCGTCCACGCGCATCATCGTTCACGTGTATACAAGTCTGGCCAAATGTTAACGTTCCCGTCCACGCGCATCATCGTTCACGTGTACACAAGTCTGGCCAAATGTTAACGTTCCCGTCCACGCGCATCATCGTTCACGTGTACACAAGTCTGGCCAAATGTTAACGTTCCCGTCCACGCGCATCATCGTTCACGTGTATACAAGTCTGGCCAATGTTAATGTTCCCGTCCACGCGCATCATCGTTCACGTGTATACAAGTCTGGCCAAATGTTAACGTTCCCGTCCACGCGCATCATCGTTCACGTGTATACAAGTCTGGCCAAATGTTAACGTTCCCGTCCACGCGCATCATCGTTCACGTGTCAAGTCTGGCCAAATGTTAACGTCCGGTCCACATCATCGTTCACGTGTACACACATTCCCGTTCATACATCATCGTTCACGTGTACACAAGTCTGGCCAAATGTTAACGTTCCCGTCCACGCGCATCATCGTCACGTGTCAAGTCTGGCCAAATGTTAACGTTCCCGTCCACGCGCATCATCGTTCACGTGTACACAAGTCTGGCCAAATGTTAACGTTCCCGTCCACGCGCATCATCGTTCACGTGTATACAAGTCTGGCCAAATGTTAACGTTCCCGTCCACGCGCATCATCGTTCACGTGTACACAAGTCTGGCCAAATGTTAACGTTCCCGTCCACGCGCATCATCGTTCACGTGTATACAAGTCTGGCCAAATGTTAACGTTCCCGTCCACGCGCATCATCGTTCACGTGTATACAAGTCTGGCCAAATGTTTTCGTTCCCGTCCACGCGCATCATCGTTCACGTGTATACAAGTCTGGCCAGCATGCACAAAGATCTCGAAAGCGAGCTCATTGGAGCCATGTGGGCCGAGGATTAGAAAAAAAGTGCTCAAGAGTCGAAGTTTTTCAAACAAGAGGCGGAGAAACTGCCTTTTGTGAGCAAGTGCAGAATGTGCCACGAATACCATTGTTTTGAAGGGTTTGCATGCTTCTTGCTGTGTTGAAAATGCATTTTTAGCCACGCAGGCCATGGTTTTCAGAGCTGCATTGACATGATTGGTTGAAGCAATTGCTAGTTTTCCTTGCGCCTGCCAGTGATTTGGGAACGTTGTACTTTGATGACTGGTTTGAGCCCTTTCGCAAAATCGCCGACCTTTCACGGCGGCGAAACACGCGGATACCTTGTTGCACATGCACCGATTCTTTCTCAGACTCCTCCCCCCAAAAGCAAAACGTCCATTGGACGACTCCTTTTCGGCGGCCAAGGGCAAAATCATGGTTGTTGTTGGGAAACACTTTGCGGATTTGCTTGTTGTGGTTTAGTGGGTAATTTAAACACTTAACTGCTCAAATCTAGTTTGTTTTGTTCCCCTTTCAACGTCAACCAAGATGGCTGGGCTTGGTGTCCTTGCGGCGAAGTGGAAACGTACACATGACACGCTGACAAGTCACGATCTGAAATCAGGACATCCCAAGTGGGGAACCTTTGAACCTTCACAGAGGCTGCAAACGGTTTCAAGAGCTCCCAACCCAAGGGGAAGGGGGTCGCTTTCAGTTTTACGAATGTGCTCAAGTTTTCCCGGGTGCCGAAGGAAACCTAAACACATTGCATTAGTTTGTTGCACAAGGAACGAAAGTAAAGATCAATGCGTGTGTGTCAGTTCAGAAAAAGGAACTATACTGGTTTTGTGCCAGTTCATCCCTGTTTTTGTGCCAAAACGCCGACGCTAGATGTATGTCCCCTGGTTGATTTGCATGAGGAAGCTTGGTGGCTCCCAGCCATAGTGGTAGTTTCCATTTCACCCAGGAAAAGTTAGTCACTTGTAGCGGGGGATCAGAAATCGGGCAGAGGAAGGCGTTCCCTTCACAGCGAACCAACTTTTCACAGCCTCTTTTTGGTTCCAGGGCATTCTGCGGCGCATGTTCCTGGTCTTGGCCGTGGCGGCCGCGCTGGCCTACGGAGCCTCCGCTTCGAAGAAAGCCCCTGGAGTTCTGGTGGCTTTGCTCTAGGTCTACCATGGGTTCTACGCCTGTGTCCTACAACTTCTTGCATTTCCCCTAAAACCATGGGTTCTGCGCCTGGTTCCTAGTTTACCCTTGGCTTTTTTTGTTTTTTTTGTTTGGTCTGCCATGGTTTCGCGCAGATTTGTTTTCTAGTTGACTGGCTTTGTAACGTTTCTTGGGTGCGTTTCCTCTCGCAATATGGCTGGGGCAGGTTCGAGAGCTCACTGGTTCCCATCTACAAACTGCCTACTTTTGTTTGTTTGCTTCTTCCGGGAGTTTTTCAGATGAGGGAAGAGACAGGTAAAAGAAATCAAGCAAACATCATATGGCTGTGGGTCAAAACCAATGGTACCATTTTGGGGTAGATCCACCACCCATTTTAGTCTATTTTAGTGGGGATTGCGATGTTTACTGGGGGTACGATTTGGCTTTTGATCCATGGCCATACTGTACTGTTCTCCAAGCAGTGAATATGCTGCTGTCTGACGCACGGCTGCGCCTTGCTTGGCAGGTCCAAGCCTCACAGCCTCGTGAATAGCTCCGATTCGAGTTCGGGGGGGGGGTTCAAGGTCATGTAACGGCAAGAAGTCTGTAAGGAAAGAGAGCCATTTGCTGTCCGTGCCTTCTAGAGTTAGCAAGGGAAGTGGACATAAGATCAACTCGACCTGATTGCTTTGCAATTCAGACATAGGAGTGGTCCTGACCCCTCGGTGTCGGTCCACCACTGCGGTAGAGAGCAAGTCTTTTCAGAAAAAGGAGGATGTCATCAGATGCAGAAGCTTTCTTCGAAGTTTGCCGCAACCGGCAGGCAAATGGGACATGCTGACACCGCAGTCAGCCTGCCAATGGCCGCCAATTTGCCTGTGCGACGGACGTGTCAGCTGGCTCAGATATGAGGAACTCTTCCTGAAGGGGACTACGCATGCGTATCTTTTGCGTGTCTTTACCACCTCCTCAATGCTTAACCATGGGAGAACCAACAACGAGTTCCTCATCTAAGTTTGAGACGTTGCTTTGGAGACTGAGGGCCGCGTAGAGCCCATGCGAATCTGAATTATCCTGAGTGACACGCTTCGGCAGTATGTGAAAACGCGTTGTTCTTTCAGAGGTCACCTGGTAGCCCAAGTCTTCATCATCCAGAGCGAGCGCACTGACCAACAACGAGAGAGATTGGTCAGCGCAATGCCATGGAAAAAACATTCCGCCCGAAAGCTTTGGATATGAAATGTTGAAGGCGCAGTGTCACAGGCTCTTCATCATCACGAGCACAACAGTATAAGACCCTAACCTTCGAGAAGGTGGAGGAACAAGTCTTGGGCGTGGAGAATCCGCTGGTTTTGGGTTGAAGATGAAGAAGGCAACAAGGGCTTTGTCGGGAACGAGGACAAAGAAGCAGTTTGGGTCCTTGAAGATCACGATGTTCTCGCAGTCAGAAGAGTGTCCGGGCGAAGTTCGACAACAGGAAGAAGAAGCAGTTGCCCACCTTCCAGGTGAGCAGGCAGGCGGAAAGCGCACAGCAGCGACAAAAGCAACCGTTCCGAGACTTGCGCAGTGTCATCAGAGCGCTCAGGCCTTTCCAGAAATGGAGACCTTCTCACGCAGTGTAAGGAGCGGAAGATCGTTGACGCGTTGAAAGCATCAACTAGGGAGAAAGTTGCTGAAGAAAGTAAAGCAGAGAATCGCAAGAGACGACAAGACGACCACCCACCGGTGAAGATTCAGATAACAGCTATGTCTCAGCAGCGTCATCCATCAAGTCAGAGACGTACCAGAAGCTTCCAGACAAGCAATACATATGATCCGCGCAAGAAGGAGGACACCAAGAATGTCACGGAAACTTTTGTTGGCAATCCATGCTTCATCAGCAGAGGCAAGAAGGACTGCGATGAAGAGCGCGAGCGTTCCCGCAGGATGTGCTCTGGAATTTGAAACAACATTCGGAAGATCCAAGTTCACTGCGGGACACGCGTACGATGGCCGAGAATGATTCACTGGAGCGCTTGGCCTTTTTTCAGGGCGATTCTCAAGAACCTTCGGTGAAAACATTCAGAAAGAACCAGCCTGATTCAGGATGTCCGACCAGGCTACCGAGCGGTTCTCAAAGCATGACAATCTCGACAAGATCATGTTCTATGTTCAGACCTGCGATTCTCCCTTCCAGTCCTCGAACAGGAACTGGAACTTCACGTGAGACATCAGCCGACACGCAAAGATACGTTGCAAGGCAATTTGCATGGGATCATGTCTTTGAATACTGAATACTGCGCGCGTGGCAAGAAAGGAGCGGCGGAAGATGACGCACGCCGTTTCGTTCCAGCAAGAATAGTTGTTAGACAGCGAGGTGCTCAAGCAACCGGATGCGCTGCGAAAAGAGGTCAGACAACACAAGTGGAGCTTGTGAGGCACTACCACTGTCACGCCTGGAGCCGAACATGCAAAGCTGCAAAGCTGTAATAGTAGTAAGGCACGGTGTCCAGATCGTGGTGCCGCGGGGCGGGTCGCTCATTCCGACTGCGCAGGCTCGCACGAAACGGTCTGCTGGGCGACCCCTGTTTCCGAGCAACGTTCTCGCTGCGGCGCTTCCGGAAATGGACGCTTGCCGCGCCTCTGCGGACATTGGACGAGTTGGACCGCTCACGCTTGTGGCGCGATTCGCTTTCGCTGTGGCACAGCGCGCAGTCTGAACCTTTGAGAGTGGCCCTCTGCAGGCATTGGGTGGGTCGGGTCGCTCTGGTTGTGGCGCGGTGCGAATTTTCCTTTATAAGCAAGCGCGCGAACCACTGAGCTTCTTCTAGGGCGACCTTTTGCGTTCTTAGGGATCCTTTCTTCCAACAAAAAGGGGCAACAAAGAGAAACAACAAAAACACAGTATGTTTGAAAGAGAACCATGTGGGAAACAAAACGGCCAAGAATCAAGCCCACTCATGAAAACATCCCGTCCGAGGAATGAGCTACTTCTCGAGCCACGGGTCGCATGTCACGCGAGCCTTGGTCTTTGCTGCTGCTTTGTTGTTTTTGCTGCTCACTTTCTTGCCTTTCTAGCTTTCCAATGTGTGTTGACTTTGTTTTGTAACACAAGCATTGCCTTTAGAAAGGGTTGCACATCCCCGCTGTGGACCCAGTAACTTTTCACGTCATTGCCCAAACAAATCAGAGCCTGCCCTTGCTTTTGGTGGGTGATTGGCCCAATTCTTGTGGCTGGGTTCTATGAACCTTGAGGCATGATGTTCACTTACGCCCTTGGGTGTGGCCTCACGATTTGTGGCATTGTCCTGTTGGAGACGGACAAGGCAGGGATTCGGGATCAAATCGGGTGCCCAAATCCCACGCAGTTCGCCAGTCTTGTCACTACCAAAACGCACGGGGAAACTACCAAAATGCGAATCTTGAACGATGGTTGAAAGAGTGGGGAAAATTTGCAACGTGCCGCGCCGATAGACCCTTTACCCTCAAGCTTTTTGAGCGGCAAAAACCCGATGGCCTTTTGCAAGTCAATCAGAAATTACCCATGTCGTAGCGAACAAAGTGTCCACTAAAGAGTTTGTGTTTTAGTTGACCTGGCTCAGCTTGCCTTGAGTGTTGCAAGGGTCTTGCATGAGCGAGTCGATCTAAACTCACCTCTTCATGAAGATGCCAAAAGGTCTTTCCAAGTGCTTCTGGCGTTTTTCGGGAAGTGACACCATGAATTAAACATCACACATGAATGCAGAAGGGTCAAAAGACGGTTGGCTTTTCCAATCTCACGGTAATCTTTGGTCGAATTTGACAAGTGTCGACCCGGCGGATGTTTCACGCAGCCAGATGAATGCGAATTTCCTCGAGAAAGTGATCCGGATCTTTCTTAAAATGTGACACCCCCTGCGATTGATCAACCGGTTGAGCCTGGAGGAACGAAATCCTGTGCCGCCAACTCCCCTTGAAAATGTCAACAAACGACTGGTTGTGACACGTGCAGTGGTTGTCATGTAGAGAGCCGACCCCCCATAGGCGTTGAGGCCCCAAGGAGCTCGTAGGGGTGGAGCATGGACTGCCTGGGCAGGCTCCGTGGAGGTGGGCCGAGGTTGCTGGCTGCGCTATTGGCGGAAAAAAGGGTGGAGGAAGGACGCAGTGGAGCAGATGCGAAGCAGTGCGGCCAACTGGCCATAGCAGTTCGCCGAGTACATAGAGGTCAGGTTGGCCGTTTTCAAGAGCGAGGTACGCGAGGACGAGCAGATGCACAGGACGGCGGTGATCCAGAATGTCTTGGAGAAGACCAAGTTGACATTGGGAAGCACGGAGATCAGGCATACTCGGAAGGCCAACTTCATTCCTGTTACAATGGTAGTCGCGTGCGAATGATTGGTGTGACCTGGCGGGGGATGACTATGTGAGGTGCTACGCCATGGTTCTGGTTGGTCAAGTTGTGGACGGGCGTGCGCTTCAATGACATTAAGGGAGTGCCAGACCAGACCGGACGCTGGAGTCAAGGCCGACTTGAAGGACAGGGACTTCACGCTGCCATACCCGTCGTGAGAAAGTAAGATGGTGGACTATGCAGCGGCGGCGGCCATGTCCCAGGCTGTACTATGTGACGGCTCGGGGTAAGCATGCGCTTTTGATTGATGGGGTCGGCACATTTTGGACAGCACGCGACCAGGACAACATGAGCGCGGGTGGCCAGGAGCCGTAGCGCCATTCGCAAGCAAAGGCAGCTGTTTTGCAGACGAGGGCTATGGTAGGGTCAAGGTGAACGTGATGAAGAGCGATGTCAGCTCTTTGGAGGAAATCAGCTCCGGAGAGGAGGTACAGCTTGGCCGAGAGGGGCAAGGGGGAATCACTTGTGAATGCTGTTCGAAGCACGCAGAGAAATTTGGCGGCCACACTTGAAAGGCTCCACGTGTTTCATTTCGGTTTGGAAAGGCCTGAAGGTGTGGTGTGGGCCTAGCGACGTCTCAGCTAGCCATGGCTGTACCGACAGAGCGGAGCCCGCGGTAACGAGGTGACAGGCAAAGTTGGCACTGGCGAGGATCAAAGGGGTCAGCGCATGGAAGCATGATGAACGTAGTGGAGAACGCCTAGGAAGCGCTGCAACAAGGGGCTTTGGCAGCAGGTGATGGAGGATGTGGAGAGACGCAGTGGTGGTCCTTGGGGCCGTCGGACAAGGTCAGGATCATCCATGACGGCGCATTCTTTGTTGACGTGAACAGGACGTATCCCGCACACGCAGGTTGGTGCCGTGAGGGATGAGGATTGGGGCCTTCAAGCCTTCAGAATGCCATTGGCGGATGTGGAGATGGCGCTCTACCACCTCCTGTACTGGGACGATGGTTGAGTGGATTGGGTACTACCGGGATGCGCAGAAGTATGTGAGGGGCGTCGGCGCCAAGAAGAAGAAGTGGGTGGTTGAATGGATCGACAGGAAGTTGGGCAGGTTGTCGATTGTGGCGGGCGCCCTCGCTCATGTCAGAACCCTTTGTGTCTCCGATGTTTGCGTGGTCGGCAGCATCGGCTGGCGGCACATGTGCCCAGTTCCCGCATGATGCGCAGGTGTTGATGAAGCGTGTGGGACGCCAAACGGTGAAGGATGACGTGGTCATAGGCGGCTGGGAAAGCTTTGCCGGTCAGTACTGGAGAAGCGAGGTGGTTCTCGGCTCGGCTTATCAGGAGGGGCGCGCCTTGGGTCTTCTTGAAGGGCGGACGGCGGTGCAAGTGGCGGTGGTGGTGTTTGCCAGGAACCCGAGGTGGAGGGGTGGAAACGGAGAGGTCGTGTTCAACGCCTGCGCCGACAATCTCGGAAACTCCCACGTGCGAAGGCACTCCTCGCCAAGATGGCGCTGCGGGCCAGCCGCCGACAAAGAAGCTGCAGATGCGCCGTGGTGAGACTCCCCCCCTTGTGGTTGGCTGCCTTCTGACTTGTGTTTCGGTCTAAAGGCTGGGGTTGGCTTGTCACGAGCTAAAGTGGGGGCTTGTTCTCAAAGCCAAGCGGTTACATCTGGCTAACAGCCAGATGATGGGGTTTCCACGCAGCCGGAAAACTCGGCAGGACCTGGTGCGCAACCCTGACAAAAAGAGCGCGAGCGCAATGACAATGGTTGTTCACGGTTGCAAAGTAGTGCGAACGGGTTTCGTCCATCCACAGTATGATGGATGTTTAAGTTTTGGGGTAAACTTCGGATGGATGCCCAGGGCTTCTCTCTGTCGGTCATCCCAAGCAGGGTCAAGTTGATTGGGTCTTTGGCTCAGACGCCAAACTGAGTACCGATCCATAAGCGACGAATCATGGGTCTGTCCTTGTTGAGGGGTTTCCTTTGTGGTTTTACAAGGGAAGCCCAAATTTGCACCGTTTCGCCCAAACCGGGTTCCGAGTTTTCGGAAAAATCAAGGGCCGCGGGGTGGAACTGCCAGGCGTTGGTGCAGCGACTGCTTTTACAGACTCGGCTGGGCAAGATGCTGCGCATGGTGATCGCCAACGACTGGGTGAGGGCCTTCGCCTGTGGCCTCTTCAACGGTGCCGGCGAGAATATTTTTTATTTTCGGGTGGCAATCGGTGCGAAGTCGGTAATGAGGGAATGAACCGAATAAAAGAAACCACCCGTTGCATGGTTTATTGGGGGGAAATACCATTTCTCATTCCCTGACCATTGCATCAGAAAGTTTTTGGCTTGGTTTTGTTTGCCCTTTTGCATCTTTGTTTGACTTGGTCCTGTGTTTTAAGAAAACGGCAAGGTTTTGTTTTCTGGAGTATGTCTTTTACACATCACCCGGTTGAATTGTTTCTTCCTGGTCCAGTTTGTTCTTGCTTCTTGTGCTGCTCTGTTTCCCTGTTCAAAGCACGAGAAGACAGCGCCTTTGGGCGGCGGGGCGTGTTTCCGTTCCAAAGCCGACGGGAAAGAGGGCCATTCGTTGGTTGTTTCCCGGCGACAAAGTAAGAAAAATCAACCCTCTCAATCAAAATGGAGCCTGGCCCGGTTGGGAGCTGATGTTCAGGATGGCTCGGATATTTTCTCAAAAACAATCCACTGGCTGCAAGTAGGGGCAACCGTGTTTTTTGCTCTTCAATTTCCCTTTCCCAGTTGCCCAGTGGGTTGTTTTTCCTTTTTTCATTTTTGGGGGCAGGGCTCCTTTAAACTCCACCAACGTTTTTTTCTGGAAACCCACTGGGCATCGGACCCAAGGCTGGAACCTGCGAAATTCGATTCGTCGTTTCGAGGCGTGGCGCCGGCGTTTTTCCTGCTGGATGCCCTCCGGCAGCTGGTGAGAGTCAAGTTCCGGAAAGATCTCCCGGAGGGATATGACCGTGGCTTGACTTATGCGGCCTTTGGATCGGCTTTTGCGTCCGATGTGTTGTGTAAAACTGTAATTTACTCCCAAGCAGTGGGGAATTTCTCGCAAATTTCACGCTGGAATTATTATACATTTGAGCGGCGGCTTTTTTACCCGCAAGCTAATTTAGTGGGGAGAGGGACATTATTATTGAAAATGTGCGCCGCGCCACACGCGCGGAAGCATGCGGAAGGCTCGCGGAAGGGATTTGTACGCGGAAGGTTCGCGGAAGCTTGGTGGCTGATATACAACTAAATGTTTCAGTGCGTGCATGGAAAAGCTCGGAGAAACAATTCCAATAGAAGAAAAGGTGTTGCCGCGTGCAAGAACCGTAACGCTTACTCGAAGAGCAGATGCCAACAGCAAGCCAAGAAGGCCAAAACAGCCGGCGTACTTCGCGGAAGGTTTGCGGAAGCTTCGCGGAAGCTCCGCGGAAGGGTGGCCCCGTGTTTGCAAGCAAGCGGCCTCGTAGCATGCCCAATGGAGCCCAAGCCTACGCAAGCTGCGGAACACTACCTCACTTAAAATGACATTTGTTTCTGCGCCAATGCTCGTGGAAGCAAAACTTGTAAACCATGCCCCGCGGAAGGTTTGCGGAAGCAAACAATGAAACACATGTGCCCCGGAAGTTCGCGGAAGGGACCGCTTGGCCCGCGGGAAGGATGCGGAAGGGTCCGCGGAAGCTTGAATAATGTCCAAGCAAGTTTGTATGGAATAAAAACCAACGCTCATTTGGGAAGGTTTGGATGTGTGTTTTGTCAAATCCAAACAAAGCAAGCATGTCTTCAGTGTTCTTGCATTGTGTGTGTGCGCGTTTAGTTTCTTAGCTCGTTGATCGCTTTCGGCTGCGGTCAGTTCTGACTGGGGTCTGTCAAAACAACAACCTTCAAAAGCTGACGCAACTTGCTTACCAGTTCGGGAAGTCACCCCTTGTTGGATCCAGTCCCTATTGCGGACAGCCCCAGACGGTTCTTCAACGCTCCTTGTATGTTCCCTTTTTGTGTAACTCAGACGCCATGTTGTTTTTGGCAATTAGTGCGACGGTGTAAGGGCACATCTCTGGGATCTCTTCAAGGTTGATCTCTTTTGCAAGGTTTTTACAGGTGGACAAATGCTTCGATGCAAGGAAGCCCGAGTTTTTTATGCCACGGCTTCCGAAGGTGAAGACCGATTTACGCCCGCGGGGCGGTCTCTCGCGAATTGGTTGAAGCAATGGAACTGGACCGGGATCCTACGGAAGCTCGATCTCTTCTGCTTCCTCTGGCAACTCCTCTTCATAGGCCCATGGTTGCGGAACATCGGGGTTTAGAGCCACTTTCTGTGTACCAAGGGGCGCCCCCAAAGCTCACTTTGGCATCGCATGGCTGAATCCCCACAGTCATGCATAGGCCGTTCTGTAGAGTTTGAAAGAAATTGAGGCCTTATACTTATATTTAACGCCCCGTGTATTGAAGTTGATTCGGAGGGCGCTTGGATCCAAACGATAGATCGATGGAAATGTTCAGCTGGGAAGACAGCTTGCTGTGTGGCAAACAGGCCAGACTTGTTCGCTGAACCGATGACAAAGCGGCAGCGAAAACAACACTTCGATGGTCTGGGACTTAGCTAAATGGTTAGTAACCCTAGTTACAGTGGACTTACAACCATTGTAAGTGGGTTACAACCAGGGTTACTAGCCATTTAGCTAACTCCCAGACCATCCAAGTAACGTGTTTCGAAGAAGTTGCCCTTCGCACGCCTTTCCTCACATGCGCACGTCTTCTGAGTACAACGGCTGGCAAACTTCCATTTTTGAGCTGGAGCTGCCAAGATATAATTACTTTGTGTACTGCGCTGTTGAACAAACACGACAACCCACAAAGGAGCTTGAAACCACAACGAGAATTGTATGTCGCAATTGGATCCCTCAAAGGCTTCCCCAACTTTCCTGAATGAGCCACCGAAAGGGCAGCTCGGATTCGAGCGATTCCAGTCCCCACTGGCCAGGTCCCGAATGCATATCTGGACGTAGCCGCAAAAATCGGTGCGGCCGCCCATGTTCATTTGGACAAACCCCTCCACTATCAGGTTTTTGATGAGTCAGTTCGCGGGATGGGCGGGAAATACATGTTGGGCCGCTTTACGAGACAAGGGAAACCTGTCCTTGTTCTAAGGTTTGATTCCCCAGTCTCTTCACCCATCGTTCTCCCACCTGTTTTCCACGGGTTTGGCCATTTTGAAGAGAAAGATCCCTGAAAAGAGTGGGGACGTCTAGACTTGTTGGAGGTTCCTCTAGAAGAAAGCAGACCCACATAAGAACATGTGCACTTTACGAGACCCCAAGGGAAACCAGTCCTGGTTGGAGGTTCCCCTTCGAGACAAACCCACAAAACACAACACGTTGCTTCTTTTCAAGAGAAGGATCCCTGAGAGTGGGGAGGGGAGCCCTAGACAGACGTGCAGGAGCCAAGGCCACCTATGTGTCCCTCTCTTGGCTGAACTACTGGCTCATTGATGCTGATTTGAAGCTGCCGGCCTTGACGGGTATGGTCTTCCTGGTGGGTCTGGCCATGTTCATGCTGCCCATCGTTCCAGGGACTGCGGTGTACCTGTTTTCGGGCCTCCTGGTTGCCAGTGGCACTGCTTTTGAACTTGGAAGGGCTTGCTGTCACTCTCAAAGCTCAAAGGAAATTGCTTTATTTCTAGTCGGTTGTCTCTTCGAAATGAATCTGCTAGTGGTTTCCGGTTATTGGCTGTTTTGCCAAGAACTCATGGGGTTGCTCAATCTTTGGGCAGACAATTGGAAGAACGTTTTGTGTTTTTCTTGGGCCAGATTGCCCCTGTGACAATCAGGTCATTCCGGAAGCAACATATTTTTGCGAATGAGCCCTTTGAGTTTGTTTACGAAACCACCAATGCTTCATTTCGGGGTCATTGCTCCACCACCAGACTACTGAACCACCTTAAAGCTGTGCAGACCAAAAACAACAAAACTGGCTAAGCAAACAACACAGCATACAAAACCCAGCGGAAGTGAACCCCTGAAGGCGTCGTCCTGGGGTTTCAGACCACGGTCAAAGGGCATGGCTTGGCACTGGGCATTGGCCTGGCGGTAGCAGTGAGCTCGGTGGCCAAGCACCTGGCCTGCGTAGGCCGATCAAACGGAAAGCCGCAAACCCATGCCATGGTGAAGTACTGCCCTTTCTCACCCCGTTTTTTGGTTGGGAGGGTCCAGGGTGCCCCTACTAGAATAGACTACAGAAAAGGGGTACCCTTATTCTAACCTCTTTACTAGTTGGGGTTAACAGGGATGGTCATCTACCTGGTAGTCAGGATCCTTAGCCAGCGCAATGATTCCTATTCAGAGAGCCGTGGCCATAGGCCATATAAGGAGTTTTGACCAGCCATCGGCTCGAGGCCCCCCCGATCAATCGGAGGGGGCGGGCAAACGCTCGGGCGGTTGCCATCTTTGTGGTGGTGAATACGGTCATCGCCCGTGGACGGGCTCGTCAAGGTGGGAGGTGGGATTGAGTAGCACAGCGCAAGTGGTCATACTGCGCAGCCCGCAACGGATCAAGAAGGTGGGGGAATGTTGCGCGGGCTTGGGAGCGATGAGCTGTGGCGCTGAACTGGCAGGAGGGAAGGTGGTTGTCCTGGCCGACTGGATGCAGCCATTTGCGAACCTCCTGACGCGGAATCAGCTTTCTGCAGTGCCGGCATTCAAGCAGTCTTGGTGACCCTTGAGTTCTGGGCTGGCGCTCGGCGCGATGCTGTCTCATGTGTCCAGTATACTTGCAAGTATCCTCAACCTTGGGCAACCCTGTCTGGCCCGCTGTGATGATCCTGACAGCTGCCGGTCAATGTGCCTTTCATGAAGCCTTGGGCCTTGAGATGCGGACAATTGTCACCCAGCCATATATCAACCCTTTAGCTTGCCTCGAGTTTCACGGTCTCCAGGTGGGAAGTCCGGTGACAGCGCCGCCACTGACTCAGGCAGACGTTGAAAAGGAGAAATGGAGTTGTGATCATGGCTCACATGGCAGGGTCCGTTTTGACGGCCCCCCAAACACGCGATTTATGCCACCCAAAAGAAGCTTTCGTGGCGTTGGTTTGGTTTGTTGCACACCCAATCACGCCCGTAGATATGTCTAGTTCTCATTGACTTGAGTGCGTTTTGTGACCAAGAAACGTGCTGGCTTTGGGATCTTCCAAGTTGGGATGTTTTCATTTTCATCCCATGGCTCCAACCCCCCTACGAAAGGCCCAGCCGAGAATCGCAGAACTTTCCTTCTTGGAGGGACATGCGTGAAACCCTCACCAGGCCAGTACCTCATCGGATACTTCGCTGGGAAATCCGTGCGCGTTCAGCGCTTCGTGGCCGTGGACAAAGTCCCCACGCGTGCCATGGAAATGATCCTCAGCCGACGCGGCCTTTCCCTCGGGAAGGCGAGAGGAATTGCTCGAAAGGCCTACCTGTTGAGGTTCGCAAGTTTCGATGGGCGATTTCGCCACCCAAAATGAAGGGGGCCTTTTCTAGAGGGAACGTTCATCTCATTCATATTCTCATGGCTGAGTTTGCAAAACAAAACCTCTCTGAAGACACGCCCTGACATTGGCCCTTTGTGTCAACCAGGGTGGCAGAGCCAGTTTCAAATCTTGCTTGGACCTTGATGTCATGTAGCGACGCCTTTTGAGCAGCTATGTGGGTAAGCATGCTCACCAAAATCTTTGGGGAACACATTGACATGTTTATTTGATTATGGCTCATGTCATCTTGCCTGGAAGTGGCAAACAAATTTGCACATTCAAAAGCAAACGGAACACATGCATGTTTCCGGTACTCATTCAGAGCCGTGGCAGGGCAAACATGGGAATGGAATGGTCATGATGCAGAATGATCCTCATGTTCCTAGTGGCCACTATTCGGCGGCACTGGCTCCTGTTGCCATGGCTCTTTCAGCATATGGCTAGTGCGGAGGCGAGTTGCCAGGAAAGGAAACAACAAGATGCCATTGCGCACCAACATTGCATGACATGGAATACTCCTATCAGGGTGGAAACTGGTTTTTCGGGCACTGCAAGGCAGAAAGATTTGAGCAGTGCAAGGAAGTAAGGGCACAGTGGCCAGCACTGGTTGTCGAATAGCAAGAGACCCAACAAAAACATGGATTTGGGGTTAACCCCTCTGATACCATGTTGAGAATACATGGGTCATCCCCTAGCGGAGCTATGAAAAAAGGGGCTATCGCTTATTGAACTCAGCAGGCAATTCTGACGGGCGTATCCAAGGATAGGCCCTGCATTGGAACCCCCGGATTTGCGGGGGATGCGATGCTCCAGGCTGTTTGCCACACTGCGAGTGGGGCTTGGGAAGCAGACGCGCTGGCCAGGTCTGCATTTTGGTGGCTGGGCCGGACTTCCCCACCAGCGTGGTTTGCGGCATTTTGAAGCTGAATATCCCGCTCCCCGCCTCGTTGGTTGTTCTTCAGCCTCCTTCCCTTCAAACTATCATGCCCAGAACAGGGTCCTCACAAAGGAGGTTCCTCCAAGAAATGTTTTGTTTAATGGTTGTTTTTGAATCTGTCGGGGAGAAAGTTTTTCTTTTGGGGAAATCCCTTGGGCAGATCAATCATTGTGCCATTTTTGTTGGGTTCGCCTTGTGTTGCATTTGAGGGTATACCCAAGTGAGCGAGGCGTTTGCTTCGTTTCAAGGGCTCCTTTGTTTCCGTTTGGAGGGGGTGATTTTAAACGAAGCATGCTCCCTGTTTTGGAGGGTTTCCATTTGTTGACGGAAACTTTGCCTGCCAGATAAATTGCTCTTTTGTGGGATAGTTTTGTTTCCTGTGGAGCGCTCACCTCTAAAGAGCAATCATACGTTCCTTTTTCGGTGGCTTTTTGTTGCCTCTATCTATTCCAGAATTGCTGCTTAGGGCGGATGCCTCTTTAAAGCCCGCCAACCACAAAGGGCAAGGGGGGCAAAACGAGCGGGTAGTCCATGAAGGTCCTTTGGAGGATTGTCTTATTTCAGGTCTTGGATCATTCAAGGGCTGTCTTTTTAGGCCTAATTCTCCAGCAATTGTACGAGTTTCGAACTTAGCGGTCGCCTTATTCTTCCTGTCTACATGGCCAGATGGGAACCGGATGAGCTACTTGGATGGTCTGGGAGTTAGCTAAATGACACCCTGGTTGTAACCCACTTACAATGGTTGTAAGTCCCCTATGACCAGGGTTACTAACCATTTAGCTAAGTCCCAGACCATCTAAGTACGATCCAACTTTAGACAACCGCTGGGCCCCTACTGTGTTGCGACCGGTAGTTTGCCGAGATCACTTAAGCTGCAGGTTGCCTCCCTCGAATTAAGCGAGACACTGCGAGGCAGATGCTGCTGGGAACCTCGCCAGTGATCCTTATAAGCATCATCCCGCAGGCAATGGTCGGAATTTCCCAACCGAGTTGATGGAGAAAATCGCCTGGTTGAGGAATTGTTTGGGGGGTGTCCCTTGCAAGAGGACCACTGTTTTTGGGAACCTTATTAACCAACCAGGTCCAGGTTGATTAATCTAGGGCCGACTCGACATGTCGAGCCTCTCCAACCACGGCCCTTATGAGAGGCGTGCGAAAGGGGCTGTGGGAGAATGCACACACAAGCTCATTGGACGCGCAGGGATGGAGTTTTCGCGCACTAAAACCAGAATCTTTTGGGGCAACACTCAGGGTACTGAACCTCAAACACGACCCAAACAAAGATGGGGGTAAAATGAGCTACCTCTAGGTCCCCCAGCCAGGTGCCCTTTTCGCGTTTCTTTTTGGTTGGGAGGATTCCGCTACTAAAATTGACTACAGCAAAAAGGGTACCCGTATTCTAACCTCTCTGCTGGAGGACCTAGATGAGCTACCTTGTTTGTTCCTTTGCTTTGCAACCAACCGACTTTCCCAACTCACGCCCCGTCAACCCGAATTTTCTATTTGGTGAAGAATATGTGTTATTTCTCCCTGTTGGTTTTAAAGGGAATCGATTTCACTACTGGAGAAGTTGTTTTTTCATTTTTTCCAGGGGTCTTAAGCAAATGAAAGGAATGGATCCCATGTTCGCCATGTTCCCATCCCGTCCGAGTGCGAGCGGGTACGAGCGGCCAGGTAGCGGTCGGAGCGCTACTCGCTCTGCCCAACGACGCGGAGTTCTCTGGCGCGGTGACCTTCGTGGCAGCGGTACTACAGGTGAGCCCCGGGAGGTGGTTAGGTTAGGACTTGGATGGTCTCGGAGGAATCGCTACATGGCTAGTAACCCTGGTTGTAACCCACTTGCAATGGTAGTAAGTCCACTGTAACTAGGGTTAACCATCTAGCGATTCGTCCCAGACCATCTAAGGAAGGGGCAGCTTGAACCATAAATGGGTGTGGCTCAAAATTCAACAGCTGGGGTTACGCAGGTTCAGCCTTGTCTCCATATGCCAAGGTGCCATTTTAGGTACATTTTTTTGAGCCACGGCCAAATGGCTGCAGATATCCGCCTTTCTAACTCTTTACAAGTTTCTGGGTAGACCATTTTCGAACCAGGTTTTGATTATGACTCAGGTGGGTCTGGAGTCATTGTCTTAAGGTTCGAAGTCAGCACCGGTGGTAGAAGCAGGTACAGCCAAACTGAGTCACCCTGAGTAAAACAGAAGTCGGCACCTGGGTTGTTTCCCACAAACGTGGTGTGACTTTGACGGAATGCAAGATGGGAATGGTCACCAGGCAACCTGCTTGGCAAGGGCTGCGCAAGGATGACAGGGATCCTTTTAAGGGAACCACCCACATAAAGCCTTACACTACTTGGTTTGGAGGGGCTCGGACACTTAAATACGAAATCCCTTGAAGTCGCCAGAACAGAGGGTAAGTTTGAGGATGTCACTTGGGCGGAACCAGTTGTATACGGGAGTCAAGGTCACAATGTCGACAAGAACTTAAGGGCTCAGGGAACCAGGGCCATAACCCGAATGCGGAGTTTCAATGCCGCAAATGAGCAATTGACAAATCTAACGATGTAGCAGTTTTGGGGGCTGCCTTGGGTTGGCCAAATACTGCATTGCATTGGTTTGGCTCCTATTGCGATGGGATCCACGTGATAAAGTCGTCAGGAAGTAATTGTTTCCCCCTCCCCTCCCCCCTCCCCTCCGCAAAAGAAACAGCTACCCCCTCCCCAACATTGCTTGGAACAATAGCTGCCCAAAACCAGCTCGAACGAGCTTATTCTGGGCAGAGACCCCATCCATAGCTTTCACCTGGTAGGGGGAGGGGGAGGAAATCCGCACGCAGCAAAGCGCTTGCTTGGATGGTCTGGGAGGAATCACTACATGGCTAAAAACCCTGGTTGTAACCCAGTTACAATGGTTGTAAGTCCACTGTAGCTTGGGTTACTCACCATTTAGCGATTCGTCCCAGACCATTTAAGTGGGTGGTTAAGTTAGTACCGAAATGTGTATATATATATATATATATATATATATGGTACCCCCCCGGGCCCCCCCTGGAATACTCAGGTTTTTGGCCAGAAATTGACATTTTGGCTGTAAAAATGCATGCAAAACACACGTTCCAGCTTCTAAAATCAGGCTCTAAAAAATGCACTCCTTTTTAGACTTAAATTCTAGCATCGCTACTTAGTGCAATCCAGGATGTGCTAGCACGTGCTAGCACATACCAGTTTGTCCTCAGGATGGATTGAGGATTTCCAGAACAAGTGGTCTGAGAATCTTCAATCTTCAATCTTCAATCTTCAATCCAGGATGTGCTAGCACGTGCTAGCACATCCTGGATTACTCTAAGCACATATTTGGAGAATTTCAGAAAGAGTTGTCAGAGAATCTTGAATCTCCCATCCAGATCCTGGATTGCCTTAAGTGCGGATTTGAAGAATCCAAAAGGCAGACCGGGAGTGCACGTTGTCAGAATCAACATGTGGATGTGCACTTGCACTGCCTGCAATTGGCCAGGGGGAAAACTGTTGCTGACACCTTTACATTTTTTTGTGGACTTGAGGGCTGGCCAGGATGGAAGATTCTCAAATAGAAAATCTGGTAGACCATCAATCTTCAATGCAGGGCGAAACCTTGATGAGTCTAGAACAAGCTGTCAAGTTTTTTGGGGACCAGGATTGAGTACATTCTAAACATATGTTTGTGGAATCTTGTATAATCGATGTTCGATGCAGGGCAACACGATCTGAGCAAATGCTGAAAACACTGCGTTTTGCAGCATTTATGCAAAGAATAGGATCTATGATTGAAAACACGTTCCTGTCATTGGCTTGGCTCAGTTCTTGCTTGGTTCAAACCACATGGAGTTCGAAGGACAATAACCCTTTCAAATTTGAGTTCGATTCCAAATTCATTTGGCTATGACAATAGCTATCTTCTCCAGTTGATTTTTGAAATGCACAAGAAACTGCAAACGAGTAAACTTGAATTTGGTTTGAACTCGGACGCTTTTTTTAACTGGATATTCTTCCCTTACTTGAATTTCAATAGTTGTTAGTGGCGATGATGGAACCAACTTAGACAAGCAACACACACACACACACGTGGGATAGTTGCTTTGCAACATATGATTCAATTAGACTGAACTAGCATGTCAGGAATTATTCACAACACTCGAGTTAACATGTAAATGTAACTGCGCAAGGACATGAATTAGGAATGAGTTCCTTTTCCCCGAGTTGATGTTTTGCTGAATTTCGCTGCCAAACAAAAATAATAAAGACCAAATAACAGGGCTGCTACAGGCGCGTTGAAGCTGCCAAAACATACTTTGCGCACTACTCCTGTACTGAACAGTTGTGTTTTTTGAGCTGGAGCTGCCAAATTGCACTTTGCATACTCCAATGTGACTTTAAGTGCACTTCGCACACGCCAATGTGACGGTCACACAACTCGCAACTCCTAATCAACGTTGAGCTTAACTTCTGCTTGGTTAGAATTTGCATGGAGTTGAGTGTCCAGTTAATTTCAGAGTCTCAAGGCATTTGTTTCCCCCAGTCTGGCCAAAAACCTCAGTTCTGTCCAAAAACCTGAGAATTTCAAGGGGGGTAGCATATATATGTATATATACATATATAGATATATATATATATATGTTTTAATTCTCCCTTGGGTTTAAAAGGAATTCCGTTCCGCGCCCAAAGCGCCCAAAGCGCCCAACGCGGAGGTGGGCGCCAGCGTCTACGTCTCCTACAGCCTGCTGAAGACGGCGGAGGAGAACTTCGCCGAGCTCTGCAAGGTGCGGGAGGAGCACCAGCACGTGGCCGAGCTCACGCAGCAGGAGGCGGATGTCGGTTTTTGTTTTTGTTTCTCCTTTTTTTCCGGTGTTCAAGGCGCTCGGTTTGTTTGTTCATTTAATTTTTGTTCAAGGCGCTCGGTTTTCGGTGTGCAAGTTGTTGTCATAGGTGTCCTTTTTTGGTTGGTGCTTACAAAAGTAGAGGGCGACTCCTGGTTTAGATGGGGCTTATGCCCCATTTACCAGGGCCATCTACTTTTTAAAAAGGCCACCTATGGTATTTTTAAATGGCGGCTTCGGAAAAGAGACATGATCTGGGGTTTCTGGGGTTTCTGTGTTCGAGGGTGGGGTGCGCGAGTTTTTTTTGCTTCCTTTTGCTGTATTGTTTTTCCCCCCTGTTGGTTTTAGAGGGAATCGATTTCACTGCTGGACATATTTTCTCTTGTTTCCGGTGGACTTAAGCAAATGGAAGTATTTCTTTGGGCGGCTCAGGACAACAAGAGAACGAGTCACCTGTTTTCGCGTTGGTGGCTAAAGTCTTTGGGGCTGGCTTTACAAGGAAAACAGGAGAGAGAAGATCGCTCATTGTTGTGCTGATCCCCCCAGTTTGACACATACCCTGGATGTTCAAGCTACGTAGGCTGTATCTAAGGCTAGAAGTCGGACGAGAGGGGTTGACTGACTTGTAACCAAGGGCTCCTTCGCTCGGTGTTTGCAGAAGCAAGTCAAGCACTTGGATGTTCCGCTGCTGACATTTTGCACAAGCTCTGAATTGGGACAGGGAGTGGTTGACTTGTAGCACTTCCGGGTTCTTCTTCAAAACAATTTCGTATTTTCGACATTGACTGAATATGAAGCAGAAACTGAGCATACGATTGTTTGACGTACTCACGTTTGGGCCACGACTTGGATGTTCGATAATTAAGGTCAGAAGTGGGTCAACAGAGGTAGTTGACTTATGACCATGGTTTTGGCCTACTGACTAGGTAGGTTGAATATCCAAGCAGACCTTCAGTGTTTTTGCCCCATTTGTTAAGACACCCATTTGTGTCCATCGATTTTTGCATCGCCCCAGGAAGAGCCACTGCTTAAGATTTGGCATGGGACAGTCAGCCTTCGAGTCATTACATTGCGTTGTTCTTGTTGCTTTCTTCCCCCCCCCCCCTTTTTTTTTGGGGGGGGGAGGGGGGGGGGGTTGCATTGCAGTGTTCTTGTTTCTTTCCATTTTTTTTTTTTCGGGGGGGGGGGGGGGGTACCTTGCGTTGTTCTTGTTTCGTTCTTTCTTTCTTTTTTTCTTGGGGGGGGGGGTTGCAGTGCGGTTTTCTTGTTTCCTTTATTCTTTGTTTGTTATTCTTCTTTTTTTTTGGGGGGGGGGGTTCGGGTTGGGTAGGGTCCACGCTGGATTTATTCTGCCCAACGCCTTCAACCCCAAAGCCCAGCTCAGCTGAAGCCTGCCAAAAGCCTAGCCGCACTGCTGAGGTACCCTTCTCTTTTTTTTTCTCGAATGTCTTCTAGGTCCCCCAGTATTGCCCTGTCTCACCAACTTGTTTGGTTGGGAGGGTTCTTTTTCTAAAATCGACTACAGAAAAAAAGTTGGTACCCTGATTCTAACCTCTCTGGAGGACCTAGTCTTTCATGGCGAAGCCCCAGGTTTCCACTGACCTCCGAATCAAAGTGAGCTTTGTGTGATTACTCAAAGTCAAGATGTCCAGAGCCTTTGGCGGAAGCGCAACGCAGCGAAGACTTCGGCCACAAGCAGAGATACAGCCATGGGTCAAAATCCAAAGCTCGTACCCCCAGTGAACATCCGATTCAATCCCCACCAAAATAGGTTCTAAAATGGGTGGTGAATTCGCCTACCCAAAAATGGGAGCCCATTGGTTTTGACAACCACAGCCACATGGAAGCCTTTGGAACATGTGTCTTGAAATCAAACGCAGCTGGCATCTGGCATATGCTCCACTGGTTCTGTGCCGCTGGGCTCTGTGGGCATTAACCACGGACCAGTAACACCCTGCAAACCCCTGCAACCATGGTTCTCCGCTGTTCCTTGCATGTGTTTGTGTTGTCGTTGCTTGTTGGTTCCGATTGCTGAGCTACCAGGAGTTGCCAACCACTTACCTAGTTGTCTGACTAGGGGGAGGCCAACAGTTGAACAGTTGAGTCCGTTTACTCGTAGAGTGGGGAACGGGTTGGACATGGGGGGCGTGTCAAGCTGATACGCTCACCTGGGCAATACATATATATATATATATTCTACATGTATATGTGGGGTATCCGAACAACAGACACTTCCCCATGTTCCCTTTGCATTAGGGTAGCATGTCAAAAATCCCCCACGACGGGGATTTGCCACCTCGCCCGCACTTGGCAGACAGCGTGGGGCGATTCGCAGGCTAGCTGCCGCTATTTTTTTCTGTGACAGGTTCAACGGGAGGTGTTGGATCACTGTCCTTTCTCCTTGCCCTTCTGCCGGGGAGGAATGCGCTGCCCAGCTCCATGCTTCTCCTTGCGGCGTGTGGAACTCCCCAGTCGCCCAGTGGGTTGCTCCCGGTTTTTCCCCCCTTTTTTGGGGGGAAGGGCTCCCTGTAAACTCAACCAACCCAAAAACAATGATGCCTTTTTTTTTCGCCGGTGGAAATCCACTGGGCATCTGAGACTCCAACCGGAGTTGCCCGGATGACGCTTCCGAAGGGGTGACTGCGATGGAGGGACCATGCTGTAGCGACCACCAAAGGCCGCTCCATCCATCCATGTTTCGACAGGAGTCCTATACCCGGCGATACCTGGAGACTTGCTGCTGGAGCAAGCTGCCTCTGTATTTGAGAATCTGTATTCTGCTGCTCGGCGAAGCGGATCGGCCATAAGTTGCCTTGACGAGCTTGAACATAGTGTCAGCTTAGCAATCACGGAAACACGGTGGGGGCATGTAATGTTGCAGGTTCATGCGACTAGGTTGTTTCCAATGGCTGGTTCCCCAACAACCAGTTTGTTTGTCAGCTCTCAGGCGAAACCCAACCAGAGATATGTGTGGAAAACCTGGTTGATCCTTTTTGCAAATCCCAATGTTGGCGCGGTTTTGCATATATTATGTTATGGGAACCCCCCTTCAAAGTGAGTGTGGAAGCGGAATGTTTCTGGCTTTTAGGGCTCTTGCAAGGCATTCTGCAGATCCTTCCTATGGAAATCGGATTGGCCAACCCATGATACAGCCCGGTCATCAAACCCAAAATGGTCTCTTGTCGCACGTGGGTCCTTGAATTGAACAAGAATGCCTGAAGAGTCACAAGATTTTAGCGCCTTCAGTGTTCAAGCTGTTTTACACTTGCTTGGCTCTGTCTGTTGTGTTTGGGTGTGTCGGGTGTGATACTTGTGACGTCCCAAAGGCTTTTTGTTTGCCGAGGTGGCAAAAGGGTTCAGCATTGGACAGATTTCGTCGAACACTCAATGTCTACCCTTCTAGGTCCCCCAGCTAGGTGCAACCTTTCTCACCAACTTTTTTTTAGGTGGGACGGGGTTCCCCTACTGAAATAGACTGCTGAAAAAAGGAACGGTGCCCTTATTCTATTCTGTGGAGGACCCAGATTCATTCGAGCAACGAGTGCCACTCTCTCCTTTCAGCGGCCTCCGATGTTCGAAGGAGGATGGGAAGCGGGTTGCGTCCTCTGTGTTGAAAATGAGCAAACCATCACTCGGACGGGTTTGGGTCAAAATTAAAACCATCAGGAGACCTCAGGTTTTGCTCCATGTTTCCACTTACTAGGTTCCATTTGGGGTACCTATTTTTTCACAGCCACTCGGCACCACTCACGTGCGTTGCCTGCATTCGTTGCCGTGAAGCGGAAAGCCAGCCCTCAGTCAAAGTGCAGCGCTCTAACCTGAGGGGTTCTCGAAGTGGCTGTGGGTCAAAACCAATGGTACCATTTTGGGGTATGTGCACCGCCCATTTTAGTCTATTGGGATGTTCACTGGGGGTACGGGATTTTGACCCATGGCCAAGTTGCTGTCCCCTTGAACCAGCTTTGGAGGGTTTCAAGGATGCCCTTGTCGCAAGGCCTTAGATAGGAGAAAGCCGAGGAGGGACCCTACATCCCCTTTAACCCCCCGAACCTTGAATTGCGGGCCCAGAGGCTTACTTCTTTTGGTTGCTTCCTTGTCTCCATCATCTTGGCCGTCGATTTCCTGGCTTTGGCGCGCAGCTTCCGCAGCTTTTCCATGACCGATCGCATCGAGGCGCATGGCGCATGCATGGCATGCGGTCGTTGGCGAATTTGTCGCTGGATCACGAGGGCCTTGTGTGTGTGGGCTCCCCGGGTTCCCCTGATAGCTTTCAATTGGATCATTGCGTTAAACCCCAGTTTCTTTTGAAACCAAATGGAGAAGGTATCCCTCTAGAACTTTAGGATGTGGAGGTTGGAGGTGGAGGTGGAGGCGGAGGCGGAGGCGGAGGCGGACGCGGAGGCGGAGGCGGAGGCGGAGGTGGAGGTGGTGCTGGTGCTGGTGCTGGCGCTGGCGCTGGCGCTGGCGCTGGCGCCGGCGTTGGCGCTGGCGCTGGCGGTGATGGTGGTGGTGGTGGTGGTGGTAGTGGCGGTGGTGATACTTGAATTCCCCGCAAACCAGCACCAAGTTTAACTTGTTGCTGCATGTGAAGTAGCGAGCCGGTCTAGTTGTACCTCTCCCGCTTGGGTACGAGCTCGAAAAGGCCAGGTTTCTGTAGGACTCGAGCCATTTGTAATCGTTTCCGAAGGCTCAACACCCTGTTCGGCCGCAGTAGGACAGAGAAGTCACTTCCTCCTCATATATTAAAGGTCCCCCTAAGACTAAACATATCTTTGAAAATCTCAAATCCGAGAATACTACTTTAGAATAGGCCAATACTAAGCCAATTCTAAAGTAGACATGTTCCTGCCCCTCCAATCCAGCCCTATTGGCGGACCCTTACCTTCTCTCTCGCCCCCATGAAGTGTATCATATTGATTCCACTTGCGACCACTTGCCGCCAGTTGTCTTCTCTCTCCACGCAAAGAGTATAGGACTTAAGGATTTGCCTCCCAGGGTTTTCCGAAAACGAACAGGGGACCCCCGTAAGACAAATGGTGTTTCATCTTGTTTTTTATTGGGACCAGCTTAGTAACAGGGGGGACCGCTGTAATATGAGGGGGACCGGATTAAATACTTATCTAATAACCTATTTGCACCTGCTATAAGTCCCTGCTCTGTGGGTTGTTTGCTGATAGCTTCCCTTCACCGAATCGATGGCCTTCTGGGAAATGGGTCAACTCCTCATTTCCCCCGTCAGGCGCCAGTGGAACACGGGGGCTTAGACGGGAACGTTCTCAATGTGATCGTGCAGCCCTGGGGCTATGCGACCCTGGCCCTGGCCTTTGCGGCTGCATTGCTCCATGTGCCGCCCACTTGCAAGCGTAATATGAAGACAAAAACGGGTTTCTGCGTCGGGTCGAAGTGGTTTGGTTTCCCCAAAGAATTAAGAGCCGCAGGAAAGACGTCTCTAAAAAAGAAATGCAACCGGAACACGGAAAAAGAACAAAGCCCATGTGAGCAGCTGATAGGATTTCCGGAAAACTGCAGTACCCGAAGGGGGACCGCCAACAAGCAATATGGCAATATCCATCAAACTGTACTATTGATAGGTTGCCATCCAAAGCTGATACCCAGAAAATACTGTGTGGAAAATCATGTGTTTGTTCCACACCAATGTCTCCCGGATTCTCGCAGAGAACCCCCGAAACCGAAAAACCGCGACGGGGGGGGGGGCGGGGCAGACCTCAGCTCCCGGAGAGTGGCCGACCGCCTTCCCGCTTCGGTTTTTTCTCTCCCAAGCCAAAGAAGTCCTGCCAAGTCGTTTTGGGTGTGAGCCCTAAGTCAACAGCAAAAGTCACATAGATCGTTGGGAAGCATTTCACATGTTTGCTTATTGTGGTTTGGTGGGAAATACCCACTTTGCTAAGATTTGAATTTTCGCTCTTCCAACGTCAACCAAGATGCGATCAAAATGTCCTAGGCTGGCTGGCTGCTTGTTGCATCGCGCAACCCGTCGAAGCCTCGATCTCCGAGTGGGCTCCATAGACTTCGAAGAAGTGAGCCGCTCTGAGGGCCTTGCCAAGCAAGCGCCCAAGCAAGTTTCTGTGGTGGTGAGGTACCAGGAGTGAAGGGCTCCGAGTTGCTTGAAACTTGAGATTCCTCCAACTTGGCACCTCCGAGATGTGTTGTGGGTCCGAACGGAGAAAACACCTTCTTCAGCGAGCGCCTATTTTTGGGCGGAAAAAAAGAGAAAAAGAGGCAGATCCGGTACTTCGCAGATGCGGCTGACCCAACAACTCCCCAACGTGGGGTTGTTCTCCCGCTCCGCTTTTCTTTGCCAGATCCAAACTGAGGCATTGGATCCGCCGCTATTTCCTGTGCAGACGCAAACGAACGGGCCATGGCCAAATGGGACCAAAGGAACAGCAAGCAAGAAATACTGTCCGCTGTTCTGAGCTGATTGTTACGGGTTCCCAAGCTGGGCGCAAATCCAGAGCGAGTTTCTTTGCGCAAAGCGCTGAGCTTTCGAACTTGAGCTAGGACTCGGTATTTCTTCTGGTTGTAGACATTACCCAGTTTTCTCTTGGTGTTTCCAAGAGTTTGCCGGATGTTCGGAAAAGAGCCAACCATTCTCGAGGGATGGCTTGAAGAATACCGGAGAAGCAGTTACGCTTGAGCTTTTCGCTTCTTTGACCTTCGGATAGGTTTGGCCTTCTATGTTTAAGACTCAGGTTATTGACCGTTTAGTTTTCCCTTTGAAGTCTTCTCGGCAACATAAACCCGTTTTTTTGCAAGTGAGCCGTGGCATGTGCCCCAGGGACAATGACGCACTATATTCATGCACACCACATGTATATAGCTACTTTAGCTGGACGACAATTTAGCAGCCTTAATCTGTTCCTCCTAAAAATGAATACGGCCCCCTTAAACAAATATTCGCCTGGAAGCCGAACAATATTTGCGTATATCATATTAGGGTACATTGCTGCCCCAGGGTCCCACTGGTCGAATGGGGTGCCCGCTTGCCCGGCCCGAACATCGTCCAACATGTCAGCTTCCGAGTGACGAAAACTCAAACAGCAGAAATCTGATTGTTGTTTTGCGCTGGTTTCGAATGGTTAGTGCTGTCCTAAGTATGAGTTTAGTATTGGCTGAGTATTGGTCTAGTGGTTCTGACATCTCCCCTGTCAGGTGCCTGGCTGCCGTCCAGCCAAGATCTCCCCATAAAACTGAGAGGCCAGTTGGCGCTGTTGGCCCGCTCTGGGCATAGGTGTCCTTTTTGGTTGTTTTGGAAGACAAATAGATGGCGATTCCTGGGGTACCGGATGTTGAATCATCTACCAGGACCATCTATTTCCTCTAAAAGGACACGTATGGCTCTGGGTTATTCTTTGAAAATTAACGTCGAACTGTTAGCTCCTCGCAAAAAACAAAAACAAAAACAAAGAACACTTTCGGGAGGTTCTGATGCTCGAGCTCGAAGCAGCTTGCAGACACCCACAGGGATTGGGTTAGGAAAGCCCGCCCTTCAATGTTCTCTAGCGCAGTCGCATGTCATCAGCTCAGTGATCTGCTGCGTGTGCGAGAGAAAACGACACTCTCGGCGGTCGCGGCCCGATGCTCTGTTGCTACTGCTCACCTCTGATTGACTGTGGTCCTTTGCCTTCCAAGGTTGACTCGCATTGGGTCAACAAACCGGCGGTTTCCAGAGCCAGTCGCGGGCACGCGAGACAAAGTTTGTTGCAGGTTGCCATTTCCCCTTGTGAAACTCCATGGTCCACGCTCCATGATGGATCATGGTGTCGGCAGACTCGTGAATTTGAAAGCCATCTCCTAGTCTGTCCATGAAAGAAGATTGGGGGCGTTTGAAGCAATGATAGTACGCATCAAACTAGCCATTGCTCATACGAGTGGCAAGCCTCATGGAGCGAACTTGGTTTTAACGTTCCACTCCTTCTTCGAACATACAGCTGACCTGGTCTACGTTAAAATGAAGCCATCAGAAGGGGTCCCTTTGGGGAAAGGTGACGAGACTGTTTCCTGACTCACAACACCGCATCTACATATTTCTCGACACGACCCAACCTGTTTCCTGACTTGGACCCACCCGTTTCCTGACTTCGTCCAACCCCGTTTCCTGACTCTGTTTCCTGACTCGCCCCTTACCCAAAACGAGTGACGTGTTCGGCCCAGTGGTTGGCTGAAATCCGTTTCGCGGCAGCGATCAAACCCTGGAAATGATGCTTCCCCTCTAGGTCCCCCAGCTAGGTGCCCTTTCTCACCCCTTTTTGGTTGGGAGGGTTTCCCTACTAAAATAGACTACAGAAGAAAAAAAAACGGTACCCTTATTCTAAGCTCTCTACTGGAGGATCTAGCTCTTTCCCATGGTTTCAAAGTGGTGCGAGATGAATTTCGATCCACAGTTTCAACCATCATAAGCCCTTTTGCCAGGGAAGGAAGTGACAATGCACGGCCAAACCGGATGAGCTCAGGTGGACCGGATCGCGCGGTGCCTTTGGCGAAACCAAATAGAGTCCTAGGGTGGTGCTTGTGTTCCCTTTACCGACTTCCCGAGTTCCTGGACTCCTGGACTTTAAACTTTTGGGAAGACCATTTTAGTGGTAAATGAAAAGTTGGGACTTTTTTGGGGCATCCACTCGATAAATGGGAGTTGAAGGGTTTCCTTTGATTTTCGACCATGAGGGAAGTAGGTTTCCTTCGGGACCTGTCAGGTTCACCCTGGGGTGAACAGGGAGCCCCTTCTTGTGATGGCCACTGCGGAAAATTAAGGTAGTAAGTATTGACCAGGTGACCCGAGAGTGGCAAAGCCCGCAAAACAAGCATCAAATGTATATAGCCGAAATGTTCATGTTGGGGCGCCTGACAAACAGGCGTCGGCCCTTTTCAACTAGCCCCTTCCAATCCTTTTTGAGAAGCCCCGGTTTGACTCGTCACAAATTGACATCAGGGTCTCTAGAAGGTCACGCTTTTGTTTTCCAGCCCAGCCAACCACAACTTTCAAACAATTGCAGTCGATGTGCCACAGCTTTGACAGAAGCTCCTCCACCGCAGACAGGCGAAAGGAATATATCAGCCACCCGAGCCTTATGCAACGTCAGGACTTGGACATGAAGAGTGCAAAACCTGACCTCGGAGATATGGAACAACATATTTTGCCTCAACACAGCCTGAAGGTCTGCATGTGTCCCCGATTTCTCGCAAGCGTTCGGGGTAGGCTTGTAAAAAAGAAACCACGAGAGTCAGACAATTTGTAGACCAATGTTCTTGCTGATGTCACATGTATAAGGGGTTCGCACGTGATACACTCCAGGATGTCAAGCGCGTTGGACCCATCCTTGGAGATTCCCAGTAATTATGCAGGGCTCCTTGAAACATGGCTTTTTCCACCCAAATCAAGGGAACCCACCATTTACAAGGCAATGCTCAGGTGCAAATGTAAGGATCCCTGTTATGCGTTCCGCTGCTAAATCAACTGCAGCCCTTTCTCCGCATCCGGCGACTCGTCGCTGAACAGGGCCACGCATGACCCGCTGTTCCTTGATTGGGAGAAGGCTTTACGACATACAAGAGGCTAGTTCTAATTCCGATCTGCTTGGGCAACCTTTGTTTCTCGTGACTGCGACCAACGGCACCCCACCCTTAAGAGGAGTGAGCAGGGAGAAATCCCTCCCCGGGGTTTTTGCAATATGCACCGGGACCAGACTCAAACAGGAAACACTGGACAAAAGCCGAATGACCCAAATAGAGGCCCCAGCCAAGGGAACCATTTCGGGGATGCAATCGGGTTCGACTTTCTAGGTCTAAGTTTTGGTCCCTTTGAAATATGGCTGTGGGTCAAAACCAATCAATGGGATCCCATTTTGGGGTAGGTGCACCATCCGTTTTAGTCTATTTTAGAGGGGATGTTCACTTGGGGTACGATTTGGATTTTGACCCAGGGCCTTATTGTCAAACTGAAGTGCCTCCAACTGACCTGGTTCGCGGCACCGTCAATGGGGGCTGCACCCTTTGCATACCCCCTCGGGCACCCCCTGGGATACGTAAGGTCGCAGGATTGAGGGTCTATTGACGGCTCTCACACCAACGCGGGGCCACCTACACTTCTCTCCGAAGCTTCTTCAGGAATGAGCTCCGTGCGCTGACAATTCCGGGAATTCCAGGAACTCACTGACAATTCCCGGAATTCCAGGACAGAGGCTCATTTCACACCCAACATGTCACCCAACATGCACGAGCTCAGGTTGAGCTGCCATGAGGGTGAAAGAGCCCAGCGGAGCACACGCCGAGAGGGCGGTGAGTCGTCCCTGAGAGCCCAAGGTGTTCAAGAGCCTTGCAGTAAGTTGTACGTGCGAAAGGGTTTTTTTTCTGCGGCAAGCTTCGGCTTGTATGGATTTGTTGCGTTTGGTGTGCGTGCATGCCTGCTTGCGTGCGTGTGTGCCTGCGTGTGTGTGTGTGTGTGTGTGCTTTCCTGTGGGTGCGCCTGCGTGCGCGTGCTTGTGCGTGTGCGTGTGCGTGTGTGTGTGTGTGTGTGTGTGTGTGTGTGTGAGTGGGTGTGCGTGTGCGTGTGCGTGTGCGTGTGCGTGTGCGTGTGCGTGTGCGTGTGCGTGTGCGTGTGCGTGTGCGTGTGCGTGTGCGTGTGCGTGTGCGTGTGCGTGTGCGTGTGCGTGTGCGTGTGCGTGTGCGTGTGCGTGTGTGTGTGTGTGTGTGTGTGTGTGTGTGTGTGTGTGTGTGTGTGTGTGTGTGTGTGTGTGTGTGTGTGTGTGTGTGTGTGTGTGTGTGTGTGTGTGTGTGTGTGTGTGTGTGTGTGTGTGTGTGTGTGTGCGTGCGTGCCTGCGAAGGTTCGTGCGTGCGTGTGCGTGCGTGCCTGTGGGTGCGCGTGTGTGTGCGCGTGTGCGTGTGCGTGTGTGTGTGTGTGTGTGTGTGTGTGTGTGTGCGTGTGTGTGTGTGCGTGTGCGTGTGCGTGTGTGTGTGTGTGTGTGTGTGTGTGTGTGTGTGTGCGTGTGTGTGTGTGTGTGTGTGTGTGTGTGTGTGTGTGTGTGTGTGTGTGTGTGTGTGTGTGTGTGTGTGTGTGTGTGTGTGTGTGCGTGTGTGTGTGTGTGTGCGTGTGCGTGCTGTGCGTGTGTGTGTGTGTGTGTGTGTGTGTGTGTGTGTGTGTGTGTGTGTGTGTGTGTGCGTGTGTGCGTGTCTCTTTGTGTGAATGCGTGTGGGTGCGCGTGTGTGCGTGGTGTGTGTTGTGTGTTGTGTGTTGTGTGTTGCGTGTTGCGTGTTGTGTGTTGTGTGTTGTGTGTTGTGTGTTGTGCGTGTGTGTGTGTGTGTATGTTTGTGCGTGTGTGTGTGTGTGTGCGTGCGTTTGTCTGTGCGTTCGCGTGCGTGTGTGTGTGTGTGGGTGTATGTGGGTGTGTGGGTGTGTGCAATGTGTGTGTGTGTGCGCGTGTTTGTGTGTGTGTGTGTTTGTGTCGATGTGTGTCTTTGTGTGTGTGTATGCGTGCGTGTGCGCCTGTGTGTGTGTGACTGTCTTCGTGTGTCCGTGTGTGTTTATGTGTGATTGTATGTGTGTTTATGCGTGTTTGTGTGTGTGTGTTTGTGTGTGTGTGTGTGTCTTTGAGCGTGTGTGTGTGTGTGTCTGTGCGTGCGCGTGCGTGTGTGTGTGTGTGTGTTGTGTGTGTTGTGTGTTGTGTGTTGTGTGTTGTGTGTTGTGTGTTGTGTGTTGTGTGTTGTGTGTTGTGTGTTGTGTGTGTGGTGTGTGTGTGGTGTGTGTGTGTGTGGTGTGTGTGTGGTGTGTGTGTGTGGGGTGTGTGTTTTTTTGTGTCTGTGTTTGTGTGTGTGTTTTTGTTTGTGTGTTGTTTTCTTTTGTGTTTTGTGTTTTGTTTTTTTGTGTGTTGTGTGTGTGTGTGTGCGTGCGTGCGTGCGGGTGTGTGTGTGTGTGTTTGTGTTTGTGTTTGTGTTTGTGTTTGTGTTTGTGTGTGTGTTTGTGTCTGTGTCTGTGTCTGTGTCTGTGTCTGTGTCTGTGTCTGTGTCTGTGTCTGTGTCTGTGTCTGTGTCTGTGTCTGTGTGTGTGCGTGTGTTTGTGTCGATGTGTGTCTTTGTGTGTGTGTTGATGTGTGTTGATGTGTTTGTGTGTTTGTGTGTGTGTGTGTGTTTGTGTGTTGCTGTGTGTTTGCGTGTGCTTATGTTTGCTTTTGTGTTTGCGTGTTTGTGTGTTTGTGTGGGGGTGGCTGTGTGTGTGTGTGGGTGTGCGCGCGTAAGTGTGCACTCAGTGTACACCTGTGCTTGTGTGAAAGCTATATAAATACAGAGATTCACTTTTACATATAGGTATATACATTGTGTGTGTGGGTGTAAGCAGTAAGCCATCACGTTGTGAATGAGAACGACGATGCAGGAGGTGTCCCGAATCTTCAGACACACCGAAGCAGGACAGTGGGGAAATGGGATGTTTCACCCCAGCGCCATGCAGAAAAAAGAGACGGAAGGACTGGAGCTGCGGTGGTTGAAGGTTCAGAAGCCCTCAGATGCGTTACTCACCTCCCCTGGGCTATTCTGGGAACAAAGGCCAGGCCAATCCCCGTGGTTTTTGTCAAGGAGCCCACTTTGAGGCCGCGGTCCGGGAGGCCCACTCAACCCGCCGAAAAAACGTCTCTCCAGATCAGGTGTCTGATCTTTCCAAAGCTCGCTGGGTTTCGTGAATCGGGTTTTTCCAGGTCTTCGTTCCTGATTCACGTGTAACCCAGTGATCTTTGCCAAGAGCTAGCTTGGGAATAGCCAGGCTGGCTTCGGGTATCTCAAAGGCTTGATTGCTTGGGTCCAAAGTGACATCCTCAAAACCCTCTTGTGTTGGGACCGAATCCCCAAACTAATTACTTGCCCAACTGTTCAGGAGCATTGGGAAGCCAAAAGGAAATCATTGGAGCCGCGAATTCCTCATGAGACACCCGTTTGCGTCGCGAATCGCATCGCGTCTCACTCCCTAGGATGCCACGGTATCGAACTCCGACAGCGGGGTTTGAAGATCAGGTTAGATGGGAGATTGATTGCCCCAGGGCACCCATTGTTCTGTCTTTGAAAGGATGCGTTACGCAGTGATTCATTTTGCTGTTGAACATGGGCCTTCTGTTCTGAAGGTGAGCAATGTTTGGTTTTGGGTGTAAAGGTGAGCATTGCTAAGGTGACCTCTAGCTAAGGTTTGCCAAGGCACCCATTCTGAAGGTGAACGAGGGCTACGCCAGGGCAAATATGACTTTGTGGCAAGCTGACGCCAAGGTTCAGTGCTGGCTTTGTGTCAAAGAGAAACGCCACAAGTGCAAAAATCTGAGTCCAACACCTTTTTCTCTGCACATGGAGATAGCCTTGGCAAGGTTCAATCAGGACACTTTGTGTCAAGGGACGACGCACATTCTGTATTTTGCCTCTTGGTTTCCTTTTAAAACTGCCCCAAGGGTGATCTTCACACTCTTGAGGTTGCGAGAGATTTGTGCAGTTGAGTACCTGCGGCGAAAACGGCGCCAGGGTGCTGCAGAGTTCATGGCTGTGTCTGGTTGAGGGCACCCTTGTTTAAGTTGGTTTAAAGGAAAACCCAAAGGGAAGCCAACCGTTTCGGCGGTTCTCCCGTTTGGAGACGTTCCCTAAATCAGCTCACCGCTCCAGGGGTACAAGGAGCAATCCCGGACCCCAAAGTGAAGGTCCTCTACTAGCCTTTTTCTGGCTTGGCCGTGAAAGTGTATTGCCCAGATGCTTCAATTCTCATACATATGAAGTTTCGTAACATATTATGGCTGTGGGTCAAAACTAATGGTCCACCCATTTTAGTCATTTTTAGTGGGGATTGGGATGTTCACGGGGGGTACGGGGTTTTGACCCACAGCCATATCCAGTAGTCCAGGGGCAATGTGGGAGGGACGTGGGAGACTCCAAAGTGTTCCCAGGAGAAAACAGGATGACTCGCGAATTGTCCCTTTCCAACATATTCTGTAGCCACATATTAGGAGGAGGGGCGGTGGCTCACATGCGTGTCACTGCTTTTGGAAAGTAAAACGTGGGCCTTAGCAGTTGCAGTCAACCCATCAAACAACTGGTTACATACCTCTTTCAGACCGTGCAAGATCGGGGTATGAATCTAGGATCCATTGGCAACAGCCCCTTCGACATTTAGAAGCTTATCATCAACTCTTCACAGTCTGCAGGCACCTCCCTTTCTGTACTGGGCACGGAGGTTGCAGTGTTGACATTCAACCTTTGCGTTGCCATTCCCGGGAGTAGCCCCACGTATTAGGTGAAGAGATAAACTGATACCATTATCAAATTTGCCTTTCAGCTAAATTCAGTTGGGTCAAAAACCGGGATCGCGAAGAATCAATGTGAGTTACCCTCGCATGGGAGATTGCCCTAAATATTGCAAACGGGGGATTACCTCCAGTTTCTTCTAGACCACTCAGTTGCTGCCCTTTTGACCTTTTGACCTTTTGGTTTTGGAGCCTTGGTTCATTGTTAGTCATCCCAAAAGTTGACCCAAAAGGTAAACTTGTTTTTTTTTAATATGTTTATGTCTGCTTTTTGCAACTGAGACCGTGAATTCTTTTTTTGCTTGAATCTCTTTGCCCTAAATCTCCGCCAAACGATCCCCGCAAAATCCCATCCGACAGCTCCCAGCGCCTCTCGGGAGCCGGGAGTCGCTGGAGCTCGCTCGCGCCATGGCGGAGGCGCGGGCCCATTCGGTCGGCGGGTGGCCGTGGGTCAAAACCGTTCAACGGGATCCCATTGGTGGGATTTTCGGTGCACCCATTTTAGAGCCGATTTTAGTGGGGAGTGGTTGATGTTGCACCCAATTTAGAACCGACTTTAGTGGCTGGATTGAATCGGATGTTTGCTGGGGGTACGATTTGGGTGTTGACCCATGGCCATGTGTTCTTGGTGGCGCAACCGGCCATCCGGGTCCCTAGCTTTTTGGATCTTTTGAGCGAGCGGTGGGATTTCCCCATTTCACCCGCTAGCTCAACCTTTTCGTGGGGGATCTGAAAACGGCGCGGTTTCAGTTTCGTCTGAAACCTTCAAGAATTGAGTGTGGCTTAATGACTCATTTGTGGCTTCGATTTGTACAAGGGCGATATAGATGCCTGCCGACCTTCTGGTGTTCTCTCAGCTACCCAAAGTGGACATGCGGGTACGTAGAAGCCATATAGTACGGTTTTTTGGTGTGTGTGTATATATATATATACAACCCACGTATTGCGAGCTTTTGTGTTTGTTTGGGGACCTGTTGCGAATGGTCGATTTAGAGCACCCCTCAGGTCGGCTTCCCTTGGCATGTTCAAAAGAAGCATTTGACTTGGATCTGGCCAATTCTGATCGAATCACGGGAATCTAGGTATGAATCCAGGTTGATCCGCCAGGTGTAGAAACTCCAGGGTTACCCTCCAGGAAATCAACCGTGCTTAGGGGGCAAACAGCCAGATCAACCGGGGTCGAGAATGGGTGAGCTCCGCAATCCCGGGAATGCTGAAGAAAGAAGGGTGAACATTGAAGACCAAGTATGGGGAAGAATATCAAGCAAGCGATGCGGGCCCCGAAAAAGGGAACTTTTTTAACACTACTGTGGATGGACAGAATCATGTACCACCTACGAAACCATGGTTGAAGCCATTGTTTGTTGGTATTTGCAGGGGAATCATGAATCATCAGACTCCAGGGTTTCTGAAAGGCGGCGCGAAACGGGTCTCGTCCATCCGTATGAGCAGCTAGAAATCTTCATGGTTTTGAGGGGCCCGCGATCGGGCTGTGCCTCAGGGACGGGGCAAAGCTCGGCCCACCACCCTCATCGAGCCCAAAGCACAGGCTTGCAGATGTCGTGAGTGGGCGTCTGCTTCGGTTCTGTTTCTAGGTCCCCAAGTAGTGCCCTTTTACCCTTTTGTGGGGGAGGGTTCCCCTACTACAATAAACTACCGAGAAAAGGGTACTCTTATTCTAACCTCTCTACTGGAGAACCTAGGTTTCACTACCACATTTTGCCAGAATTGCAAAAACAACTCCCGCTGATTTGGAGGATCCCAGAAGGCGATTTGTGGCATCTTTTGGAGAGCCCCGGTAGATTGAAACTATAACAAGACACCCACCATTCAAATGAGGGTCCTCCGCATTCATAGCCCATGGGAGTCGTCCTTTTCTGCTGTTGCGAGAAGGATCGTGGGACTGCAATGCCAAGAAAGCCTCCTCGGTTTCCTCAAAAACCTGGCGGGAGTCAGTTACTTCCATTTGTTGAAATGAATATTATGTTTATGTTCCCTTGTTGGCGTTTGAAGGGAATCTATCACTACTAGATCTTCTGTTTTTGGTTGAGTTGTTTGCTGTTTGGTTCTGTTCATCTAGTGGGTGCTGCAAAAAGTAAACCTTGGCTATCACCAGGGGTTGGGAAGAAAGGTGTAAATGATGTTGCTAGTTTGGTTGCAGCCATGGTATCAGGGAGACACACAAAGTGGTGGACGAGCAGGGATGGAAAGTTTCAGGCACTGGGGAACATGCGGGAGAACTAGGGGATTCTGACTTCATCCCCTCTCCCAGTCCTTGCTCCTTTGTTTTCAGAGAAATGACATGATGCCATGATAGGTACTGGTCGAAACACACACACACACACATATTCCGAACGCAACAAATCCATAAGCTTGCCCCAGAAAAGTCTTTGAAGCAAAGTCACAAAACAAAGCGGATCATTATTAGATGGATGGAACCAGGTACCCCTAGAATATATTCCAGCGTGTATATATTTCACCCTCACTTCCTGTGTTCATGAACTTTAAGCTTTTGGGAAGACCATTTTCGTTGTAAACAAAAAGTTTGGACTTTTTTTGGGCCATCCACTCAGCCGTGCACAGGGAAACCAAGAGCAAACCAAAAGGACACCGAGGGAGTCGTAAGGTTTCGTCCTGAGAGGAGCCGGAGATGCAGACGCTGCCCGCATCTGACTGGTTCCAGGCGCAGATGGACGAAATGCGCGTTTCGTGGCACCCAAGAAACCCTGGTGTCTGATGCTTCCCCAGAAAATAGCAACAAACGTAGTGGTTGGAAACCATGGCTTCTTAGGTGGTGCGAAATGGATTTCGCTTTTCCATCCACAGCATGTTTTCAGATGCTCAGATCCCGGGTGAAGTGACAGTCCAGTCACGGCCGACCCTTGATTCTCTAAATTTTGAGACCCAAGGTCTAAATTTGGCTCTCATCATTAGGCCAGCGGTTGTCAACCGGGGTGCTTGTGCAGGGGCCAGGGCGAAAACCATTCCAATGTGCATTTGGGGTATGCAAGTTTGACCTTGAGGCTCGGGCTCCTTGTCCCTAATTTGAATGTTGTAATGTTTGGTTTTGAGCTGACAAGATGATGGTCGCCTTGTTTCGTTTGCTCAGAGGGAGGCACGTCCGCCTTCATGGGGCGTGCAGGCGCAACTTTTCCTGGATTCCCGTGATTCTTTCACCAAGAGGGGTCACCTTGCTATTCATTGCAATCTGTCCTAGTTTGTTTGCTTTGCTTTTCTGTCCCCGCTTTCTCGAGGGCTGCTAAGATTCTAGATGTTGTGACAACATACCAAGGGTTGCTCATGCAAGACTTAGGGAGTAGAAGAACCTATGTGGAAAGAAAGATGGTCCAACTCTACTCATTACTTGGAACCCCTTTTGGAGATCCTCCCTGTAAGAGTTTGGAAGGTCAGAAGTTAAGCCCTGACTGCATGATGACGGAGAGTTGGACGCTTTGCATGACGTGTTCGCAGCAGATAGCCACCTATGTGAAAATGCTGCTCTTGCAATGCAACTGTTTCTATCTCCTGCTTGTTCAAGAACGCAAAAGCGTTGGTGCTTCAATCGAAAGGCAAAAACAACAAGCGCACTGTTTAGTAACAACGACAGGATCGGCACATCCTCACTTCAAACAAACTGTGACATGAACACGTGCGATTACCAGACAAACAGGCACACACACACACAAACACACGCAAACAGATGCAACAACAAACACGCACGCACGCACCCAAGCAAGCACGGAAACACCACCGCACATGCACGTGCACACGCACGCGCACACGCACACGCACACGCACACGCACACGCACACGCACACACGCACACGCACACGCACACGCACACGCACACGCACACGCACACGCACACACACACACACACACACACACACACACACACACACACACACACACACACACACACACACACACACACACACACACACACACACACACACACACACACACACACACACACACACACACACACACACACACACACACACACACACACACACACACACACACACACACACACACACACACACACACACACACACACACACAATTGTGCACACACACACACACACACGCACAAATAGAACACCTCCTTTGTTTTTTCCTGGGACGTTCGGATCTGCGGGATCTCCCGACAGGCACAGTTGGTGCAGGTCCTGGAGCTGAGACCCGGGGGCTGGGACACCGTGGATCTCAAGAGCCCGGGATCTCGGAGCAGTAGCCTCCCATCAGCAAAAACCTGCAGCAGCTGTGGGGGTCTGGAAATAAAGGTTTTATTCAAAAGGACCTACCCTGCGATTCCATGGAAGTGCCTTCGGACTGCGATTCCATGGAAGTGCCTTCGGACTGTAGAAAGACTACTCTCCTCTTGGAAAAGGCCTTTTTGCACTTCCATGCTAGTTGGTGGGAGGGTAGCACTTATTGAATCTGCTATGCATAATCAATTGTTGCTTCACGGTGTGAATTCAGTATTTGTGCAGGAGTCGACTCCGAGTCGACGGGGTCGACAAGTCGACGGAATCCGCCCGCCGAATGCGTCGAAGCCGCGGGCGGTCGGAAGAGTCAATCTTGCGGTTGCGAGAGATCGGGGGCCCGGAGAAATGGAATGAATGAGCCGCCATAATGAGCCCCGAGCTTGAACCCATCCCTTGCTGGCGGTGTCCGTTTTTAAGGGGAAAGCCTGGGTTCATTCCCTCATTCCCCACTGAGCAGCAAGAAAATGCAGTGACACATAAGACCCGACAGGTTTTGACGTAATCCGAACGCTTCAAAAACTGGTGGGTGTTAGGCCGCGATTCAAAAATTGCCCAAAGAAACCGTCATGCATCCTATCTTACACAAGCTGCTACAAGTCCCGGTGACCAATGTTGGATGGCTCGGCGTCTTTTGTTTTGGTTGGTTGGTACTTGGTACCCCCCCCTTCTTAGTGGCTTGACAGTTTCAAGGGAAACCACAATTTTGGGGGGTCCGGTCCCCAAATGATGGTTTGTCCCTCAGAAAATGGCACACATGCCAAAGTGGAAAATTACAGAATCGCAACCCTTTCTTTTTGCGAGTCTAAGTTTATCATCCAGAAGCCGTCATACGCGATGTTTCTCGTTGAGCTGCAAAGATTAGCAAGTCGACGGTATCCCTGGGAAAGGACACAGACACGCGAGCCAACATGGGCCTTTCGAGCATGACACACGAGTTCATGGCCCACAAGAGATTCCCATTTAGTGGCCAAATTAACTTGTTTGTCTTGGTGGCTCCCAGCCATCCCCTTAGTTCCCCACCGGACAGGAAGGGGTTGTTAGATTTTATGTTGGAATCCGCGTTTGCGATGCTTCTACACCACGCCCCCACCCACTATCCCGCCAGAGCAGCTCGCCAGTGGATCCCGCCCGCCAGAGCAGCTCGCCAGTGGATCCCGCCCAGTATCCCGCCAGAGCTGCTCGCCAGTGGATCCCGCCCAGTATCCCGCCAGAGCTGCTCGCCAGTGGATCCTGCCGAGTATCCCGCCAGAGCGGCTCGCCAGTGGATCCTGCCGAGTATCCCGCCAGAGCGGCTCGCCAGTGGATCCCGCCGAGTATCCCGTTGAGTATCCCAGAGTAGCTCGCCAGTGGATCCCGCCGAGTATCCCGCCAGAGTAGCTCGCCAGTGGATCCCGCCAAGTTACCCACCAGAGCAGCCCGCCAGTGGATCCCGCCGAGTATCCCGCTGAGTATCCCACCATATCCCACAGTAGCTCGCCAGTGGATCCCGCCGAGTATCGCGCCAGAGCAGCTAGCCAGTCTGGTTTTGCTTAATGTCCCGCCCGGCGCACAGTTAAATTTACATTTCATTCGCCGACGCCTCATTGGATTCTCTTTTTTTCTTCAGCACTCTGTTGTTTGGCAGGCATCCTCATCATCCTCCTCCAGGACGAAACAGGCACGACGCCGCAGGTTTTGCTGACCGCAGAGCAGCTCTTGATGGCGTGACAGGCCACCATCTTACCACGAACGACAGAGCAGGCAGGTGACGCAGGCACCTTCTTTTGCAGATTTTTGCAGCTGACGCAAACTTGTTTTTTGCCTTTGATTTGGTCAGGCAGCGACAATAGCGAGGTTGGAGGCCGAGCTCAAAGCCGAGCGCGACAAGTGCATCGAGCTTGCAGACAAGGTGGAGAGGCGCGAGTGTGGAGCAGCATGATCATCAGCTCATTGGTTTGCTCCATCAGGTATCGTGAGCTGGGCGTGGCGAAGAGCAACCAGATGCTGGAGCAGACCAAACAGATTGCGAAGCTGACAGCTCAGGTTCAGATTCTTGAGGCGATGGACGAGTGTTTTTTGGGTGGTTTTTTCATTCTCCGGGAGGCCACATCGCAGAGCAAAAAGCGCACGAAGCCAGAGGTCTGGCAGGTGCAGGAATCAGGAAATCCGGCATCTTCTGCTGCCCAGCACCACGCAAGCTGTTGGCGTTTCTGCGTTTCTGCTTTTTCTTGGCAAAGAAGCAGATCAAAGCTGTAAACTTGAGAGGCCCCTCACTTCCGTTTTTCGTCGTGCTTGCAACATGTTTCTGACAAGATTCAGCGCGAGTTTGCACGTGCATGCATGAATGATCGCTCCCTGTCAGGCAGAAGGGCTGAGCAGCGACTAGAAGCGTTCGAGCACGGTGCCGGCAAAATCACACTCAGGCCTTTCGGGAGGGGAGGGGGGAGGGGGGAGGGGAGTGCTGAACAAGTTGGTGCCTTCGTGTTTTGAGGGGACTGTGAGGCTCGGAAAGGGTGGTGCTTTTGTGTTGCTTTGGGTTGTGAATAAGCAATTTCGTTTAATCCCCCGTCGGGTTTCTTTTTGGAAGGGGCTTGGGTTTTGTTAACGGAACCGATGTGTGAGTTCTCGAGATCGGCTCGCAGATAAGTGGAGTTTGACACACAGGCAGGTGGATGAGGATCTCAATGCAAAGCTTGTTAAGCAGTCATAGGCCCCAAGCCACTCGAAAACTCACACAACCGTGTTCACGGTCGTAAGCTCGTGAGTGTGGAGGGTGGGGTTGCTCGAAGCGAAGTGTTTTTTGTTTTTTAGCGTTTAGTGGTAGTTTCCATTTAACCCACTCAAAGGTAAATAACTACTTCGATTCGAGCAATCCCCACCCTCCACAGACACGAGCTTATACGACCGTTACAACAAATTCCTCCGCATCCTAGAGACTTCGACTCCAAATTCCCATCGGCCCCTTCCCTTCCCATCGGCCACTTCCACTTGTTTGCGAGGCGATCTCGAGAACTTCCGTTAACAAAACCCAAGCCCCTTCCAAAAAGAAACCCGAGGATCAAACGAAGTTGCTTATTCACAACCCAAAGCAACAGAAAAGCATCACCCTTTCCGAGCCTCATTGTACACTCAAAACACAACGGCACCAACGTGAAATGTAAACCCAACTGGATCCAGCGGCAAAGGATACTCAGCGGGATACTCGGCGGGATCCACTGGCGAGCTACTCTGCGATACTCAGCGGGATTCTTGGCGGGATCCACTCGCGGGGCTGCTCTGGTGGGATACTTGGTGGGATCCACTGGCGAGCAGCTCTGGCGGGATACTGGGCGGGATGCAGCTCTGGCGGGATACTGGGCGGGATCCACTGGCGAGCTGCCCTGGCGGGCGGGATCCACCGGCGAGCTGCTCTGGCGGGATAGTGGGTGGGGGCGTGGTGTAGAAGCATCGCAAACGCGGATTCCAACATAACATCTAACAACCCCTTCCTGTTGGGGAAAAAGAAAAAGCTTTGAGCAGGGGATGAGAAATCGAGCAGCCCAGTTGCGGTTTGTTTCCCATTGGCAAAGGACCTTTTGATCTACCCAAGTGCATGTTTGGATTTGTGACGAAATCCACTGCGCACCCCCAAACAGGGCTTCATCGGATTGTGTCCATCCCTATCATGTTCTCTCAGTTTCTCTCCACATCTTAGGTGCCATCAAGCTGGCGCATGGCGAGAAGGTGGAGCCCGAGAAGGCCGGAGAGAGCTTCAGCCAAGGATCCGATGGCCCGCGCAGGCAAAATGGCTGGTGGAGAGCCCAGGAAAAGGTGCTGAAATGAATTTGTTTGTTCCTTTCCCCTGTTGGTTTTAGAGGGAATCGATTTCACTACTGGAAATATGTCCATTCTTTCCAGGGGTCTTAACCAAATAGAAGGGACTGGGGATTCAACTGGACAGGGACATATGCTGCCACTTGTTTTTTGGTAAGATAGGATACATGGTGTTTTTGCAATTTTTGCCTCGCGGCCTCGAAAGTCGGGGTTGTTTCGGCTTTATCGTTTGGAGTTCGGGGCTTGTTCTTTGTGGGTCAAACGTTCATCTGTGCAAATCAGCATCCTCTCAACTTCTCTGAGTTACTGTTTACTAGGTCCCCCAGTGGCGCCCTTTCTCACCCCTTTTTTGGTTGGGAGGGTTCCCCTACTAAAATAGACTACAGGAAAAAAAGGGTACCCTTATTCTAACCTCTCTACTGGAGGACCTAGGTTTACAGTCTTGGCGTATGATTGTTGATCCAACGCGTTCCTTCCAAATGCAGCACCATGACACGTGCTCAACTTGTCGAGGTGCACTCGTATGTTGTTCAACCAAGTTGCTTGTGGCGAAGACATGGATCACTCTGTGCAAGACTGGCCCGTTTTTGAAACGGAGGCATCTATGCTTCGCAAACTTACGTAACACATGGGCAATCATGGGTACCATGTGCCCATGTTCTTCTTGAATACAACTCAAGGACTTGCTGCGTAGTAAGCATTCCCCGGCATTTCGAGAGCAGACTGACTGCATTCGTGTGAACAATCTGACATATTTATTAGAAGCGAACTCAGCGTTGGAAAGGCCTCTAGCACACCACAAGCGATGTTACTCGGTGACAACTCCACCCAAAGTGGATAGTCAACTAGATCCCCCAGTAGTTCCCCTACTATAATAGACTACAACTGCAGAAAAAAAGTTGGTACCCTTATTCGAACCTCTCTACTGGACCTAGTCAATGGCAGAGAAACCAAGCAGAGTTCGTCCAAAACTCGTAGGCTCTTTTGCAGAGTTTCGGTCTGTGCCCTTGGAAAAGGCGCCCTGTCCGGCCAGGCCGCATTCATGCCTTCGTCGCGCCTGCCGCCTGTTTGCCAGTGGGCGTGGGGGGAAACTGATGTTCTACTTCGGTGCTTGGCCATGCTAAGTCTCAATTCCCAACTTTCTGGCCGTTATACGTTTTGGGAAGACGGTTGTAGTGGCAAACCGCAAGGTCGTGTTTGGCAACCCAGGCAGGAAATGAAGATGCATTAGTCGCCTGGCAAGCCACTACAAACAATATGAAGTGTGTTTTGGGAACGTCTATGTATGTTTACAACCTCTAAGTCCAACAATGAAACCTAATATTTACTGATTATGATCAAGTAGATCCCAATATGAATACAATACACTATTATATAATATTGGTTGCATTTCAAGGGGAAAACAAAAGTCTTGAAAGTGATATTGTTACGAAGGTTAGTAACCTAACGAACACCAAAGTACTGAGAGCAAGCCTTCATCTCCACGGGCCATACCGAGAGTAAGCGGTTCGTCACCCTGGTACAAACGTGCCGCAGTCACCTGTCTGAACTCACCCTTGCGTGGAAACGCATGTTATGAGTCCCGTGGGTTAGAATCAGGTTTCCAATGTCCAGGTCCCCCAGTAGTGCCCTTTTACCCTTTTTGGGAGGAGGGTTCCACTACTAAAATGGACTACAGAAAAAGGGTACCCTTATTCTAGCCTCTCTACTGGAGGACCTAGATGTTTAGTGCCGACTCAATTGCCTCAAGTGCCTGTTTGTATTGGCAACCCACAAGGTGCGCCTTTGATAGCGAGGGTGCTGCTTTTCGTTTCACAGCGGCAAAGATGATCGAGCTTTCCACAGCTCCGTTTGAAGTCAATGGAGATTGGCATCTCGATTGGTTTCTCGGGTGTTTTCATTGAGGTTGTGAAAAGTGGGCGATTTGCGACGAGTTGTGTGATACCCTGGTAAGTCCTCTATGAAGCAACACAGCAGCCACGGGGCATGGTTTCTGACCTCTGACCACTTTGGTAAATCGCCGAACGGAATTGACTCATTTTCCACAGCAATGTGGCCAAGTAAAGTCGCAACCTCTGGAAGGGTGTCGGTTTGTAGCCGAAAATCTATGACGATGGTTTGTTTCTTGGAGGGTCCTTATTTGATGGCTGGCGAATTCTGATTCACGCCAAAATCTTGGCAGACCTTTTTTCATTCGGGTCTGAACAAAAAACAATGGTACTGATATTAATAAGCCCTTTGTTTCTTACCGCCGAACTTATGCAAGTCAGCCAAGGAGCAAGCACAAGGACAAGACCCCCAAGTGAGCAGGCCGAGCCGCGGCCGGAATCGGCATTGGCGAGAGCCGGCTCGGTGAGAGCCGGAACGTCTTGCCGTCAACGAAGTGAGAAAAAGCCAAGTTCCCAAACATGAGCAGTTTCTCTGTTTCCCATTGAAGCGTTGACTCTTCCCAAAAGTTATTTTTGGAGGACACCCCCCAAAACGGGGTGTGCTCGAAACTTCGTGCCTTTCTTCAGGAAACCAGCGGAACAAGCCTAGTGCCAGAGCCTTTCGTGCAACACACTCCCAAAAACCACCGAAAGGAAGGGTCCAACTCATTTTGAGAGACACCAAGTGCAGTCAAAAGGCGGCAGCTGACCTTGTGCGATTGGTCTTTCGCTCAAGACATACTTCAGACAGCCGCATTGTTCCGGCAATGAAGAAGATGCCTTACTGAGTCTGCGAGCTCACAATGAAAGGGTAAAACAAGTTGGAGGCCATCATAGAGGTCTCTCTGGGAGATTGCCGACTTCAAGAAGAATTGCAGTGATTGGGGCAGATGGATTTCGCTTCGTAACTTCCTCCTTTTTCCTTGGGAGGGAAGGCGATTCTCCGGAGACCCGAATCCAGCGCACTTCGCCTGGGTTGGTGTATGTTGGTGTCCTTTAAAGCCAGCCAGCCAAAGGGCGGAAGTCCAGGGTCCCAGGGTGTGTGTGTGTGTGTGTTTCCCATGGCCACTGGGTTTTTGGTGCACCACAAATAAGAATGTACAAGCGACAATGTACAGCACGTCAGCTGCTGATTCCTTTGTCGGCGTTGGACATCTGGGTTGAACCAGTCTTAAAGAAAACAAGGATCATCCACTAAAACGCGCCCACTGATGGCCAAAGAGATGGACTCCTTGCTTGCGAACTGAATATCGGAGGCCAGCCGACCTTGTGACCTTTTGGTTGAAGGGCTGGCAGTACTCTTTGAGCACTCCTTTTGCATATTATGAGGAACGGACAATATTTCCAGGGAAAGGTTGATGATTATTGATTTTGTGTCGTTCCCTATCAGGTTCTGGCTTCTGGTGCCAATTATAACTCATAGTATGCCATGTACTCCAGGAAACTCATTGTGCGCCCCTGGGGCATTTGCCCAAATATAAAGCTTATACACCAACTATGAATAGATAATATGCAAGCATTTGCACACCCCATCCTTTGGTTTCTAGGGTATTTCTTTGGGGGTTGTTTGGCTGGTAGGGGCTGCGGGGTTGGGCCAAATTACGGCAATCTACTGGGGGGTGGCCACGAGACACCCACCAAGGTTCCTGTGTCCGGGGTGCATTTCTCATGTCAGGTTAATGGTAATCCACCATCAACAAGATTCAAACATTAGCACCCTCAACATAGCTGGCATCCTTTTGATTTGTGATGCAGCCTTAAAAGTGGTAGGAAATGCTCCAGATGCCAACGTCGCATGTTGGATCGCGGTCGCCTTTTGCTCGGCGCGAAGCTTCCCCGCCCATAGTGCGGTACAGGCCGGGCAAAGCACACAGCGTGTGGCATAGTCAAAGCACGGTCACCCCTGTGTTCCTGTTGTTTTCTGTTTGTGTGCTTTTCCGGGTTGAGTTCTCGTAGAATACAGAAGGCCAAACAAGGGAGATTTGTTTTTGGCCCGTGGCCAGTGGGCATGAGGCGGAGGTTCGATGCCAGGAAGATTGATGACTTTGGTTTTAAGTTGATTGTCTTAAGAAGGCCGGTGCGCAAATCGCTTAACATGTAACCAAACCATTGCTTTGCAAAATTGCCAATGGTTGATAGTTGCTTTGCAATCCTTGTGGTCTTGACGCAAATCTCCGACATTTGCTGACAATTGTTTTGCACAAATCAAACAAATCCGACACTTTCTCGACACTAAATCCTGCTTTCTTGACGCAAAATGCTGTTTTATGGACACTAGTTTTTAGGGCACTGGCCCAAACAGTCAGTGTTTGCAATTGTTTTCTCGACACATAGTCTAGTCACAATTCCTTCCCCTCCAGAATCGTCAGAAACATCGTCCACTGTTTAATCAATGAATCAATCTTCATTATGGGGAAGCATGTACCAATGAAGCATGAACCAAGGCATGAACCAATGCTCCCATCAAGTTATGCTTGAAGCAAATGTTGAACATGTCTAAACACGTCACTTCCTGAGTTCCTGGGCTTCCAGCTTTCTGGGTTTGGACTCCATCTCAGTGGGGAAAACCCCGCAGTTGGGGACTTGTGTCGGGCCGTCAACTCAGGAAGCGAGAGAATGCTCAAACAATATCTAGGTCCCCCAGCTAGGTGCCCTTCTCTCCCATTTCTTTTTTGGGGCAGGGTTGTTAAGAAGAGCCCTGTGTGTGTGCGACCCCCTAGGTTTTTCAGTAGTGCCCTTTTTTGGGGCAGGGTTCCCCTACTAAAATAGACAAAACCGAAAAAAGTTGGTAGCCCGATTCTAACCTCTCTGGAGGACCTCTCTGGAGGACCTAGATATTCAACCAATTGTCCTGCAGAACGGCCCCGTGTCGCCCGAAACCGACCGTGTGACCCCCTCTCACTCGAAGTTCTGAAAAATCGCAAACGGCCCAGGCCCGGATGGCTTGTGTGAACAGTCGTCCCCGAAGCTTTGCCCTTTAACCTTTTGGGTTTCTGATTGTGGCCCATTTGTCCCCCGACTTGTTTCTGTGAAGGTGCTGTTGCAGTTTGACAAGAGGTAGCTAGTGGCCATTGGTCAAGAGCGACTGCCAAAAGCAAAAAGACTTTGATCAAGCTAATTATAATGTTGACCCCATATTAGTCAGGGTGTCCCTGGGTTTAGTGGGGAATCATGACTTCTGGAGGGAACACCCCCCATTTTAATGAGCTGGGGTTGATTACTATGAGGTCAACATGAGCGTGTCTGTAGGAATCTAGGGCCCCCAGTAGTGCCCTTTTACCCTTTTTTGGGGGAGGGTTCCCCTACTAAAATAGACTACAGAAAAAAGTTGGTACCCCTATTCTAGCCTCTCTACTGGAGGACCTAGGAAGTAATTCCTCTTGGGGATGACATGTTTGTCGTATAATACGCCTGTGGCTCAGAGAGACAGCGGCGCGCGCTTCCAGGTTCACCACCTCTCCCTTAGGCGGGAATTCGCTCGCGGGCTGGAACACGCGGACATTGTTGGCCACCGATGTCGTGGAATGCAACCATCGTTATGTACAGCAGAAAATCGGAATACACCATTTGGGAATTTGATCTGGGCTCTGGTTCCAGTGTTGCTTCAATTCAGGCCAACATGTTTCAAATTGGCCTGGGTTTGCCTCATGGGCTGTCAGGGCTGAAGTAATGCACAGGGCTTATCGGGTGTATCCATTGATTGCCGCGCACGCCAAGGTGACCGGTCGCAACGAATCACTTCGGTTCTGACTTTTAAAAAAGGTGTCCCTTGGTCTATTCCAAGTTGCCCAGTGGCGCCCTTTATTCCTTTTTTTTAGGAAGCGATCCCCTTTAAACTCAATCAACAAAAAAAAAGATGCCCTTTTTTCCCCATGGCCACTTGGCATCGAAGTTTATTTCCTGGTCCTTCACCCCTTTGGTATCAAGTGAGAAGGTCTAGAGCATCTCAAGCATGTGTCAGCAAGAGAATCGAGGGCAACAAGCAAGCTTTTGCGCGTTTGCCTCAAAGTCCACACCCCGGTTTCCCTGAATACTGCCAGGGGCGGAAATGACATCGCCATTTACCGTGCAGTGTGTTGGACGTTGCTACAGCCATTTGTTGAGAGAAGGAATCCTTAGTCGGCCTTGGCAAATGGATCATTGAACTGATCGGCCAAGACCTTCACAGCTCCGGCGGAAGAGCAGAATCAACGCCTCCAGGCACGGGTCTTGCAGGATGCTTAACCTCACGGTTTTGTGAGCAGCATGAAACCCAAGATCCCCAAAAACAAGAACATGTCTGAACAGTTGCAATTGTTTCACGACGGCTACATTTACCGCTTTGGGAATGACATCAAAGTGGTTCCAGTACCGTTCAGGTTGCCAAGCTCAGCCCACAATCTCTCTTCTAGGGTGTCCAAAGGTTCGCTCATAACGTATCAGCTGCAAAGAAGCCTCCCCAACCTGACCTGTTGGTTGTCTATATAGCTTTGGTCATGGGCCCAAAGCGTTTATCCGTGTATTTCCAGGACCTTCGGAAGCGAATCACGATTCTCCTGAGCCAAAGCGAGACTCCGACAGGCAATCTATCATCATGTCGTTGTCGCACATCCAGATGATGCGCACTCAGCCGATCACAGAGCTATGGAGTTGTTGCTCCCAAAGTCACCACCAAACATCCTGAACAGGGCTCCTCCTTAAAGATACGAATTGGGAATTAGAAAATGGCATGTTCCACCACACCACAAGGAAGCAACATGTTTGGGGAGCAATCTTCAGAACAAAATTGCAGAACCCCTGTCAAATGAGTCTCCTTTTCATAGAGCCTTCAAGCCTAATACAGTTTCAGGTGTGTTTGGGAAGTTTGCGGAGAAATCACCATTGCTGATGTTTGATTAGCGGTTTGGGGATGAATTGTGGTTTTGACGAGACTCGCCGAAGATTCGAAGAAACCCAGGCAAAGATGAAGAGATACTGCTATACACCGCTTATACACGTTCCCACGAGCATCTAATGCTCCATCGGAAAAGGTAGCCGCAGCCATTAATTCCATGTTGGGCAACACGCCACAGGCAACATGGCCAAAAAGGCAACTGCGTGCATATGACATGGGATCCAAGGACGAGACATGAGACAGCAGAGCTTTTGTTGTAAGGATTGTTGAGGGTGGGTTTTCGGCCCTCCATTTTACAACTACTCTTTGAATGCCCCAACTAGTTGACATGTTGTCTCTCTTGTTTTGCACGCATGTAGAGTGGATCGGGCAGCCGAGCCGGGAATCGCGCCCGGGCCAAGGCTACCCGAATCGCAGAGGTTTGTTTGTAAACCCTTGGCTGCCCGCTTTGGAACCCTGGCAGATACCCAAGCAATTCCATAGCTTGGACTCGAGAAAAGGTTTGCTGAATGGGTACAAGTTTCAGAGATTCGGCCGAGTGCCTTGCCCATTTTCCGGAGGCGGCGAGCCCCTTTTTGAGGGGTCTGTCGCTTGTGTGAAGACAAATTCCATTTGTAGAGGTAGCAAAGGTACCAGCCAACAGGCCCAAATTCTCGTGCTAGGCATGGATATGCACAGAATGTCAATTCAGCCGGAGGGCCGAGGCACTTTTTCAACAGAGAAAGACCCCCCTGCATGAACCGTTCGATGGAAAAGGGGCAAATGCAAATCGAAAGGGTCTGCGCTGAGTTGACTGAGGTCGTTGATCCACTTGCAGGCGCGGCTCTTACCTTTCCCCTGACCCATCACACCTGGAAGACTGTGAGACATCCTGCGTCGCGGCAAAGCTTTTTAGGGGGGTTAGCAACGTGTTCTGTGTCTTGGCCAGTTGTTTGCCTTGAGCATTGACAAATCATTTGTTGCATGTCTCAGCCAAGGGAACCTTATGGCGCTCATGGCGATGGTTTGCACTTGGTCGGTTGGTTTGGTTGGCTGGTGACACATCTTCACGGTCCCAACATTTGCTGGACCTCGTTGGGATGGTGATTGAAGAGGGAATCGCAAAGGGAACTTTGTCCTTTTTTCTTTCTTTCTTTTGGGGGGGCTCCCCCCATTTTTTCCTATTTTGACACAGACCCAAATCCTCATTCGGACACAGTCCTTGCCCCCAAATTCGCACCTTTTTTCATATCCTGCTGTGCCAATGTCAGCGCTTGACTTTGGGCCCAAAATGCATGCAGCGCGTGCGTATATGATTCTGCGGATGGAAAGGCGAAATCCAGACCTTCCAGAACCCCAGCGGTGTCTGATTCGCTTCAACCAAATGACCTTGCCGTCATGGTTTCAACCATGGCTTCATGTGGTGCGAATCCCATTCCATGACCGGATTCCCCAACGGCGCTCAGCGCTAAGCGGCGGCGGCGTCCGGACGTCCTCGGAGGGCTCCGTGGGTTGCAGCTGCCAGGTGGGACTGACACATTGGCGCTTTGAGAGAGAACCCTCCAAGGGTGCCCAGAAGCACCTCGAGGTGTCCAAGTTGGGCTGGGTGGACATCTTTGGCTTCGCTTACTTGGGCCGTGGAAATTGTTTTGGCACCAGGTTTTAGCCTTTGACTCTCCCAAGTCTTTCGGGCAAGTGAGTCTGGCGATGAGAGTCACGAAGCAACACAGACGCCTTCTGGATGTGTCATATCCTGAGTAGTTCAACCACACTTGTGGGAATCCTCAAACACCCAAAACTCAGAGCATTGGTTTCTAAATTTTGACAACCCTCCACTTGACACTCTGTCAGTTTACGACACAGACAGCGGACACGTTCTCAGAGTGAAAAGTCCTGTGCAGTGCGACCAAGCCCGAAGCCCCTCGTCCATATGTTGCGCAGGCCGGCGAGGAGTGCGTTAAGGACACCGGCTGTTGTTGTCCCTGTTGTCGCGGCCTCGACTCGGATGGCGCGCGACCGGTTTTGGTGACCCTGTGCCCAAACGAATCTTAAAGATGTTGCTTGGTATCCCGTTAGAGCAGCTAAAGGGAGGGAACACCGGCCGAGAGCTGGCGAGGAACAGTTAAGCGGTTGGACATCATGTTTTTCAACCGGATGATAAGCTGCACCTGTGTTGAATGTGTGTGTGTGTGTTTAAAAGGCTCAATAGTTGCAATAGCTTGCTCCCACAAGGATGACTGCCTTTGGTTGAAAAGTACCCCACAACCCAGTCACAACCCCATTCGACCTTTCATTCTTATCTCCTCAAACGCCAGGTGGCTCACGGTTTCTTCTTCACAACTCAGTGAAACAGCGCGGCCTTTCTGCTAAACCCGCGTGCATGGGAGTGCCCAGTGTCGTCCTTTTCCTTTTTTTTGGGTTCCCCACTTAACATGGGAAAGACACTTTTTTCCAGGGAGTAGTGCCCGTTTATCAACTTTTTTTGGGGAGGGTTCCCCTACTAAAATAGACTACATAAACAAGGGTACCCTTTTTCTAACCTCTCTACTGGAGGACCTAGGGAAGGGTCGAAACATTCCCCTTCTTCCACCTCAAGTGAGTCCAAGCATCGGGAACCCTTGCCGCGCGGGGTCCCAGGGTTCGTGGGGCCCACGAATCCACGATCTGCATGCTGTGGGTGAACTCCGCGGTGGGAGGAGTTGAACGCTGCACAGCTCATCGTATCTTCAAAGCATTTGGCATGGGATCAGTTTAGGGGGAATGCAAAAATATGCAAAAATAAGAACGTCGCGGTAAAGACCACTGACAGGATGTCTTTAATTGTTCCCTACGACGCGGCTATGCGTCAGAACCAGGGTTTCTTCAAAATGGTTGGCTCCAGATTTATTTTACATCAAACTTATTGAAATTGTTCATTGTTTGATGCAGACGGACCGCCAATCAGGAATCCAGCGGCTTCGGCTGGGTAACCAGGAAGGACAGTTTGGGGCCAAACAGTTTGGGGAGGGGCTCCCCGGACCGATTGAGCGTCAGGAGAGACATTCGGCCTACCCAGAGCCCTTCTCAGAACCCGTAGGTTTGAAGGAAACCCGAAGCAACTCCGAGATAGCGCATTCCGCACATTCCGCACAAACCCACCCGAGGTTGTTGTTGTCGATGTTGTGCCCCAGCCCCAGTGCCGGGGTGTGGTGGGCTCTGGTGGGCTCTGGTGTTCGGATTGCGCAATTGTACGGGAACCGCTGACAAAGTAGTCATGGGGACGGGAATCAGATGTTGAACAGGCAAAGAGCGTTCCCATCCAACTGAATGTTGAACAGTTTTGCGCAAAGAGCCCGCAAAATTAAGATTGCGCACAACTGTTGTGGATGGCATTTCTCGTCGGGGTGCCTTGTCGATTTCCATTTTGAAACGTCGGGAAGCCGCAGAGCGAAAAACCGCATTTTGCGAGGTGTGCGCGAAAATTTTTCAGGCGCTCTGCATTTGTTGAATTGCAGTTGTCCTGGACATGGGGACACGATGACTTCGTAAGACTCCCTGAAGTGTGCCAAATTAGGCACAGAATCTGTCCTTCTGGTTTCCTCCTGCCAGGGTTCAAAGGCTCCTTTCCTTGACGCTCCCCTAAATGAGTTTGCACCGCTGCTTTTGCGGTTCACTGTCATCTCGTTGCTCCCGTCAAAGGAATCATTTCCCCGTGGATAGCCCATCCTGAATCTCTCCAGTTGAAGGATTCCAGGTTTGAGACAGTCTGAATTCCACAACATGGTGATGGATTCCTTTGCGAGGTAGCCTGACTTGTGATCTGACGGGGCTTGAGGCTGCCGCTTTGGTAAGGTGTCATCTTGTGCTGTTACAAAGGTCCCCCCTTGGGCGGCTCACCTTATTGTCCCCCCCCCCCAAAAGGCCCAGTTTTGGACTCTGTACTGTTTAGGACATCGAGTTTAGGCAAGACATGAAGGTGCCAGGTATAGAAACAGCCCCCGGGTGTTGGTGACAAACTGCATAAAGATTTGCCGGGGCTTAGGCATGTCTCCCGCCTCCAACACAAGATGGGTAATTATCCAATCAGCCATGGCGACCCAACTACAACTGTGCAGGTGATCAGCTACGGTTAGTGGTACCCCAGATGATCTCCATCAAACTCGAGTGGAGTTGTTTAGGTTTGAATTTGTCCCTCAACTTCAACGGCCTTTGTTGCAAGCCCCCGTGTTTTGTTTTTGTCTTTTTCACCGGCGCTACAATGCACTCAGTTAGCCGATCGCCTCCTGACCCAAGCAAGCCAGAAAGAAACTCATCACGAAGCCGAGGAACCATTTCCTTGGGGGTGCCCGGCCGTCCCCTGAAGGTTTTTCGGGCTTAGTCGAGGTTGCCAGTTAACCCACAGGGGATCTGAGGACAGCCCAGTTTTGAGGATTCGGCTCTTCTTTTCCCTTCGGCCAATTCTGTGATGGGAATGTAACTTGCTGGTGCTCAGCAGGGAATGAGGGAATGGCCCCGAGAAACCATCCCTTATTGTTTCCTTGAAAAAATCCATCATTCCCCACTTATCGCACCAGCAAGTCCGTCCCTCTCTCTGATCGCCTGAGGCCTAAAGCGACAGCATGGCTTGCCATGCCCTCGACGCCAGTCGCGCGTCGCGCTGTCGCGCTGTCGTCGGGACTTGATTGGCGACTTGGGATATCTTGCGTTCCAGATCATCCCCTGATCCCCCGCAGCACGTCCATCCTGGAGGCCTTTGAAAGGGCGCAAATCTGGGGTCATGGTGTCATAAAGGTGCAGAGCTCCGCCCTTTTCATGAAACTAGGGATGGTTACAGCAACCTGCATCTGGGATGGATGAAACTCCATGAAAATGGCCTTGAGCTACTGGCGAGGCTATGGGCTAAAAGGGAAGAATATGAAGCCCTGCTGAAATGAGCCATCGCTTGACCTGGCATGGTACAATGCGCTTGCCAACACGGTGAAGTAAAACCAGCTTCCCCATGGTATCTTACTTGGATCCCTTGGGGCTTGAAGGAAAAACATGTCATACTTGCCACGGTTTTGGGTTGATGCCTTTGGTGTTGGATCAATTGACAACCTTGACAGTAAATTGCAAGCTGTTCAAGGGGGCAACTTCGACGCGATAGCTAGATCAAGGGGCGTTTAGTGGGATGCCCGAAGGCAGGTACTTGTCTTATTAATCATTGAACATGCACCGGCTCTTGTCTAAATGCCAAGTTAAAAGAGCAGCGTTCTAAGTTCCTTGCAATTGAGTGAGGAAATATGATATGGTTTTGACCATGTTAGTTTGCCCACGTCGCGGCAGGCTTTTATCATTTGCCCAGTCACAAAAGGTTCGCGAAAGCGAACACACACGGTGGAAAGCGCTGCTTTTGTGGTTTCGCATGTGCAACATGAAAACTAAATCCTCGAATCTCCTCGATCCGCGCAAGCGCGCGGCGCATAGCTGTTTGCTATGTCGACACCACTCGCGCCTCGTCGCGGAACTCTCCTTGTTTTCTGTCTCCATATATTTTATTGTTGTATCTTTTGTTTCCCCGAAAGCATCGCGAAGGGTTCTTCCGTGCGGAGCCCTTGGACAAGTTACACAGAGCCAAGTTGCACAGAGCCAAGTTGCACAGAGCCAAGTTACACAGAGCCAAGTTACATAGAACCAAGTTACATAGAGCCAAGTTACATAGAGCCAAGTTACATAGAGCCAAGTTACATAGAGCCAAGTTACATAGAGCCAAGTTACATAGAGCCAAGTTACATAGAGCCAAGTTACATAGAGCCAAGTTACATAGAGCCAAGTTACATAGAGCCAAGTTACATAGAGCCAAGTTACATAGAGCCAAGTTACATAGAGCCAAGTTACATAGAGCCAAGTTACATAGAGCCAACTTACATAGAGCCAAGTTACATAGTTCCAAGTTACACAGAGCCAAGTGGCACAGAGTCAAGTTACACAGAGCCAAGTCAAGTTGCACAGAGCCAAGTGGCACAGAGCCAAGTGGCACAGAGCCAAGTTACACAGAGCCAAGTGGCACAGAGCCAAGTGGCACAGAGCCAAGTGGCACAGAGCCACGTTGCACAGAGCCAAGTGGCACAGAGCCAAGTGGCACAGAGCCAAGTGGCACAGAGCCAAGTGGCACAGAGCCAAGTGGCACAGAGCCACGTTGCACAGAGCCAAGTGGCACAGAGCCAAGTGGCACAGAGCCAAGGTTAGGTAGAGCTTGCCTAGAGCTTCGGCGTAAGCAGCTATGTGAGTTAGTTTAGGTTTCTAAGGCACCTCGGCGGGAGTTTGATCATCGCTCGGGATTGCGACCCTCTGCGGAGATTCGCGTGGTCGAGGTTCAAAAACTGGACTTTTTACGATTTGTGCAAGCCGCGCGCGACCCTCTGCGAGATTCGCGTGGTCGAGGTTCAAAAGCTGAGGACTTTTTACGATTTCTGCAAGCCGCGCGCGACCCTCTGCGGAGATTCGCGTGGTCGAGGTTCAAAAACTGAGGACTTTTTACGATTTCTGCAAGCCGCGCGCGACCCTCTGCGGAGATTCGCGTGGTCGAGGTTCAAAAACTGAGGACTTTTTACGATTTCTGCAAGCCGCGCGCGACCATCTGCGGACATTCGCGTGGTCGAGGTTCAAAAACTGAGGCTTTTTTACGATTTCTGCAAGCCGCGCGCGACCCTCTGCGGAGATTCGCGTGGTCAAGGTTCAAAAACTGAGGGCTTTTGACGATTTCTGCAAGCCGCGCGCGAAGCGCTCTCGCTGTGGCGCCGTGCGAATTTGTTGCTCGCGAAATGGCCTTTGGAAGTTGTCTCGTGGCTCGCGATTTCGCAATCCCGCGGTCGCGGGTTCGATTCCCCCCTGGTCCGCGGCAGCTCCGGCTTGAAAATCGCAGCTTTTAAGTACAAACGTAGTACGCGGAGCGTGCTCCTGCAGCCCCGGCTGGAAAATGCAACTTTTAAGTACAGACGTAGTATGCGGAGCGTGCTCCCGCAGCTCCGGTTGAAAAATCGCAACTTTTAAGTACAGACGTAGTATGCGGAGCGTGCTCCCGCAGCTCCGGTTGAAAAATCGCAACTTTTAAGTACAGACGTAGTATGCGGAGCGTGCTCCCGCAGCTCCGGCTGGAAAATCGCAACTTTTAAGTACAAAATAGTACGCGAAGTACATTCCCACAGCTCCGGCAGCACTTGCGCAGAGCAACTTGCGCAGAGTCACTTGCGCAGAGCAACTTGCGCTCTGCGAATTGCACAGAGCAGTTGCACAAAGCACTTGCGCAGAGCAACTTGCACAGACCAACTTGCACAGAGCACATGCGCAAAGCGCTTGCACGGAGCAACTGGCGCAGAGCAACTTGCTCAGAGCACTTGCGCAGAGCAACCTGCACAGAGCACATGCGCAAAGCGCTTGCACGGAGCAACTGGCGCAGAGCAACTTGCTCAGAGCACTTGCGCAGAGCAACTTGCACAGAGCACTTGCGTGCAGCAGCTTGCAGAGAGCAACTTGCGCGCAGCAGCCTGGAAGAATGCAGCTTGCGCAGACCACTTTCGTGAGAAATCGCGCGGCGCAGTTCGAGAGGAAACTAGGATGATGAGATGGAGCTCTCATGTGACCATACACATTGCGCATCGCCGCGCGCAGACACGCTCGCCGCAGCAATGTAAAAAGGTGTCTCCGCGGCTGGATGAGCACCTGGGGAAAAATGCTTTCGGGCCAATCGTCCTCTAGTTATTATTTCGTTGTCGTTTGTCTTTTTGTTTTTTTTCTTTCGCTGTCTTTTTTGTGTAATCAAGAGTCTCGCGCCCGCACAAGAATTTAGAACGCTCAAATGGACTCTATGCATGGCAAGAGTGTGCATCGGTGTTTCCCTTGTAAACCAACCAGCGATGCTATCCCCCTCAATGTAATTAGGAGGAGACCTGGCAGTTGCATTGTTTCATTTAAGCTTTCCTTTTGTGGGTAAAACTGGTAAAAGGTGGAAGACTGGACAAATGGAATTGAAGCACCCTCTGTTCATGGCCTTCCTATTTTGGAAGGGGCGTCATGTGGGTAACCGTGGGTATGTGTCAGAAGCCCGCTAGGTTTGTTCTCCTTGTGGACATCGCCTTCCTTGAGATTGTGGAGTGCTTCCGGGCTACTGACCACAACACAAAAACAGTTATCCCGCGAAATAGCGCGTTTACATGTTTTCCGAGCTGTGCGATTTGCAAAACTCGGTGCTTTCTTGGTATAGCCGTTCTACTGCACATGTTCCAAGCAGCACTTGTTTCGGGGCAAACCGCACTCAAAAAGGTTCTTAAGGTGGGACTCCATACCCAGTTCGAAGCCGAGCCATTTCGGTTATGGCTTCAGTGTACCTTCCCAAGAAACATGGGAAGTACATACTCAACCCAAGAATCTGGGGACCCCTGCTGCTTCCTCTGCCTCCAAACGTTTTGGTTTCGACCGTGGTGACTCATGTCGTGGTGCGAAATGGGTGTGGGTCAAAACTAAACCACCAGGGGACAGGTTGTAGTCCAAGTTTCCAGGGTTCCATTTTGGGTACATATTCTTGACCCACAGCCAAATGGCGAACATATTTTTCGGGTTTCCAGCCGCGGTCTGGGGCTCCTTTTCTGGTAACAGCTGAGATCGCTGAGGTCCGAAAGTCAAGAATTGGAGGCCGGGGCGTCCGGTGTTGCCATGTTTTTTGATTCTGTTCGGTGTCTTGGTTCTGTTTGACTTTTTTAGAAGGCTGGAAAAAACAACAAAGGTTTGTGCTGCCTTTGTGGATGGACGAAATCCTGCACCACCTAAGAAACCCCCTGTAAATACCAACAGACGTTTTGGTTTTAACCATGATGGTTTCTGAGGTGGTGCGAAACGGATTTGGATTTCGCAACCATCCACAGTGCCAACGGACAGCACATGACAATTCCGCTGACTGGCCCTGAGGTGCCCTTTGGTCAAACTTATTTCGGCTCCAGCGCCGAGCGAGCGAGCAATCAAGGAGGCAAGCAGGTAAGCAGGCAGTAAGTAACAAACACAAATGAGCAAACAAACGAACGAACGAATGAACAAACGAACAAACAAACAATCACATAAACGAGCAAACAAGCACACAAACAAGCAAACAAACAGACAAACAAACAAAGCCACACAGACACACAAACACAAACAAACACACACCCAAACACACAAACACACAAACAAACAGGCACGCTTGTCTGTTGACCAATCATTCCAGATCAAGGTTTCTGCAGAGGGATCGTAGGAGGTGCAGCCTTGCAACTTTTCTCATTGTTTTTTGTTGGGCGGCTGTGGTTCAATATTAGGAAGAAGGGGTGATGATCCGCCTTGGCATGACTTCAACGTCACATTCTGGCTGCCATTATGAATCGAGCTTCCTTTGGGGTGATGTTCAAATGGGAAATGTGGGAAAGCCTGCAATTGATCAATCTTTTGAGATCAATCTTTTGATGATGCCTGTTCACCTCCCGGAATGGTTGGGGTATCTTCTTCCTTTTTTGGGCGTCTTTACTCCCACTTGTGCAGTGGCACCCTGAGAAATTGTAACTGGGTTCCCCCTGAAAATGGGATCACCCCGCAAAAAGGGTACCTTTCTTTGGTGCATTTGGCTTGGATGTTGGGACCTTAACTTTTTGCCAACTCATGGGTTTTCCATTAAACCACTAAAAGTTAAACAGGGGAGCAAAAAGCAACCAAGTTTTTCTGCCTTGCGGGTCACTGGTTGCAACTGGGCGACTGGATCGACTGGATCCTGGCGCCAGGTACTTAAAGAAGCTGTACCCACTGCTACAAAGGCGACGCCGTGGGTCTTTCGTGTCTCTCCTTCCAGTTGCCCCGTGGCACCTTGTCGTTTCAAGATCAAAGGTACCCTCGTTTCCTTGGGGAGTGCGTGTCCCTTTAAAAAATCGACCAGCAAAAGAGGGCGGCCTCTTTCCCCAAAAGCCACTGGGCTTGTGCGGGGTCCTTCACGACCTTGGCTTAAGAATTTCCATCATGACACATGCAGAAATAACTTGAAGCTTACCGCTTTAGCCAATTCCCATTCGAGGGTAGGTTTGTATCCAATTCCCATTCGAGGTGTCCTTTGTTGGTGTCCCGGGAGCATCTGGTATTATTCATGGCCAGACTCGGCGTTGTCCCTGCTCAATCAGTTGAAAGGGAAGCCATGGATCCATTGTTGAAACCAGTGGTTTCTTTGGTACAGTTTGCTTGGATGTTAGGACTTCAACTTTTTGCCAACTAATGGGTGTTTCATTAAACCACTACAAGTTAAACTTTCAGCAGGGGAGCAGAAAGCAACGTTACACCCTTTCCTAGCTGAGCCCGGATTGATTAAATTACAAAGAAGGGTCCCTAATCTGAACCCCCAGAGGACTCGTGTATGTAAGCGCAGCTTTTCTCCCGGTGTTTTCCGCCTGCCAGGCTCGAGAAAAGCAGGCTGGAGCCTTCGGGAGGTTGAGCCATCTGGGTCCCGAGGAATGTATGTGCTTAGTAACCCTTCCAAATCATCCATTTGCACCAGTCAAAGGGTTGGGTTACAGAAAATCATACAGGAAAACGGCTTATTTAGGCTGTTTTGGGGCCATTTCCTGTAGATTTTCCTGCAACCAAACCCTTTGCACCTGTCCCCGTTCTGTGGGTAACTTTGAGGCTTGCCAACTACCAAATGCCTTGCCACCTGGTGGCTTCCTGTGACCATCTGGGGTCTCAAAACCGGCTGTGTGCATTCAGGCGTTGAATAGTTTATGCAACCACCAACATATCGGAAGACATGGATGCCTCGTGTGCTTATGTCCTCTTGGACGTATGCAAATCTGATTCCCAAACCAGTGCTTTGGTAAGAGTACAACCCTGCACTACTAACATACCGTAGTTAGTTTGACGAATCATCAAATAAGACTTGGCTCTGCGCAATTTAGAGTGAGCTCAGCCGAGCAGCGGGGGGTGAGTATTTCAATTTAACGAGTTGGTTTAACTAAATTCAGAACGACGAGGTGCAGGAAGAAAAAAAACGGTTCAGGGCCTGAAAAGTTTTTTTTCACGGTCACAGGTGATGGTTGGAGAAAAATAATCGGAGCTTGAACAGTTGTTTTTCAGCACGCTGGGCAGCTATCCGGCGTTGCTAGCCCGTCCGATGTTCGAGCTCCGGGAGTGTACTTCGCGCGCTAGACTTGGCTACAACAATGTGACTCTCGAGCCGGAGCTGCGACTTCGCGTACTAGACTTGTACTATACAAACTTGCGAATTTCGAGCTGCGGGAGTGCACTTCACGTACCAGACTTGCACTACGGAATTGCGGCTTGTCAAGCTGGGGCTGCCAAAGTGCATTGCCTTTTGCACACTTGTACTGGCGGGGCTGCCAAAGAAGCGCAAAACAAAAGCTTCTCGAGCTGTTTTTCGCGCTCCGCGCGGCTACCCACTGCTAGCCCCTAGAATGGAAACGGGCCAGCAGGTCGCCAGACCTCTAAACAAGCAAACAAAAAAAACTTCGGAGCTTGAAAAGTGTTTGTTTTTTTCCGCTCCGGGCAGCTCTCCGGCGCTGGCCCTTCTGCGAGGTACCTTTCCGAGGTGACAGGGGATTCAACGAGGCGATGGATGTTAGGACTTTAACTGTTTGCCAACTAATGGGAAACCCCCACTAAGCCACTAAAAGTTAGTTAAACTTTTAGCAGGGGAGCAGAAAGCAACCGAGACGAGGTGACGAGGTAAGGTTAATTCTAAAGTGCACAGATGCTATCCTTGAACACATCACATCTTTCCTAGGTCCCCCAGCTAGGTGCCCTCTCTCCCCTTTTTTGCGGGAGGGTTGGTACCCTTATTCTAGCCTCTCTACTGGAGGACCTAGTTTCAAGTGAAGCCGGCTTCCTTTTCCTGCCGCCAAGAATCGATTGGCCGTTTGTTTGTGCCCTTTGATCCTCCGAAGGCTGTTTGCGACCAGAGAATGTGCCGAGGTCACGATATCCTTCCAATGGGGGGGGGTTCTGATGCCAGTGTGGACTATGGAGCAGCCCAGCTGCTAAAACAAAACCAAGTGACCTTACCAGGTGTCTAACAGGGGTTTGGGAGTTCAAATGGCTAAAGCTTAAGCCGCAATATTGTTAAAAGTGTCAGCCAAACAGCTCTCAAAAATCACACACCTAGGCGCCAGAGCATCCTGCTGGGCCTTTTCAGCGAGGCCAGGCCTTGCCACTGATCAACGCTAGCTCCAGTCCAGCATATCGCCAGCGCTTTATGTTGAATGACAGCAATAACAACGATGGCCTGACACTTCCTTTTCCGATCTCAGAGAGATACCCACATCGGCTCGCTCAGGCAGACATGCCATTTTGATGTCTATGTTTCGTCGCCTTGAGCCTTGAGATCACTGCAAAGTGTTCACCTCAGCCTTGCTCAGGATGAAAGAAGAAAGGCAGCCTTGCCCTTGTCAATCAAAAGCAAACCGGACCCCATGCTCAGATGTTTGCAGACAAGCCTGCTTATTGAGCAGAGCGCAATGAAGAGGCACGAGGGAGGCACAAATTGGGTACGTATCATCCCTGCTCGCCACAGGGTCCAAAGTAAAACGAGCTTTCCCATGAAGGTATCTCACGGGGAGATTCCTTTTATTTTGTTTGGCGACTTGTACTGATCCATGTTGGTTCCTTTTCCCTTGCAAAAGGGGCTGCTTTGTTCAACAGCCACCCTTTTCTTTCTTGTAAGGACGGAATTCTGTGACAGATATTCCCCAGATGAACATGGAACCCCAAAGACCAGCGGACTCTCTTCTTGGGTCCTTTTCTGCGTGTCCACCGTTGCCTTCCAGCGGCCACGCTAGCCAAGCGCCCGATGCGGCCCTTTGGAGGCCCTGGAGTGCCTTGAAAGAGAGGATCTCACTTAGATGCGCTGGGAGGAGTCGCTAAATGGCGATTCACCAGCTGGTTGTAACCCGCCAAAGCAATGGTTGTAAGTCCCCTGCAAGGGTTTCTAGCCATTTAGGAAATTAGGTTCCAGACCATCCAAGCATGCGTTCAGAAATCCTGGTTTCTGATTCGATTGTCCTGTAACCAACAAACGTTGTGGATTCAACCATGGTTTCAAAGTGATTCATATTTTGTCCATCCACGGTATGAAAGCGGTGCCCTGTGTTCTTTTTCTTCTGCTTTGCTGGTGCTCAGTAGGGAATGGAGAAATGAACCTGGGGATTCTCTTAAGGGAAACCAAATCGGGGCTGGTTTTGCTCGGGGTCATTCCATTCCTCATTCCCTGATTATCGCACCAGCAAGTGATTCGTTTGGGCGTCTTCTCGGCTGCAGGTGCAGCGACGCCTCCTGGAGTGCTGGCTCTTGCGGTGCCTCGGAGAGGGAGGTTCAACCCATAAGGGAGTATAGTGAGCAATCAGATAGCATATGGACTGGATTCCGCACCCATCATGGAATATGCCCTCCGTGCCAACTGTACCTATTAACCATGCTATTTGATTGCTCTTCGCTACCCGGCCAAAAGTGGTGACTAGGATTAGGAGCCCTGGGGGGGCCTTGATCAAACCGCAAGGCTAGAAACAAATGTAAAGACGTTCCTTCTGCAATCCTTCTGTTTTTCTTAGGGTGCGCAAAAGACATGCCCAGACGTGCCAATTGTGTTGTTGGAGCAACCGCGTCGGTTAGTCCACTCTGAAGCGGTGTTTAATGAATTATTCCCTCGAAGCATCATGGGACACTCCATTGCAGTCTGGATCTTTGGCAGGGTTTCGGGCCCAAAAAGCGACTTTTTGAGGTGCCACGATTCCTGGGGTGTGCCCGGGGGTTCATAATCGCTAAATGACTAGCTTTGCCCTGGTTGTAACCCACTTACAATAGTGGTGAGTCCCCTGTAACTAGGGTTACTCACCATTTAGCGATTCCTCCCAGACCATCTATAGAACTGAACCTTCTGAGCCCACTGCCACTGGACGACTGCCTTCATCCGAGGCGCCCGTGCGGAATGGCCCCGAGACCCACTAGGCCTTCTTCCCCGGAGGCCGAGTGCACCGTGTGCGCCGGGCTTTGGGAGGGGGGGGGGGGGGCGCAGGAGTGTATCCATGGCGTTTCCATGGTTTCCATGGTGTTTGAAGACCTGGGGCAACCGTCCATTTAGCAAGGTACCATTGTTGTACACTTCCATCTGCTTAAGAATATGTGTTATTGTCCCTTGTTGGGTTTAAAGGGAATTCATCACTACTGGACATATTTGTATTTTTCCTGCGGCCTTAACCAAATGGAAGTATCCGAACACGAGAGAAACCTATGTGGCTTCTTCATTTGGAGATTGCTTACACAAGAATCAATGGTGTTGCCACTTTCCGGCCCCGAAAGGACCATATACCCCTCAAGGGTAAGCCCTAATAGAGTAAGTGAGGGCTATATGAAGGGCGAACGAAGTGTGAATAGTACATACGCCAACGTAAGGCTGACTTGTCATGCTACTGCCTTGAGATCTTGTGGAATCGGTTCTCGCATTTACCCAATGACTCGGAGGTTCCCACATCTACCCTTCTCGGCAGAGACGAGGTTTGAGCCCCATTTAAAAGGGGCGGACAACGATTCCCAGAAAGACACCAAGCAACATCCGACGAAGCGACGAGGCCGGCGTGAAGAGGAAAATGGGGCTCTCTACAGCCCGCAGCCCAGGCAGGGTGGTTGGGTCTGACGATCGGCTGCAAGCAGAGACTTACTCGCACTGAGCTCCAAAAGTGGCAGTTCATTGGAACCCGGTAACTAGCGCAACTTTTCCTTTGACAGTTGGCCATGCGCTCCTCACACCTCACTATTCATACTGTCACACATTCCCGCGGTCGCGGGGTTGCACCGCTTTTTTCGGAGAGTCGCCGGATCGAAGCGCTCGGCTCGATGGCTTTGGCTTTCAGCTCCCGGGATCGCTCCACGAGAGCCCCCGGGGAACTCGGAACTCAACGAAGCGCGATGGCACGGCTGGCCATCCTGGCACTCAGCACCTGCGGCGCGTGGGCGAGCCACTTTGCAGATCTCAGGCAGCCGCCTGTTTTTTTTTGTGTGTGTGAATGGGGGAGGTGGGAATGTGACCCCCTTAACAAGTTAGATGCCTTTGGCAGGAACGCTGGCTTGTTCAAAGGCAATGCAATTTTCTGGACAGGTCCCTTTTCCTTCCAAACAAACCTCTTACATGACCCTTAAGAAATCCACACTACGAGTGATTCTTTTCTGGAAAAGCTCGGATCCGAGGCAAGTTCCAGCACGTCACCCTGCGGGGCTCCATCTCGGACGAGTTCAGCCTCAACAAGTTCGGGGAGCTCGCGAAGCCGGGCGCCGCCAAGGTGGCCACGCTCTGCGCGCCTGAAGCTGATTTTTTTTGGGAAGTGGGTGTGGCTCGAAATCGAACAGCTGGGGTTATGCAGGTGTTAGTCTTTGGTGCCATTTGCCAAGGTGCCATGTTGGTACATTTTTTTGACCCACAGCCAAGTCGAGAGAGAAATTCGGAGTTCACCAGGTCCCTCCCGAGAAAAGCGAAGCCCGGTAGCCCTCGCAAGATGGAAGCACCCTGCAAGTCAATGTCGAACCCATATCAATCAACCCCAGTTTGTGAATATGAAGGTGATTGGGGGTGTTTCCCTAAAAAAAAGCATGTAAAGAATCCCTACTAAAACCAGGAACACCCCCCATATTTCTTAAGTGGGGTTTATTAGTCCGGAGTCAACATCTAACATGGAACCCCCAAGACCAAAATTTCAGAGGACCCTTATGATGCTCACTGGGCCTGCCAAAACATCATGTGATCTCTATTCCCATGGCTGCAATCATCCACATAGTTCTGCACCAATCTGTCATGGCAACCCCAGCTACTCCCAGGGGGCTTCCAGGATTGCTCTAGATTCCGCTGTTTTCCCGAAAGCACCGCGGCAAAATGGGTCCATGCTCTCCTGGCTTGCTGTGGGTCACATTACCGCCTGAACCAAAAGAGCTCGGCAGCACATCGAGAGTGCATCTCACGGCCGAAGTCAGCACCTGATCCTTCTATTGGGCGTAACTCAAAAATATTAAAGACCTGGGGGCAACTTTCCACTTATGAAGGTGCCATTGTTGTACATTTTTGCACACCTCTGCCTGTGCCACGGCTCTTCAGCTCTGAAATGGGTCGATGCGCATGATGGTCACCGACATTGGTTAAGCACCACAGGGCGTGTTGATTGCAGATCTTCCTTGCTGCTGTCCCTGCATGTTACGCACCCTCGCTGTGTAGGCTTATGCAACGTGTTTCAGGTGGCGGAGGTACCTCTTAGCTTGACTGCTATTGGGTGGGATCTTTAGACTTTAACTTTTTGGGAAATAAAGGTGTTTTCCACTAAACCCCCAAAAAGAAAAAAACACTTTTTGCAGGGGGGTCAACAACAACCAAGTTAGTTGGTCACAAGCGGCCGGAAAACAGCAGGTGCTCCCCGGATGTGTCGAAGCCTGTAACTGCTTTGTTTCGTGATTTCACAGCCGCAGGTCAAGGGTATCTAGGTCCCCCAGTAGTGCCCTTCTCTCCTTTTTGTTTTGTTTTTTCCGGGATTAGCTGCTCCATGTCGCTGCGGCCACTGGGACTGCCAATGGTAATCTTCCAACCAATGGTTGGCCTCCTGGCTTTCCTCAGCGGAAGCGGCATCGAAATCACCCTGAGGTTCAACGGAGATCACTAGGACCCAAAGTTTTGCCTGACATGTGAGTTTCCCTTTCCGGGGCCCCACCCCAACTCAACTCAAGCCCCTTTTCCTAGGTCCCCCAGCTAGGTGCCCTTTCTCTCCCCTTTTTTGGGGGAGGGCCTCCCCTACTAAAATAGACTGCAGAAGAAAGGGTACCCTTGTTCTAACCTCTCTACTGGAGGACCTAGTTTTTTGGGCCGCGTTGAGGCGATCCTCGCGGTGTGCGTTACCTTCTGCTTGTACCACTACTACGCGGACGCCATACTCCGGTCCCGACCCCAGAAGGAAGCGGAGGATCCGAAAGAGGTCGAGAAGGCGAGGGCCCCCCGAAAAACTGGGTTCCCCATCCATGAAACACCCGGGACAAAGAGGTAAAAATGAGCTAACATCTGGCGGTTGGTGGCTTCACTTTGACCCATACTCCATTGTTTGTCCGGTTTTTTTTACATCACCTTTTGGAGGCCAATTTGATTTGTGAGTTGCCTTTGAAAGGGAGCCCATTTTGAAGGTTCCCGAATCCATTCCTCAAGTTTCTTTGGGGAAACCGCCCAGATTCCATATGGAGGTGTTGGCAATACACAACGAAAAGAAAGCAGAGGTACCCTGTGAAAACCCTAAAAGGGGTGCAGAAAGCCGAGTATCCCCACAGAATCATATGGGTCGTGCCCGAATGTTCGGCCTTCAAGGGCCTGTTTGAGGTCCAAATTCTTGATCCAGATCCTTCAATGAAACCTTCAAAAACCAACCAAAGGGGGCCGGAAAAAAAAAACCTTGCCTAGACTTTTTGCTTGCAGGGAGCCTCACAGATTGGGCTTGTCGGCCCATACTGGATCCCTTCAATCGGGAGCCCGTCAATTTGAGTGGTGACTTCTAGTTCACCTAGTTCACCTCATGTGTTCGGAGCGGTACCAAGAGGTCAACTGTTTTGTTTTTGTTTTTCTCGGTGGAATCGGCATTACTTTTACCCAGTTCCTGTGACCTCAGACTCAATTGAACCATCCCATCTCAGTTGGATGTGTTATTTTGTTAGACTTCCTCGTCGTAGGGAGTTGCTGGGCTAGAAGCTGCCGTCGGAGAGTCGACGGGGAATCTTTGGTCAGCGGGAGGGCTGGCCAAGCCGATTTTCGACGGAGAACCACCGCAAACCGCATGGCTGTGGCTTAAAAACATGTACTAAAATGGCACCTTGGTAAATAGAGCCAAAGTCTAACACCTGCGTAACCCTAACTCTTAAATCTTGAGCCACACCCACATCCTTTCACAACCCAAGGAAAGCGTAAAGCTTCGCAGGCGCGAGAACCAGATGCGGCGGCGACGCCTGCCTTGGTTCGACCAGAGCGCAAGAAGGCGTCAGAGAAGCCATGCTGCCGCCTGGCTGGTTGGACCAGATAGCCGGGAGTCCGCACCGGCTGTCTGGCCGGGACATTTATAAGCCAAATAGGTAAAGCCTTCAGAAGGCCTCAATGATTAACGGTTGCTTCAGGTGTGTTATGGGCACGCCAGGTTGGGCCAGCATGACTCTGACAAAGAGCCACCTGTCTCACAAGTCCATTGCCGCAAGGGTTCACTTGAGGCAGGGTACTGGTGGTTGGTAACCTTGGTTATATCCCACGACTCATGCGAACTAACCACTTTCCTTCATAGCCCTCCTGAAGTACTCCCTGCGGAAGTCGAGGGAATGGATCCTACAGACCCTGCTACATCCTTGTGGATCTGTTACCCCGTACCCCTTTTTCGTGGTGTGAAAAGGAAACCAACAGGAAAGCCGAAGCCATTTTAGGGGGGATCCCCTGAAAAAGGACACCGCATCAGAGGCCCCCGAGCAAGAGGAAACTGGTCTTGGGCCCAAGTCAACTCATGTTGGGTGTGGTAAGCATCACCTTTCGGGAACTGTTCGTACATTGTTCGTCGAATCGGTATGGCCCGCTTCGGTTGAAGGACTGAAAACACACTGCTGCCTTGGTATGTCTTGGTATGTCTTGGTATGTCTTGTTGTTGTTTGTTTGGTTTTGACGTTTTTGGTCCTGCGCATGTTGTTTTTGTTCCTTTCTTTATTCGGCGCAGAACAAAGCTTTCTGCTGAGGAGCATGCCTGGGGATGGGAAGTATGATTCCGGCATATTCCGGCATGTCCCCAGTCTGCGACTTAGAACCCTTGAGCCAAGGGCTAAGGGTCACATCCACCTTGGGGTAAAGCAACGCATTTGAGAAAGGTTCCTTGGCGATGTCTAGCCACGGTTGGTCAACTACTATTAAATAGTAATATGTTATATATATATATGATATGTACAAATATATATATATATATATATACACATACATACATATATATATATATATACATTGGAGCAGATTCATGTCCCACATTGCTTGTGGGAGCGTGGGTGTAAATATGCCAAGCTCTCGCCTGCTGCCCGACTCTCAACTTTTGGCATGGTGATGCTTTTGTTTGTGTGCCTGGAGAGTGCTCTGTGGAGTGTTATTGCTTTGATTTTGCTTCGGCGATCTGCACAAGTTGCGGGAAACTGGTTTCGGAGCCATCTGCCAGTGTCTTTTCACATTCAGCTTCCACAACCATCCAGCATAAATGCAAGACTAGGTCCCCCAGCAGTGCCCTTCCTCACCCCTTTTTTGGGGGAGATTTTCCCTACTAAAATAGACAAAACCGAAAAAAATAAAATAAACAAAATTCGGCACCCTACTTATTCTAACCCTCTCAAATCTGGAGGACCTAGTCAATGGAACCTCTCAAATCTGAACCAAAGACTATCAAAGACTGGCCGCAAAACGTTGCCTTGACTGGCCCATGGCAACCCTCCAGCTCACGAGCCCCACCCATGACTCCCAGGCTGCGGCGGCTTGAAGCTGCTGCAGGAGAGGCTGCTCAGCTGCAACCTGTTGGCTTCCCCGGAAGTAGTTCCCCTTCCTTTTCTCCTTTTTTGGGGTCCCCTTTGTTTTCCACCAGGCAAAACATATATTATGTTGCTGGGAGTTCCTCCTTTTTTTTTTGGGGGGGGGGGGGGGTTTTGGGGTCCCCTTTGTTTTCCACTCACCAGGCAAGACATATGTGTTTCTTTTGCTGGGGGGCCCAGTTCCAGCCAAGTTTGTTGGAGTTGGAAGGCTATATCTATAGACTATGCGCGGGCTCGCTATTCAAGACTGCTTTGTATATATACGTACATGAGTATGCAGATGGTTCTATGGCATGCATGTTATACACATGGCACGTAGTGTTGTATTCATTCACATAGAGACGAGAGAGTCATCTTACGTGTAGTGTACTGGTGCAGGTATACATACACGCATGTGTGTGTGTGTGTGTGCGTGAATGCGTGCGTGCGTGGGTGCGTGGGTGCCTTTGTGCGTGGGTGCGTGGGTGCGTGGGTGCATGGGTGCGTGGGTGCGTGGCTGGCTGGCTGGCTGGCTGGCTGGCTGGGTGGGTGGGTGGGTGGTTGGGTGGGTGGGTGGGTGGGTGGGTGGGTGGGTGGGTGGGTGTGTGTTTGCGTGTGTGTTTGTTAGTACATAAAATGCGGAGGGGCACACATGTGTATCTGCATGTTTCTCTTTAGGGAATGCCTCTTTGTTAACCAACTCGGGTTGGTACTAGTTTGAATCATAGAGATGCGTTGCGCAGCCTAACAAAAGGTTCAGGCCAGACTGAAGTCAGTTTGTTGAAGGCTTTTGGGTTTAGCTCTGAACTTCTGTTCCTCTTTGTCATGTTTCTTTGCCTCGTGGTTGCATTTTGGCACGCTTTCGCGAAGGGGTAGTGGAGTTCTTTGGGGCAAACTGGTTGACATCCCTTTGTGTCATCGCGTCACTTTGGCGACTCTGTGGAGCTTGCTACTTGCTACTAGACCACATCTGCGCGCCTGGGTCCATTTGTGCCCGCTTGCCACTGGCGCGGGAGGCTCTATGAGCCTACATTCCTTTGAAGCTTACTTTCAAGCTCATGCAAAAGGCCGTGTCCAGTGAGGAAACGCATATGAAAGAAACGCTGTTGCGAAATGTTCCACGTGGAAATCCCGAGCCACAGCCCAGCCTTTTGCTGGCACCATTGGGCTGTCAGGCTGGCAGGCCGCACAGACCGCACGCCCAAAGCACGGCCCAACTTCAGCGGGTCCTGGCCGCTCGGCGAACCGAAGGGGTACTTGAGTTCGGTGATTGTCTGTTTGTGGGCTCCCACATCACTGAAGAGCAACCAAAAGGGAAAGTTTTTTTTTGTGGTTTCAGCATCAAGCTTTCTGGTTTAGGTGAATCGCCCAAGGAATTGCCCTTCAGGTTAACCCACCTCAAAAAGGTTCCACTGGACTTTAAGCAGGGTACACCTAGAGCACGTGAAAGATTTTGATTTCAAGAACCACCCGTTTCAAAAGGGTTCAACTGGTGTTCACTTAGCCCAAGAAAGTGCCTTCATGGCCAATGCACCCCAAAAGGGGAGAAACAAGCACCCCGCCAACACACTTCCCAACTCTCCAGTTCTGGGTTCTGCTTTCGGTTTGACTCTTTTTCCGGTTTCCAGTATCTCTTGTTTTTGGGTGTTGTGCTTTTCACTTGGGCAGACTGAACCTTCACTATCGCGGAGAAGTTTCAGTATCGCGCAACCTTTAACCTTTCACTTGGGCAGAACTTCACAAAGTGGGCCTGGCAACTTTCGACATGGCCTCCCCGCTGGGGATACGGGATCTCCCTCAGACCGGCTCCCAGAAGGCCTCTGCAAATGGCAAGCGCCAAGTCTGCCATTTCGGGGTCTGTTCGGGAGTTCCGTGGAATCGCCGCGGGAGATAATATGTATTTGGCCACCTCTTCGTTCTTCTGGAAAAGCAATCCTGTTTTTTGTTGTTGAATGTATTTCGCCACTTCTTCGTCCTCCTCGAAAAGCAATCCTGTTTTTTTTCTCTGAGGAAGTGCGTGGGTGCAGACGGGGACCTCGACGGCTTGTACGCCTCCATGGGTCTGGGCTACTTCGCCCGCTGCGCCATGGAGCGTCTGCAGTGGGGCAAGGGGCAGCTCACGCGGACCTATGAGCACCAGGGCCCTTCGGCCGCAGGGCTCCCGAAAGGGGTGGGTGGGTGGGTGGGTGGGTGGGTGGGTGGGTGGGTGGGTGGGTGGGTGGGTGGGTGGGTGGGTGGGTGGGTGGGTGGGTGGGTGGGTGGGTGGGTGGGTGGGTGGGTGGGTGGGTGGGTGGGTGGGTGGGCGGGGGTATGCGTATGCGTATGCGTATGCGTATGTGTATGTGTATGTGTGTGTGTGTGCGTATGCGCATGTGTATGTGTCTGTGTATGTGTATGTATGTATGTGTGTGTGTGTATGTGTATGCGTATGTGTATGTGTATGTGTATGTTCATGCGTTTGCGTATGCCTATGCCTATGCGTATGCGTATGTGTATGTGTATGTGCATGTGTATGTGTATGCTTATGTGTATCTTATGTGTATGTGTATGTGTGTGTATGCGTATGTGTATGCGTATGCGTATGTGTATGTGTACGTGTGTGTATGTGTATGTAGATATATATATATATATACATATGTATATATGTGTGTGTATGTGTACGTGTATGTGTATGTGTACGTGTATGTGTATGTGCAGGTGTACGTGTATGTGTATGTGTATGTGTGTGCGTATGTGTATGTGTACTTGTACGTGTATGTGTATGTGTATGTGTATGCATATGGGTATGTGTATGTGTATGTGTGTTTGTATGTGTATGTGTATGTGTGTGTGTGTGCTTATGCGTATGTGTATGTGTCTGTGTATGTGTATGTAAGTGTGTGTGTATGTGTATGCGTATGTGTATGTGTATGTGTATGTTCATGCGTTTGCGTATGCCTATGCGTATGCGTATGTGTATGTGTATGTGCATGCGTATGTGTATGCTTATGTGTATCTTATGTGTATGTGTATGTGTGTGTATGCGTATGTGTACGCGTATGCGTATGTGTATGTGTACGTGTGTGTGTATGTGTATGTAGATATATATATATACATATGTATATATGTGTGTATGTGTACGTGTATGTGTATGTGTACGTGTATGTGTATGTGCAGGTGTACGTGTATGTGTATGTGTATGTGTATGTGTATGCGTATGTGTATGTGTACGTGTACGTGTATGTGTATGTGTATGTGTATGCATATGGGTATGTGTATGTGTATGTGTGTTTGTATGTGTATGTGTATGTGTATGTGTATGTGTATGTGTATTTGTGCTGTGCGTTTCTGTCAGGACTTTTGCTTTCAGGATACCTCTTTTAAAGCCTTGGATTAAAGAGAAACAAGGAACAATTAATTAACAATTGTTACACAAAAGACAAATCCAAACCACAGTGTTTCTCATTCTTGCTCCTGCGAACTTGCCGTTCTGGCTCTCTCTCACCTGCCCTGAAAGATTGGTTGGCCTCTTGGGCGCACGATGGCGCATGCGCATGGAAGAGAAGAACAAGACCTGCTGATAGACACCCCAGATTGAAAGGACACATGTCAGACGGGAACACCTCGTGCCGTGTGCACCAGGGACCACAGAGTATGGCTCAAACTTAACACTGGTCCACTCAAGGCGAGTTCACATTAAAAGTGCCAACATGGTGCTGTTTAATACCAAATGCAACAATTGATCTTGCCGGTGGGATTTGGCCTGCGAGCGTTGGCGGGCGGTGGCCGTGCCGGTGGGGGTTTGCTTCTGGGACCGGTGCGGAGTGGCCCGTGCCGATAGGATTTGGAGTCTGGGGCGTTGGCAGACAGTGGCCCGGGATTTGGCTTCTGTGGCGGGCGCGTTCATTTCGAGACCGTGACTCCGAGTGTTGACAGACCGGCTTCTGCGAGAGGGGAGGGAAAGGGAGAGAGAGAGGGAAGAACGGAGATCGAGATCCAATTGTTACGCGCGACTGATGGCATGGTGTAGAGACTCGTAGCAAATCCGCGGCACGGCTGGAGGTCACACAGCTCTCCAATTGTCTCGCGCTGCTCCCTTGAGTCCACAACCCCAAACCAAAAGGCCGAAAAGGCTGGCCTTCGCAGCGAGAAAGGTGCCGGGCTTACCTCTTTTCAGGCTTACATGCCTTTCAAGCACAGCATGTGACATGCTTTGACGGGGGGGACTCTGTGGATATGCATTTGGGTTATCAGGCCCACCTTGTTGAGTTTATTTGCTTCATTTATTTTTAATTACGGGGGGGTCCAGTCTGAAAACGCAAACCATGACACTGGTCCGAAGGCGAACACGTGAAGCTCACGCAGAGGGCAGCGGATGAAACCACGCAGGACAGGGAGGTTGTGACCGGCGATCTAAGCGCAAACCGCCTACTCACATTCAACAAGTGTCTGGACATGCAGTTTCCGGGGTCTCCTCTTTTGTTATCTTTTTGGGTTGGCATATGAAACGGAATCTTGCCTTTGTCTGTGTGCCTTTGGGCCATGGGAAGGATGCCCTCCTTGCGCGTGGGTCAAAAGGGACTCCCCGAGGAATGGAAGTGTCTCCAAACACTACTTCCGATCCATTCCACCCCTCACCAGAAAAAAACCAAAAAAACCTTCAAAAAGGGGTGTTTCAAAGACCAGCCCATAGGCGCAGGGATTTTTGGGCAAGCCTCTTCCACCTTTCCCCCCAGGAGCACATCCTAGCGGTCCCAGCGGCCGGTAGCGGGTTGCAAGTCGTTTTGCCTGTGGAAACGTGGGCAATGCCCAGCGGGGTTGCAGGGTGGCCAAGGGGCCATCCCGGTGATTTAGAAAGCGGCGCAACCAGATTTTGTGTATTTTTTGCAAAGGCAGCCATGTGGCTTGGTGAAGCCAAAATGTCAGAAAGACAAAGTGCTCGCACAAAACCCAGAAGGGGTGTTCTCCAAAGGCGACTCCTTAGTTGGACAGTGTGCCTTGTGCCCCTTGAAGGGTTGAACCTGAAATGGCCATGGGTCAAAATCCCATACCCCCAGTGAACATCCCAATCCCCACTAAAATAAACTAAATGGGTGGTGCACCTACCCCAAACTGGTAGCATTGGTTTTGACCCGCAGCCAAATGGCAGGAGTTTGACATCAATGGCCAGCCGCAGAAGGCAGCTTGCGGGTCGATGTTCGTAGGCGGAAAGTTGATTCTGACGCGTTCTGGACAGATTTGGCTCATGAGATGAGGTAAAATCAGCTCAAGAAGGTTTCCTTATTTTTTATTTTTTTTGTGGGGATGTGTTTATCTGTTCTTGGGGGCCGCTCTTAGGTCTGATCACCCGCCCAATGGGATCCATTTCCAAAGCCAACAGCAGGCATCCGGCTTCGTGCTGTGCGCACCAGGCTTCTTGTCACTCCCCTGCAAGTTAGCATTGCACTTATGTTTCAGGTCATCTCTAGGAGCAAATCTATGCACACTACGACCACATCCCCTACAGAAAAAAAAGAAGGAAAAACAACAAAGCTGGGAATATTTGGATGTCAAGAGTTTTTTTTTTTTTTTTTCTGGGGGAGGGGGTGGTTGTTGAGTGTATTGCTTCAACCTTGGATTCCTCAATGCAGCAACTTTGGGCACGTACCTCATGTTGGTCTACCACCCGCGAGCGCTCGTTTGCGTGTTGTTTGGGGAGACCTGTTGCCTATTGCGATGATCCGGCATCCTTGCTCTTTTTTTTTTTTGAGTCAAGGCTTGATCAGAGGAGTATGAGAAAACATACTCAGTCCCCCCCATTTTTTTTGGGGGGGTGGGTTCCCCTACTAAAATAGACTGCAGAAAAAAGGGTACCCTTGTTCTAACCTCTCTGCTGGAGGACCTAGAATAATTAGGAGGGGGGTTCTTTGTTTGGTTTCTCTTTGACCCAGCCTGAAAATGGCGCCCTCCCAACATCACACACCCAGATGCGGAGGCAATGAGGCAATGCCCCGTGCAAGCCGAGGCAAAACCGAACCCAAGGCTCGAGGCGTCCCCTTGGCCAAAGCGAAAAAGACGGGTCAAGGCTCCCTTTTTACCCCCTAAGAATACTCAATGGAGCCATGGGATTTGAAATGTTCTAAGTTTTGCCACCAGGTACAAGCGTACTATGGTTGTGTTGACTCTTGGGACAATAGATGGTTGACCTGAAGCATGCCAATCTATGCCGAATCATGCAAGTACACCCCGCACATCCCTTGGCACAAAGCCTGAACGGCAGGCTTCGCATCGTGTTGCCCAACTTGCTTTCTGTAGGTGTGTCCAAAATAAGAGCCCCCTCTGAGCCATCCCGACAGGATTCCCATTCCCGTGTTTGGAGACACCCACACTGAGTTGGTATCCACCGTACCTAAAAGCCCCAACCATGGTTTCCAAGTGGTGCGAAATGGATTTCGTCCATCGACAGTACCACATTTGAAAAATGCAACCTCCAGTTAGGTGCAGCAGGGCGACGGAGTGGTGATTCAAACCACCTGTTGGGACGAGAAGGAGGAGGGGGTTCTCATCATGGAGACAAAAGACCTCCTGGGCTTCTTGGAAACGAATCTCGCTCTTGGTTTGCGAGTTTCCGCAAAGGCGAAAATTGACCTGACAGCATCTTGTGGTTTTTCTGGTTTGGTGAATATTGACGTTATTGTCCCCCAACCTAACCTGGAGTTTCCGATTGGGCAAGAGGCATGTGTCCCCTAGATGCATATTCTTGTTTGTTCGGGGATCCTTTGCGAAATAGGGGGAACCCGGTTTGTGTTGCAAACAATGGCCGGATGTATGTGTGTGTGCAGGTGTGTTTGTGTGTGTGTAGGTGTGTGCGTGTCAGAGTTTCAGCCCTCATCAAAGCCGTTTTAGTAGTGGAAGTCTACCTGGCCTGGTGTCATGGAGCCTTGAAGTGAGGCTATCCAAGCCTTAGAGCCGCTTCAATTGTCGTGTCCAAATTGAAGTCGTGCCTATGTGTGTATATCCACGCTGACCCGCTGAACAACACACACGCAGAAATGGCCAGCGCACCCACTCAAGCGTCTCTGCTCAGCACTGTTTTGTCCGCTTACAGTTTCTACCGGGCCTTGAGCTCCGGTCGACAACAAGCAAAACACCAGGAGGTCGTCCATGAGCCGTGTACCGTGTAGGTATATGAACAACTACATGTAAATATGTATATATATATATATGCTCACCCCCCCCTGCATGACCTACCTTTTTAGCTAAAAAAAGCAGGATCTCATCTATCATTTGCCCCTCCCTTCATCGCTATTGGTGGGGCACAGCACTTGGTTTTCATTGCACACGCGAGCAAAACACAAAACTAGTTATCTTCAATGCTTATTGATTGAAGCAATGGAAAACCTGTTCCATTATGTTATTCACCGCCACTCATAACATAATGATGTTCCATTTAATATTAATGACAAGTTAATTTTTACATATAATTGTCTATATTTCTTTAATATCAACTATGACAGATGTCCCAATAATAAAACCAATAAACATAACTGAATATGAATTCAAACAATCCAAATATGAGCACGTGCTAAAATTTAGAAGTATTATAGTTGCTTCATCGACGGGAGGCAAAACAGTTTTAGTCCAAAACCGTATCTTGAATGTTTATAGAAATTCATTTGCAAGAATATTTATATTTTCCCCCAGCGTTCATAATGACCCAACTTTTACAGAAGTTAAAAAATACATCAGGGATGAATTGCACGTGGATGATGAAAAAGAACAAATTTATTTTGATAATTATAATCCAAGTGATTTAGAAAATGTAATTGAAAGACAGAAGAAAATGATTAATTATATGAAGTCTAAAAAGATAAAGAAACTACATTCAATATTAATCGTTATAGATGACCACGCATTCAAGATTCATCGTTGTAGATGACCACGCAGACGATCCTAAATTTGTTAGATATAGTAAATTATTACACAGACTTTTTACAAGAGGCAGGCACGATGCAGTAAGTGTAATTTGTTCAACACAAAAATATAATGTTTTAGTGCCTATCATTCGTTTAAATGCCAGTTCATTAGGTTGAAAAATGCAAGTGAGTTAATGAGTTTTATTGAAGAAAATAGCGCCATTGTTGACAAACAGCAATTATTAGATATGTATCATCAAGCCGTTAATGACGCACCTTATAGTTTCTTCTACGTGAATATGAATGCTAAAGACATTAACAAAATGTTTCATATCAGATTTGAACAGGCATTTTAAATTACGAATGATGAATAAAGATATTCTAATTTAATATAATATAGTAATATGCCAATGAAACTATGTAGATGTGGTGGATTTTATCGTAGAGGTAATTGTAATTTTCATACGAATTCTTGGATACATAAACTTTATAAAGTATTGAAAAGAAGGGCAACAGACGAGGAATTATTATGATTTCAAAATAATTTTGTTGATGAAGAAGATTTAATAGATGATATAAGTAGTACTACTTCAACAACAATACCAGAGGATAAAATGACAGATTATGATAGCAATCAATAATATTATTATATGTTAATATTATTAATTTAAATTAACGAAGCATTGCAAAATTGTAAGGCAGGAAGTTTATATATTAATTTGTCAGATTTTTCTTTCTCTAGTTTCTCAATTCGTGTCACACATTCTTGAAGAGATTTAATAATTAAAGTGGTTGCTCGTGTTTTTTCATCTATACTTAAATTCTTAATGTCTTCCAAACTATTATTTTCATTATTTTTTACTTTTACCAATACCCATTATATATGATATTATTAAGAATTTAATTTTTCAAAATTATCTTTTTGTGGTTCTTCTTCTTCGTCTTCAGTTGGTGCTGGTATTTCTGTTGTTTTAGATGTCTGGCCCACGACAAAATCTTGGATTCTTGGTTTTCTCGAGGTTTTCTTGGTTTTCCTTGTTTTACTTGGGAATTCTTGGTTTTTTGCTGGAAAACAAAAAACAACTAGTAAATCTTGGTTTTTTGCTGGAAATCCAAAAACACCCTAGTAATTCTTTGTTTTTTGCTGGAAATCCAAGAATTCCCAAGTAAAATCAAGAAAACCAAGAAAACCTCGAGAAAACCAAGAATCCAAGAATCCAAGATTTTCAGGTAGATGTTTGGTCCACTACAAAATCTTGGATTCTTGGTTTTCTCGAGGTGTTCTTGGTTTTCTTGGTTTTACTTGGGAATTCTTGGTTTTTTGCTGGAAATCCAAAAAAACCCTAGTAAATCTTGGTTTTTTTGCTGGAAATCCAAAAAAACCCTAGTAATTCTTGGTTTTTTGCTGGAAATCCAAACAAACCCTAGTAAATCTTGGTTTTTTGCTGGAAATCCAAAAAACCCCTAGTAATTCTTGGTTTTTTGCTGGAAATCCAAGAATTCCCAAGTAAAACCAAGAAAACCAAGAACACCTCGAGAAAACCAAGAATCCAAGATTTTGTAGTGGACCAAACATCTACCTGAAAATCTTGGATTCTTGGATTCTTGGTTTTCTCGAGGTTTTCTTGGTTTTATGTGAAAAATGCTAAAAACCCAAGGAATTCTGAAGGTTTTACTGCAAAACCATCAAAAACCCAGGGAATTCTTAGTTTTTGACTTAGGGATCTATCTGAAAAACATATCAGTTTTTACACTTGTTGTTTTGAATGCTTTCCTGTTTTTTCTAAAAAAAATCATGGGTTTTTGCACATTTTTTGCTAAAACCATCAAAACACACTGGTTTTTCTTAATTTTTCAATGGTTGACGGTGTTGTTTTTTAGTCGAAAACCATAAAAAAACAGATGTTTTTTTCACTTTTTTATTGTCTGCTAATGGTCCCCAACGACTTTTTGAAAGACAACGGTAGGTCATGCAGGGGGGGGTGACCATATATATATATATGACATATTTTATATATGCACATATGTGCACATGTACCTGTACCTGTATATAAACACACGCACACACGCACACACGCTTTAAGCCTGCCCGGAGGTGAGGAACACCCCGTCTGGGGTTTGGAGCAAGCAGTCCTCGGGTGTTGTGGGGAGTCCGCGTTCGGATTGAAGTGTCCAAGGGAGGTATTTCAAGAAAATACAAGGCTGTGGCTTACAAAATGGTACCCATAACTGCAGCTTGGTATATTTGGAAAAGACTAAAACCTTCGTAACCACAGCTGTTCAAGTTTGAGCCACACACAAACACAAACATGTTTTTTCCTCTTCAGATCCTCTCTCACATGCAGTTTGATTCTCGGGCTACAACAAATCCCAACCTGGAACGCATCCCCGCGACCCAGGAAATAGGGCTGGCCAACGGGTCCACGCATTTCAACAAACAAACCATGCCCCTTTAAGGGTAAAGAAGTCTGAATGTGTTTGTTGTTTCCGATGGAAAGAGGCAGGGAATGGTGAAAGAGATGGCATCCCTTCTACCCATCTTAATCACATGCCAAGAGATAGCGGGCCTGTAGGCAGATGTTGCAACCACTCGGGTGAGGTTGCAAGCCAAAGACCTGGACGACTACGCGGCAGTACCTCCAAGACAACCAGCTGGTGGTGGACGCTCGCTTGGATTTCAGTCCGTGGTTTGCTCGGTCGGGTACACCATGGTATTGTTAACCCCGGAGTAATAAACCCCTGGTTGATTAATAGGGGTGTGTCCCCTTTGAGTGAGGATTCACTTTTGGAGGGAACACCCCCCTAATAATGGGACGGGTTATTAATCCTGGATCAACATGACACTTGACCTGAAAGCAGATGTCAGAATTTCCCTTGGGCAAGGAAAGGCCAAACCAATCGGTTACACCGCAACCCTCTGTAACCTTTCGGAGTTCGGTTTTGCCTAAGAAGTGTCTTATGCCGAAGTTTGAGGCTTGACCGCTCATGTGGGTGCCTGCTTGTGGCGAACCTGAAAATTTGTTTGAAACGATCAAGGAGGCACAGGGCTCCTTAAAAGATACATTTTGCCCAGTTGCGACATGGCTTTTTTCACCAAAATAAAGGGAAACCACCATTTACAAGGCAATGTTCAGGTGTATAATGTAAGGATCTCTGAGGCAGAAAAAAATGGCAACTGGTTACAACTCACTTCAGGGACAAAAAAAGCAGCTGTAAGTGGGTTCTTCGCCCAGGTTTACTCCGTGCGAGTGTGACTAGGTCCCCCAGTAGTGCCCGTGTACCCTTTTTCGGGGGAAGGTTCCCCTGCTAAAGTAGGCTACAGAAGAATGTTGGTACCCTTGCTCCAATCTCTCTACTGGAAGGACTAAGTGATCCACTTGCCACTTTCACCGAATCGATCGCCGAAAGTTCTCGAGGAAGTGCTGGGCGCAGATGGCCACAGAGCCACCTGGACCTACCAGCGCGAAGACTGACGCCGCGGCTTTTCGCGCGCCTTTTCGCGCGCGGTCAAGTTGCCGAGTGTGGCCGCGGGGGTTCTCCGTCAAGGGGTGATTGCTCTGTGCAAGTGGCTTCCTCTTCTCAAACTACTGCGAATGGTGTCCCCGCAAAAGGACGGACCAAGAATATATGTTTCGTTTGGAACATCAACTTTGGGATGTGTTGGATTTTCTGGCTAGGTTTAGATGTTTGCATGACTGGCGAATGGCGAATGCATGTCCTGTTGGGCAGCTTGATTAACAACGTGGAGATATTGAGTGAGGCGCTTTGCTTTCTGATTCTGATGCCCAAGATTCTAAGATAAAGTGCCTCACCTTGATATGGGGTGAAATCGCCCGCGCGCATGTGACGGGACCAAAAGACGTGCGGGTTGATTGGCATTGCAGCAATTGCAACTCTCAAAAGGCACCAGACATATTACCTGGGACACGAACACAGTCTTGGAAGCAGCATTGGGACATCCTACTGGCCGGTTTGGTGGCTCTACCGCCAGGCGGTTTTGGGAAGGACATGCAAGGATACATAAAGCTTTCCGACCATGTGAAATAGTAGAACTACACGTCTACGGATTTTGGAGCAGACTCAAGCCACATGGATCGCCCTTCGATTCAAACTGTCCACAAGCTCAAGTCCACTGTGGAAAAGAAGAGGGGTGTGAGTCATGCAAGAGAGCCTTGATCTTCAACCAAACAGCCAAACATGGTTGGAGGAAATGTTGTTTCTTAGGTCGTCGCTTGATACCCTTGACTCCCATTGAATCCAATTAGTCGTGGTACACTTCCGCAAACCGGCCATGTTGGATTGACCCCCTTTTTGGTGTTCCTACCGTGGACGGACAAAATCCTGCACCACTTGGACACGGGAAACCATTATTTGCTGGTATTTGCAGGGGAATGCTCATTCCAGGGTCTCCTAGGTGGTGCGAAATGGATTTTCTCCATCCACAGTATGAATTTACCGGGGAGCAACCTGTGCTTCCATTTGGTTAAGTTTTCTTTTTTTAATTTCCCCCTGTTGGTTTTCAAGGGAAACTATCACTACTGGACAGATTTTTTTTTTTTCCAGGGGACGTATTCGCAAAAGGAGGTGTGGGAACCCACATAAGCCCAGCCTCAGCCAGGCGCTCGATCTCAGAGCCGCGGCGTGATCTCGCGCACGCCAGGGCCTCAGTTCGCGCAGCGGGCCGAAGGAACGCCAGGCATCGAGGGACTTAGACTACCCTCCCCAGACTAACATGGAAGCTCCCAAGACCCCTTTGGAAGACTTGGTTCCGTTTCTTACCCTTTCTGTTGGGTTAGACTACCCTCCCTCAGACGATTCCATAAAAGCTCCCGAACTGACCCCAAAATGGAAGACTTGGCAAGCCATTTACAGACGCCTTCTGGGAGCTTCAATGTCAGTCTGAGGGAGTGTAGGTCCCCCGGCTAGGTGCCCTTTCTGTCCCTTTTTTGGGGCGGGGAGGGATCCCCTACTAAAATAGAATGCAGAAGAAGGGTACCTTTTTATTCTAACCTCTCTACTGGAGGACCTAGTAGAGCTACTTTAGGCGCAAAAAGACAAGCATGCAGTCACACACTTTGAGTGAGGCACTGTGTTCCAAGTGATTGTCCAGTAATTCAATCTTGGTAGCGATGCGGTGTTAAGTGGTCGTCAAAGCTGTCCAACTTACCAGCAACACGGGAGTGACATTGATGTTGAAGGAATGGCCCCTGAGCAACTGGCAATGTATTGCTTATGAATGGAGGTCCTGGGCCCCAAATCCTTTGGCCCCCACCCCGGTGTCCAACATGTCTGCGTGAGCTGAAAATCATCCATGACTCTCATTTGTGATCTGGAGTGCCAATGTGGCCCAGCGCAACGATATGGGCCAAATGCAAGCGGTTCTACTTTCTGGGGAAGACAAGTCGAAGTAAGAGAAGCAGAGCGAGGGCTGCGTCTTTCCGCATCCCCAAGCCAAACCAGGTCCCCCAGTAGTGCCCTTTTTAACCCCTTTTTTGGGGGGAGGGCTGCCCTACTAAATCGACTACAGAAAAAGTTGGTACCAACTTATTCTAACCTCTCTACTGGAGGACCTAGCCCTTGCTTTGGGTGACTTCGAAGGGAAGCAAAGGAACCCCCACCATTTGGGAAGTTCCCCCCAAAAAAAGGATTACACCCGTCTGGAATTTATGGATGGAGGACCTGGTAAATGCGCCCAGTTGGTTCTCCAGCTCCTTGGCATTTGGCATCTCCAGTTCAATGGGCCGAGGGTTTTGGTTTCACCAGGGCCTATGGAAGACGAGCGGGCGAAGAGGTTCTGTTTTGGCCAAACGCAAGCGGGCCGCCCCTGTTTTCCCCTTTCTTGGGAAGGGTCTTCCCTTCAATCAAGCCAACAACGCTGCTTCCCAGTTTCTGGAAGGGTTGCCCAGGCGAAACGGGCGCACTCACTTCTTCTCTGTGGTGGTGGTGCAACGATTGGAGCTTCGCACCAAGGAGGCGGGAGAGACTTGAAAGCGGTGTCGGGAGGTTTGCTTTGCTTGGTGGATGTTGGGGTGTTGGGGGTTCTTTCTTTGTTTGCTTGCTTGCTTGTTTCTTTGTTTCTTTGTTTCTTTGTTTCCTTGTGTCCTTGTGTGTGTGCGCGCGTGTTTTTCCTTAGTTGTCTAATTATCGATGTATTGATGTATTGATTTCTTTATCTGTGCCCTCTTTCTTGATTTAACTCTTTCTTTGGTTCCTTATTTATTTATTTCTTGATCATTATTTATTGTTTATTTGTTTGTATGTTTGGTTGTTTCTTTGCGTGTCTCTATGTGTGTGTGTGTGTCGATGTTGTTGTTTGTTATGTTATTTTGTGGTTTGTTTGTTTGTTTGTTTGTGTGATTGTTTGGTTGGTTGGTTGGTTGGTTGGTTGGTTGGTTGGTTGGTTGGTTGGTTGGTTGGTTGGTTGGTTGGTTGGTTGGTTGGTTGGTTGGTTGGTTGGTTGGTTGGTTGGTTGGTTGGTTGGTTGGTTGGTTGTTGGTGGGTGGGGGTGGGTGGGTGGGTGGGTGGTTGGCTTCTTGGTTGGTTGTTTGCTTGCTTGCTTGTTTGTTTGTTTGTTTGTGTGTGCGTGTGTGTGCGTGTGTGTGTGTGTGTGTGTGTGTGTGTGTGTGTGTGTGTGTGTGTGTGTGTGTGTGTGTGTGTGTGTGTGTGTGTGTGTGTGTGTGTGTGTGTGTGTGTGTGTGTGTGTGTGTGTGTGTGTGTGTGTGTGTGTGTGTGTGTGTGTGTGTGTGTGTGTGTGTGTGTGTGTGTGTGTGTGTGTGTGTGTGTGTGTGTGTGTGTGTGTGTGTGTGTGTGGTGTGGGTGTGGGTGTGGGTGTGGGTGTGGGTGTGGGTGTGGGTGTGGGTGTGGGTGTGGGTGTGGGTGTGGGTGTGGTGTGGGTGTGGGTGTGGGTGTGGGTGTGGGTGTGGGTGTGGGTGTGGGTGTGGGTGTGGGTGTGGGTGTGGGTGTGGGTGTGGGTGTGGGTGTGGGTGTGGGTGTGTGTGCGTTTGTGTGTTTGTGTGTTTGTGTGTTTGTGTGTTTGTGTGTTTGTGTTTGTGTGTGTGTGTTTGTTTGTGTGCTTATGTTTGCTTCTGTGTTTGCGTGTTTGTGTGTGCTCGTGTTTGTGTGTTTGAGTGTTTGTTTGTTTGTTTGTTTGCTTGTTTGTTGTTGTTTCTGTTTCTTTGCTTCTTTGTGTCGTTCTTTTATTTGCTGGTTTGCTTAGAGCCTTGTTTGGGCGACACGCCTCTTTGGAGTTCGCTTTTTGCTGGTGGCTTGACGTCATTCCATGGTCTGCCCACCCCTGTAGCCAGTGCGAAGCAAAGGAAGCCACGGCTGGCTCGGGAAACTCCTCGGGTCGCAGGGTGGTCCTTTTAAGACTGCCTGGTTGGCAAAATGTGTATTCCTGCTTAAGAGTGTAGGTGTCCCTAGGCATGCCAATCTTGTCCCAAAACAGGCACTCTGCATGGATCAGTTTTTGCTGGCCCCTCTTTTGGGACAAGTAAGTCGTTCGGATGAATGTGGGTGTGTTGCTTCAGTTTTCCTGGCTTTCCATTGACACGCGAGACACCACAAAAGTCGAGGAATGGCAAGGGGTGCCTGCTTACTCGGTTTGGGTTGGGGTTGGGGCCCCAATAAGTACAAGAAACTCGAAGGGCAAACGTGCACAGAGCAAGTGGCATTCGGGATTAATCCACCACAGCCGGTAGCGTCAGGTTGCATCCCCACTGATTTGACCAGTCTGTTAACTGCCCCCCTAAAAGCCGCCCCGTCATGGACTGCAACCCATGGCTTAAGGTCAAAGAATCGAGGAGAACAGCTTTGTTTGCGTGAGGCTACGTGTTTTTCTCTTGTTTTCCGCTGGTTTGAAAAAGAGGGATGACACCCCCTGCAAATGTGCATGCCCAGCAAGAGATTCCGATCCTATCAATGGATTGTTTGTTCCGCTAACCCACAAGAGATTAATTATGCGGCAGCTGCGAGGATGTCCGAAAATCGCGACAGGAGAAACATGGGGTCTGTCTCCCAAATGAGGAACATTCAAAATGGGATTTGCTGCTGTCCTTGGTTTTTCCCGCTTGCCAGCCCCCAAACGGGTACCCTCCAAGACAACACGCTCATATCCAATATCCATTTGCTTGCTACTCTTCTTGCGACCTTTTCCCAGCTGAGTGGCGCGGTATGTTCTTCCCTAGGTCCCCCAGTAGTGCCCCTTTACCCTTTTGGGGGTTCCCCTACCAAATTGTCTACAGAAACAGGGTATAAGCTCTCTACTGGAGGAAGTTTCGGTGCACTTCCATCCGGCAACGTCCGATTGTCCGTTCCTTCGGTCCTGCGGGCCTTCGGTTCAGTTGAGCTGCCCGAGCTTGGCGGCGAAGTATCAGTCGCTGCTGCTGGACATCAAGCACCAGGAGCCGTTGAGCCGCCTTTCTTCTTTGGGTCCTGAAGCCCTCAGCCAGCCGCTGGTGGGCAGGAAAGTATGTATGTATGTATATATGTATATATATATATGGGGTGTGTATATATATATATATATGAGGTGTATCTTGCGCGGCAGTTGCAGGGTTGCTCCGAGACTCTACCAGATGAGTAGTGCTCCAAGGATGGAGCATGGGCTTCTTGCAGTGGTTTTGCATCATACCGAGTTGTGTTTCTAACCTTCTTCCAGGGTTTCTGAAGCCTCTGATATGTAAGACGTAAATATATACATCATATATATATATATATAGACACACATGCAAAGTTGAATCATCGGGAACGAGTCGCCACTTCCCCCAGCAACTGGGCTATCCCCGTCAGCTGCGGACACAGCTCCTGTTTTTGGTTGGTGTCTTGCAAAACAAAGTTCTCTTGGGATAACCCCTCCTGATTCATCAGAAGTGGTCTCCATTTGGCTGATTTGGTTCCTTTTGAAAGAAGGCCTTTGATTGGTACTTCTGATTGTCAAAGTTGTGCCATGGTTGGCCCAAGCTTGGAGCTTTCAGAGCAGATGCACCTTTCCACTTCCTGAAGCCGAGGCCGGGTAGGCAATGGGAGACCTCAGATACTGCGAAGAGGTTCTCACCCAAAGGAAGAGCCCACACAAACAAGGTTGTCGGAGTCTTCTTCGTTTTCCTCGAAGTAAAAAAAGCAACAAATGGGTGATGACTAGCCTTACAAGGCGCATTCTTTTCCTTTTTTTTCGGGCTTGTCACAGGCAGGTACCAACCCCGAAAACCGCCGCCGGACAGATTCATGTCCCACATTGCTTGTGGGAGCGTGGGTGTAAATATGCCAAGCTCTCGCCTGCTGCCCGACTCTCAACTTTTGGCATGGTGATGCTTTTGTTTGTGTGCCTGGAGAGTGCTCTGTGGAGTGTTATTGCTTTGATTTTGCTTCGGCGATCTGCACAAGTTGCGGGAAACTGGTTTCGGAGCCATCTGCCAGTGTCTTTTCACATTCAGCTTCCACAACCATCCAGCATAAATGCAAGACTAGGTCCCCCAGCAGTGCCCTTCCTCACCCCTTTTTTGGGGGAGATTTTCCCTACTAAAATAGACAAAACCGAAAAAAATAAAATAAACAAAATTCGGCACCCTACTTATTCTAACCCTCTCAAATCTGGAGGACCTAGTCAATGGAACCTCTCAAATCTGAACCAAAGACTATCAAAGACTGGCCGCAAAACGTTGCCTTGACTGGCCCATGGCAACCCTCCAGCTCACGAGCCCCACCCATGACTCCCAGGCTGCGGCGGCTTGAAGCTGCTGCAGGAGAGGCTGCTCAGCTGCAACCTGTTGGCTTCCCCGGAAGTAGTTCCCCTTCCTTTTCTCCTTTTTTGGGGTCCCCTTTGTTTTCCACCAGGCAAAACATATATTATGTTGCTGGGAGTTCCTCCTTTTTTTTTTGGGGGGGGGGGGGGGTTTTGGGGTCCCCTTTGTTTTCCACTCACCAGGCAAGACATATGTGTTTCTTTTGCTGGGGGGCCCAGTTCCAGCCAAGTTTGTTGGAGTTGGAAGGCTATATCTATAGACTATGCGCGGGCTCGCTATTCAAGACTGCTTTGTATATATACGTACATGAGTATGCAGATGGTTCTATGGCATGCATGTTATACACATGGCACGTAGTGTTGTATTCATTCACATAGAGACGAGAGAGTCATCTTACGTGTAGTGTACTGGTGCAGGTATACATACACGCATGTGTGTGTGTGTGTGTGCGTGAATGCGTGCGTGCGTGGGTGCGTGGGTGCCTTTGTGCGTGGGTGCGTGGGTGCGTGGGTGCATGGGTGCGTGGGTGCGTGGCTGGCTGGCTGGCTGGCTGGCTGGCTGGGTGGGTGGGTGGGTGGTTGGGTGGGTGGGTGGGTGGGTGGGTGGGTGGGTGGGTGGGTGTGTGTTTGCGTGTGTGTTTGTTAGTACATAAAATGCGGAGGGGCACACATGTGTATCTGCATGTTTCTCTTTAGGGAATGCCTCTTTGTTAACCAACTCGGGTTGGTACTAGTTTGAATCATAGAGATGCGTTGCGCAGCCTAACAAAAGGTTCAGGCCAGACTGAAGTCAGTTTGTTGAAGGCTTTTGGGTTTAGCTCTGAACTTCTGTTCCTCTTTGTCATGTTTCTTTGCCTCGTGGTTGCATTTTGGCACGCTTTCGCGAAGGGGTAGTGGAGTTCTTTGGGGCAAACTGGTTGACATCCCTTTGTGTCATCGCGTCACTTTGGCGACTCTGTGGAGCTTGCTACTTGCTACTAGACCACATCTGCGCGCCTGGGTCCATTTGTGCCCGCTTGCCACTGGCGCGGGAGGCTCTATGAGCCTACATTCCTTTGAAGCTTACTTTCAAGCTCATGCAAAAGGCCGTGTCCAGTGAGGAAACGCATATGAAAGAAACGCTGTTGCGAAATGTTCCACGTGGAAATCCCGAGCCACAGCCCAGCCTTTTGCTGGCACCATTGGGCTGTCAGGCTGGCAGGCCGCACAGACCGCACGCCCAAAGCACGGCCCAACTTCAGCGGGTCCTGGCCGCTCGGCGAACCGAAGGGGTACTTGAGTTCGGTGATTGTCTGTTTGTGGGCTCCCACATCACTGAAGAGCAACCAAAAGGGAAAGTTTTTTTTTGTGGTTTCAGCATCAAGCTTTCTGGTTTAGGTGAATCGCCCAAGGAATTGCCCTTCAGGTTAACCCACCTCAAAAAGGTTCCACTGGACTTTAAGCAGGGTACACCTAGAGCACGTGAAAGATTTTGATTTCAAGAACCACCCGTTTCAAAAGGGTTCAACTGGTGTTCACTTAGCCCAAGAAAGTGCCTTCATGGCCAATGCACCCCAAAAGGGGAGAAACAAGCACCCCGCCAACACACTTCCCAACTCTCCAGTTCTGGGTTCTGCTTTCGGTTTGACTCTTTTTCCGGTTTCCAGTATCTCTTGTTTTTGGGTGTTGTGCTTTTCACTTGGGCAGACTGAACCTTCACTATCGCGGAGAAGTTTCAGTATCGCGCAACCTTTAACCTTTCACTTGGGCAGAACTTCACAAAGTGGGCCTGGCAACTTTCGACATGGCCTCCCCGCTGGGGATACGGGATCTCCCTCAGACCGGCTCCCAGAAGGCCTCTGCAAATGGCAAGCGCCAAGTCTGCCATTTCGGGGTCTGTTCGGGAGTTCCGTGGAATCGCCGCGGGAGATAATATGTATTTGGCCACCTCTTCGTTCTTCTGGAAAAGCAATCCTGTTTTTTGTTGTTGAATGTATTTCGCCACTTCTTCGTCCTCCTCGAAAAGCAATCCTGTTTTTTTTCTCTGAGGAAGTGCGTGGGTGCAGACGGGGACCTCGACGGCTTGTACGCCTCCATGGGTCTGGGCTACTTCGCCCGCTGCGCCATGGAGCGTCTGCAGTGGGGCAAGGGGCAGCTCACGCGGACCTATGAGCACCAGGGCCCTTCGGCCGCAGGGCTCCCGAAAGGGGTGGGTGGGTGGGTGGGTGGGTGGGTGGGTGGGTGGGTGGGTGGGTGGGTGGGTGGGTGGGTGGGTGGGTGGGTGGGTGGGTGGGTGGGTGGGTGGGTGGGTGGGTGGGTGGGTGGGTGGGTGGGTGGGTGGGCGGGGGTATGCGTATGCGTATGCGTATGCGTATGTGTATGTGTATGTGTGTGTGTGTGCGTATGCGCATGTGTATGTGTCTGTGTATGTGTATGTATGTATGTGTGTGTGTGTATGTGTATGCGTATGTGTATGTGTATGTGTATGTTCATGCGTTTGCGTATGCCTATGCCTATGCGTATGCGTATGTGTATGTGTATGTGCATGTGTATGTGTATGCTTATGTGTATCTTATGTGTATGTGTATGTGTGTGTATGCGTATGTGTATGCGTATGCGTATGTGTATGTGTACGTGTGTGTATGTGTATGTAGATATATATATATATATACATATGTATATATGTGTGTGTATGTGTACGTGTATGTGTATGTGTACGTGTATGTGTATGTGCAGGTGTACGTGTATGTGTATGTGTATGTGTGTGCGTATGTGTATGTGTACTTGTACGTGTATGTGTATGTGTATGTGTATGCATATGGGTATGTGTATGTGTATGTGTGTTTGTATGTGTATGTGTATGTGTGTGTGTGTGCTTATGCGTATGTGTATGTGTCTGTGTATGTGTATGTAAGTGTGTGTGTATGTGTATGCGTATGTGTATGTGTATGTGTATGTTCATGCGTTTGCGTATGCCTATGCGTATGCGTATGTGTATGTGTATGTGCATGCGTATGTGTATGCTTATGTGTATCTTATGTGTATGTGTATGTGTGTGTATGCGTATGTGTACGCGTATGCGTATGTGTATGTGTACGTGTGTGTGTATGTGTATGTAGATATATATATATACATATGTATATATGTGTGTATGTGTACGTGTATGTGTATGTGTACGTGTATGTGTATGTGCAGGTGTACGTGTATGTGTATGTGTATGTGTATGTGTATGCGTATGTGTATGTGTACGTGTACGTGTATGTGTATGTGTATGTGTATGCATATGGGTATGTGTATGTGTATGTGTGTTTGTATGTGTATGTGTATGTGTATGTGTATGTGTATGTGTATTTGTGCTGTGCGTTTCTGTCAGGACTTTTGCTTTCAGGATACCTCTTTTAAAGCCTTGGATTAAAGAGAAACAAGGAACAATTAATTAACAATTGTTACACAAAAGACAAATCCAAACCACAGTGTTTCTCATTCTTGCTCCTGCGAACTTGCCGTTCTGGCTCTCTCTCACCTGCCCTGAAAGATTGGTTGGCCTCTTGGGCGCACGATGGCGCATGCGCATGGAAGAGAAGAACAAGACCTGCTGATAGACACCCCAGATTGAAAGGACACATGTCAGACGGGAACACCTCGTGCCGTGTGCACCAGGGACCACAGAGTATGGCTCAAACTTAACACTGGTCCACTCAAGGCGAGTTCACATTAAAAGTGCCAACATGGTGCTGTTTAATACCAAATGCAACAATTGATCTTGCCGGTGGGATTTGGCCTGCGAGCGTTGGCGGGCGGTGGCCGTGCCGGTGGGGGTTTGCTTCTGGGACCGGTGCGGAGTGGCCCGTGCCGATAGGATTTGGAGTCTGGGGCGTTGGCAGACAGTGGCCCGGGATTTGGCTTCTGTGGCGGGCGCGTTCATTTCGAGACCGTGACTCCGAGTGTTGACAGACCGGCTTCTGCGAGAGGGGAGGGAAAGGGAGAGAGAGAGGGAAGAACGGAGATCGAGATCCAATTGTTACGCGCGACTGATGGCATGGTGTAGAGACTCGTAGCAAATCCGCGGCACGGCTGGAGGTCACACAGCTCTCCAATTGTCTCGCGCTGCTCCCTTGAGTCCACAACCCCAAACCAAAAGGCCGAAAAGGCTGGCCTTCGCAGCGAGAAAGGTGCCGGGCTTACCTCTTTTCAGGCTTACATGCCTTTCAAGCACAGCATGTGACATGCTTTGACGGGGGGGACTCTGTGGATATGCATTTGGGTTATCAGGCCCACCTTGTTGAGTTTATTTGCTTCATTTATTTTTAATTACGGGGGGGTCCAGTCTGAAAACGCAAACCATGACACTGGTCCGAAGGCGAACACGTGAAGCTCACGCAGAGGGCAGCGGATGAAACCACGCAGGACAGGGAGGTTGTGACCGGCGATCTAAGCGCAAACCGCCTACTCACATTCAACAAGTGTCTGGACATGCAGTTTCCGGGGTCTCCTCTTTTGTTATCTTTTTGGGTTGGCATATGAAACGGAATCTTGCCTTTGTCTGTGTGCCTTTGGGCCATGGGAAGGATGCCCTCCTTGCGCGTGGGTCAAAAGGGACTCCCCGAGGAATGGAAGTGTCTCCAAACACTACTTCCGATCCATTCCACCCCTCACCAGAAAAAAACCAAAAAAACCTTCAAAAAGGGGTGTTTCAAAGACCAGCCCATAGGCGCAGGGATTTTTGGGCAAGCCTCTTCCACCTTTCCCCCCAGGAGCACATCCTAGCGGTCCCAGCGGCCGGTAGCGGGTTGCAAGTCGTTTTGCCTGTGGAAACGTGGGCAATGCCCAGCGGGGTTGCAGGGTGGCCAAGGGGCCATCCCGGTGATTTAGAAAGCGGCGCAACCAGATTTTGTGTATTTTTTGCAAAGGCAGCCATGTGGCTTGGTGAAGCCAAAATGTCAGAAAGACAAAGTGCTCGCACAAAACCCAGAAGGGGTGTTCTCCAAAGGCGACTCCTTAGTTGGACAGTGTGCCTTGTGCCCCTTGAAGGGTTGAACCTGAAATGGCCATGGGTCAAAATCCCATACCCCCAGTGAACATCCCAATCCCCACTAAAATAAACTAAATGGGTGGTGCACCTACCCCAAACTGGTAGCATTGGTTTTGACCCGCAGCCAAATGGCAGGAGTTTGACATCAATGGCCAGCCGCAGAAGGCAGCTTGCGGGTCGATGTTCGTAGGCGGAAAGTTGATTCTGACGCGTTCTGGACAGATTTGGCTCATGAGATGAGGTAAAATCAGCTCAAGAAGGTTTCCTTATTTTTTATTTTTTTTGTGGGGATGTGTTTATCTGTTCTTGGGGGCCGCTCTTAGGTCTGATCACCCGCCCAATGGGATCCATTTCCAAAGCCAACAGCAGGCATCCGGCTTCGTGCTGTGCGCACCAGGCTTCTTGTCACTCCCCTGCAAGTTAGCATTGCACTTATGTTTCAGGTCATCTCTAGGAGCAAATCTATGCACACTACGACCACATCCCCTACAGAAAAAAAAGAAGGAAAAACAACAAAGCTGGGAATATTTGGATGTCAAGAGTTTTTTTTTTTTTTTTTCTGGGGGAGGGGGTGGTTGTTGAGTGTATTGCTTCAACCTTGGATTCCTCAATGCAGCAACTTTGGGCACGTACCTCATGTTGGTCTACCACCCGCGAGCGCTCGTTTGCGTGTTGTTTGGGGAGACCTGTTGCCTATTGCGATGATCCGGCATCCTTGCTCTTTTTTTTTTTTGAGTCAAGGCTTGATCAGAGGAGTATGAGAAAACATACTCAGTCCCCCCCATTTTTTTTGGGGGGGTGGGTTCCCCTACTAAAATAGACTGCAGAAAAAAGGGTACCCTTGTTCTAACCTCTCTGCTGGAGGACCTAGAATAATTAGGAGGGGGGTTCTTTGTTTGGTTTCTCTTTGACCCAGCCTGAAAATGGCGCCCTCCCAACATCACACACCCAGATGCGGAGGCAATGAGGCAATGCCCCGTGCAAGCCGAGGCAAAACCGAACCCAAGGCTCGAGGCGTCCCCTTGGCCAAAGCGAAAAAGACGGGTCAAGGCTCCCTTTTTACCCCCTAAGAATACTCAATGGAGCCATGGGATTTGAAATGTTCTAAGTTTTGCCACCAGGTACAAGCGTACTATGGTTGTGTTGACTCTTGGGACAATAGATGGTTGACCTGAAGCATGCCAATCTATGCCGAATCATGCAAGTACACCCCGCACATCCCTTGGCACAAAGCCTGAACGGCAGGCTTCGCATCGTGTTGCCCAACTTGCTTTCTGTAGGTGTGTCCAAAATAAGAGCCCCCTCTGAGCCATCCCGACAGGATTCCCATTCCCGTGTTTGGAGACACCCACACTGAGTTGGTATCCACCGTACCTAAAAGCCCCAACCATGGTTTCCAAGTGGTGCGAAATGGATTTCGTCCATCGACAGTACCACATTTGAAAAATGCAACCTCCAGTTAGGTGCAGCAGGGCGACGGAGTGGTGATTCAAACCACCTGTTGGGACGAGAAGGAGGAGGGGGTTCTCATCATGGAGACAAAAGACCTCCTGGGCTTCTTGGAAACGAATCTCGCTCTTGGTTTGCGAGTTTCCGCAAAGGCGAAAATTGACCTGACAGCATCTTGTGGTTTTTCTGGTTTGGTGAATATTGACGTTATTGTCCCCCAACCTAACCTGGAGTTTCCGATTGGGCAAGAGGCATGTGTCCCCTAGATGCATATTCTTGTTTGTTCGGGGATCCTTTGCGAAATAGGGGGAACCCGGTTTGTGTTGCAAACAATGGCCGGATGTATGTGTGTGTGCAGGTGTGTTTGTGTGTGTGTAGGTGTGTGCGTGTCAGAGTTTCAGCCCTCATCAAAGCCGTTTTAGTAGTGGAAGTCTACCTGGCCTGGTGTCATGGAGCCTTGAAGTGAGGCTATCCAAGCCTTAGAGCCGCTTCAATTGTCGTGTCCAAATTGAAGTCGTGCCTATGTGTGTATATCCACGCTGACCCGCTGAACAACACACACGCAGAAATGGCCAGCGCACCCACTCAAGCGTCTCTGCTCAGCACTGTTTTGTCCGCTTACAGTTTCTACCGGGCCTTGAGCTCCGGTCGACAACAAGCAAAACACCAGGAGGTCGTCCATGAGCCGTGTACCGTGTAGGTATATGAACAACTACATGTAAATATGTATATATATATATATGCTCACCCCCCCCTGCATGACCTACCTTTTTAGCTAAAAAAAGCAGGATCTCATCTATCATTTGCCCCTCCCTTCATCGCTATTGGTGGGGCACAGCACTTGGTTTTCATTGCACACGCGAGCAAAACACAAAACTAGTTATCTTCAATGCTTATTGATTGAAGCAATGGAAAACCTGTTCCATTATGTTATTCACCGCCACTCATAACATAATGATGTTCCATTTAATATTAATGACAAGTTAATTTTTACATATAATTGTCTATATTTCTTTAATATCAACTATGACAGATGTCCCAATAATAAAACCAATAAACATAACTGAATATGAATTCAAACAATCCAAATATGAGCACGTGCTAAAATTTAGAAGTATTATAGTTGCTTCATCGACGGGAGGCAAAACAGTTTTAGTCCAAAACCGTATCTTGAATGTTTATAGAAATTCATTTGCAAGAATATTTATATTTTCCCCCAGCGTTCATAATGACCCAACTTTTACAGAAGTTAAAAAATACATCAGGGATGAATTGCACGTGGATGATGAAAAAGAACAAATTTATTTTGATAATTATAATCCAAGTGATTTAGAAAATGTAATTGAAAGACAGAAGAAAATGATTAATTATATGAAGTCTAAAAAGATAAAGAAACTACATTCAATATTAATCGTTATAGATGACCACGCATTCAAGATTCATCGTTGTAGATGACCACGCAGACGATCCTAAATTTGTTAGATATAGTAAATTATTACACAGACTTTTTACAAGAGGCAGGCACGATGCAGTAAGTGTAATTTGTTCAACACAAAAATATAATGTTTTAGTGCCTATCATTCGTTTAAATGCCAGTTCATTAGGTTGAAAAATGCAAGTGAGTTAATGAGTTTTATTGAAGAAAATAGCGCCATTGTTGACAAACAGCAATTATTAGATATGTATCATCAAGCCGTTAATGACGCACCTTATAGTTTCTTCTACGTGAATATGAATGCTAAAGACATTAACAAAATGTTTCATATCAGATTTGAACAGGCATTTTAAATTACGAATGATGAATAAAGATATTCTAATTTAATATAATATAGTAATATGCCAATGAAACTATGTAGATGTGGTGGATTTTATCGTAGAGGTAATTGTAATTTTCATACGAATTCTTGGATACATAAACTTTATAAAGTATTGAAAAGAAGGGCAACAGACGAGGAATTATTATGATTTCAAAATAATTTTGTTGATGAAGAAGATTTAATAGATGATATAAGTAGTACTACTTCAACAACAATACCAGAGGATAAAATGACAGATTATGATAGCAATTAATAATATTATTATATGTTAATATTATTAATTTAAATTAACGAAGCATTGCAAAATTGTAAGGCAGGAAGTTTATATATTAATTTGTCAGATTTTTCTTTCTCTAGTTTCTCAATTCGTGTCACACATTCTTGAAGAGATTTAATAATTAAAGTGTCTGCTCGTGTTTTTTCATCTATACTTAAATTCTTAATGTCTTCCAAACTATTATTTTCATTATTTTTTACTTTTACCAATACCCATTATATATGATATTATTAAGAATTTAATTTTTCAAAATTATCTTTTTGTGGTTCTTCTTCTTCGTCTTCAGTTGGTGCTGGTATTTCTGTTGTTTTAGATGTCTGGCCCACGACAAAATCTTGGATTCTTGGTTTTCTCGAGGTTTTCTTGGTTTTCCTTGTTTTACTTGGGAATTCTTGGTTTTTTGCTGGAAAACAAAAAACAACTAGTAAATCTTGGTTTTTTGCTGGAAATCCAAAAAACCCTAGTAATTCTTTGTTTTTTGCTGGAAATCCAAGAATTCCCAAGTAAAATCAAGAAAACCAAGAAAACCTCGAGAAAACCAAGAATCCAAGAATCCAAGATTTTCAGGTAGATGTTTGGTCCACTACAAAATCTTGGATTCTTGGTTTTCTCGAGGTGTTCTTGGTTTTCTTGGTTTTACTTGGGAATTCTTGGTTTTTTGCTGGAAATCCAAAAAAACCCTAGTAAATCTTGGTTTTTTTGCTGGAAATCCAAAAAAACCCTAGTAATTCTTGGTTTTTTGCTGGAAATCCAAACAAACCCTAGTAAATCTTGGTTTTTTGCTGGAAATCCAAAAAACCCCTAGTAATTCTTGGTTTTTTGCTGGAAATCCAAGAATTCCCAAGTAAAACCAAGAAAACCAAGAACACCTCGAGAAAACCAAGAATCCAAGATTTTGTAGTGGACCAAACATCTACCTGAAAATCTTGGATTCTTGGATTCTTGGTTTTCTCGAGGTTTTCTTGGTTTTATGTGAAAAATGCTAAAAACCCAAGGAATTCTGAAGGTTTTACTGCAAAACCATCAAAAACCCAGGGAATTCTTAGTTTTTGACTTAGGGATCTATCTGAAAAACATATCAGTTTTTACACTTGTTGTTTTGAATGCTTTCCTGTTTTTTCTAAAAAAAATCATGGGTTTTTGCACATTTTTTGCTAAAACCATCAAAACACACTGGTTTTTCTTAATTTTTCAATGGTTGACGGTGTTGTTTTTTAGTCGAAAACCATAAAAAAACAGATGTTTTTTTCACTTTTTTATTGTCTGCTAATGGTCCCCAACGACTTTTTGAAAGACAACGGTAGGTCATGCAGGGGGGGGTGACCATATATATATATATGACATATTTTATATATGCACATATGTGCACATGTACCTGTACCTGTATATAAACACACGCACACACGCACACACGCTTTAAGCCTGCCCGGAGGTGAGGAACACCCCGTCTGGGGTTTGGAGCAAGCAGTCCTCGGGTGTTGTGGGGAGTCCGCGTTCGGATTGAAGTGTCCAAGGGAGGTATTTCAAGAAAATACAAGGCTGTGGCTTACAAAATGGTACCCATAACTGCAGCTTGGTATATTTGGAAAAGACTAAAACCTTCGTAACCACAGCTGTTCAAGTTTGAGCCACACACAAACACAAACATGTTTTTTCCTCTTCAGATCCTCTCTCACATGCAGTTTGATTCTCGGGCTACAACAAATCCCAACCTGGAACGCATCCCCGCGACCCAGGAAATAGGGCTGGCCAACGGGTCCACGCATTTCAACAAACAAACCATGCCCCTTTAAGGGTAAAGAAGTCTGAATGTGTTTGTTGTTTCCGATGGAAAGAGGCAGGGAATGGTGAAAGAGATGGCATCCCTTCTACCCATCTTAATCACATGCCAAGAGATAGCGGGCCTGTAGGCAGATGTTGCAACCACTCGGGTGAGGTTGCAAGCCAAAGACCTGGACGACTACGCGGCAGTACCTCCAAGACAACCAGCTGGTGGTGGACGCTCGCTTGGATTTCAGTCCGTGGTTTGCTCGGTCGGGTACACCATGGTATTGTTAACCCCGGAGTAATAAACCCCTGGTTGATTAATAGGGGTGTGTCCCCTTTGAGTGAGGATTCACTTTTGGAGGGAACACCCCCCTAATAATGGGACGGGTTATTAATCCTGGATCAACATGACACTTGACCTGAAAGCAGATGTCAGAATTTCCCTTGGGCAAGGAAAGGCCAAACCAATCGGTTACACCGCAACCCTCTGTAACCTTTCGGAGTTCGGTTTTGCCTAAGAAGTGTCTTATGCCGAAGTTTGAGGCTTGACCGCTCATGTGGGTGCCTGCTTGTGGCGAACCTGAAAATTTGTTTGAAACGATCAAGGAGGCACAGGGCTCCTTAAAAGATACATTTTGCCCAGTTGCGACATGGCTTTTTTCACCAAAATAAAGGGAAACCACCATTTACAAGGCAATGTTCAGGTGTATAATGTAAGGATCTCTGAGGCAGAAAAAAATGGCAACTGGTTACAACTCACTTCAGGGACAAAAAAAGCAGCTGTAAGTGGGTTCTTCGCCCAGGTTTACTCCGTGCGAGTGTGACTAGGTCCCCCAGTAGTGCCCGTGTACCCTTTTTCGGGGGAAGGTTCCCCTGCTAAAGTAGGCTACAGAAGAATGTTGGTACCCTTGCTCCAATCTCTCTACTGGAAGGACTAAGTGATCCACTTGCCACTTTCACCGAATCGATCGCCGAAAGTTCTCGAGGAAGTGCTGGGCGCAGATGGCCACAGAGCCACCTGGACCTACCAGCGCGAAGACTGACGCCGCGGCTTTTCGCGCGCCTTTTCGCGCGCGGTCAAGTTGCCGAGTGTGGCCGCGGGGGTTCTCCGTCAAGGGGTGATTGCTCTGTGCAAGTGGCTTCCTCTTCTCAAACTACTGCGAATGGTGTCCCCGCAAAAGGACGGACCAAGAATATATGTTTCGTTTGGAACATCAACTTTGGGATGTGTTGGATTTTCTGGCTAGGTTTAGATGTTTGCATGACTGGCGAATGGCGAATGCATGTCCTGTTGGGCAGCTTGATTAACAACGTGGAGATATTGAGTGAGGCGCTTTGCTTTCTGATTCTGATGCCCAAGATTCTAAGATAAAGTGCCTCACCTTGATATGGGGTGAAATCGCCCGCGCGCATGTGACGGGACCAAAAGACGTGCGGGTTGATTGGCATTGCAGCAATTGCAACTCTCAAAAGGCACCAGACATATTACCTGGGACACGAACACAGTCTTGGAAGCAGCATTGGGACATCCTACTGGCCGGTTTGGTGGCTCTACCGCCAGGCGGTTTTGGGAAGGACATGCAAGGATACATAAAGCTTTCCGACCATGTGAAATAGTAGAACTACACGTCTACGGATTTTGGAGCAGACTCAAGCCACATGGATCGCCCTTCGATTCAAACTGTCCACAAGCTCAAGTCCACTGTGGAAAAGAAGAGGGGTGTGAGTCATGCAAGAGAGCCTTGATCTTCAACCAAACAGCCAAACATGGTTGGAGGAAATGTTGTTTCTTAGGTCGTCGCTTGATACCCTTGACTCCCATTGAATCCAATTAGTCGTGGTACACTTCCGCAAACCGGCCATGTTGGATTGACCCCCTTTTTGGTGTTCCTACCGTGGACGGACAAAATCCTGCACCACTTGGACACGGGAAACCATTATTTGCTGGTATTTGCAGGGGAATGCTCATTCCAGGGTCTCCTAGGTGGTGCGAAATGGATTTTCTCCATCCACAGTATGAATTTACCGGGGAGCAACCTGTGCTTCCATTTGGTTAAGTTTTCTTTTTTTAATTTCCCCCTGTTGGTTTTCAAGGGAAACTATCACTACTGGACAGATTTTTTTTTTTTTCCAGGGGACGTATTCGCAAAAGGAGGTGTGGGAACCCACATAAGCCCAGCCTCAGCCAGGCGCTCGATCTCAGAGCCGCGGCGTGATCTCGCGCACGCCAGGGCCTCAGTTCGCGCAGCGGGCCGAAGGAACGCCAGGCATCGAGGGACTTAGACTACCCTCCCCAGACTAACATGGAAGCTCCCAAGACCCCTTTGGAAGACTTGGTTCCGTTTCTTACCCTTTCTGTTGGGTTAGACTACCCTCCCTCAGACGATTCCATAAAAGCTCCCGAACTGACCCCAAAATGGAAGACTTGGCAAGCCATTTACAGACGCCTTCTGGGAGCTTCAATGTCAGTCTGAGGGAGTGTAGGTCCCCCGGCTAGGTGCCCTTTCTGTCCCTTTTTTGGGGCGGGGAGGGATCCCCTACTAAAATAGAATGCAGAAGAAGGGTACCTTTTTATTCTAACCTCTCTACTGGAGGACCTAGTAGAGCTACTTTAGGCGCAAAAAGACAAGCATGCAGTCACACACTTTGAGTGAGGCACTGTGTTCCAAGTGATTGTCCAGTAATTCAATCTTGGTAGCGATGCGGTGTTAAGTGGTCGTCAAAGCTGTCCAACTTACCAGCAACACGGGAGTGACATTGATGTTGAAGGAATGGCCCCTGAGCAACTGGCAATGTATTGCTTATGAATGGAGGTCCTGGGCCCCAAATCCTTTGGCCCCCACCCCGGTGTCCAACATGTCTGCGTGAGCTGAAAATCATCCATGACTCTCATTTGTGATCTGGAGTGCCAATGTGGCCCAGCGCAACGATATGGGCCAAATGCAAGCGGTTCTACTTTCTGGGGAAGACAAGTCGAAGTAAGAGAAGCAGAGCGAGGGCTGCGTCTTTCCGCATCCCCAAGCCAAACCAGGTCCCCCAGTAGTGCCCTTTTTAACCCCTTTTTTGGGGGGAGGGCTGCCCTACTAAATCGACTACAGAAAAAGTTGGTACCAACTTATTCTAACCTCTCTACTGGAGGACCTAGCCCTTGCTTTGGGTGACTTCGAAGGGAAGCAAAGGAACCCCCACCATTTGGGAAGTTCCCCCCAAAAAAAGGATTACACCCGTCTGGAATTTATGGATGGAGGACCTGGTAAATGCGCCCAGTTGGTTCTCCAGCTCCTTGGCATTTGGCATCTCCAGTTCAATGGGCCGAGGGTTTTGGTTTCACCAGGGCCTATGGAAGACGAGCGGGCGAAGAGGTTCTGTTTTGGCCAAACGCAAGCGGGCCGCCCCTGTTTTCCCCTTTCTTGGGAAGGGTCTTCCCTTCAATCAAGCCAACAACGCTGCTTCCCAGTTTCTGGAAGGGTTGCCCAGGCGAAACGGGCGCACTCACTTCTTCTCTGTGGTGGTGGTGCAACGATTGGAGCTTCGCACCAAGGAGGCGGGAGAGACTTGAAAGCGGTGTCGGGAGGTTTGCTTTGCTTGGTGGATGTTGGGGTGTTGGGGGTTCTTTCTTTGTTTGCTTGCTTGCTTGTTTCTTTGTTTCTTTGTTTCTTTGTTTCCTTGTGTCCTTGTGTGTGTGCGCGCGTGTTTTTCCTTAGTTGTCTAATTATCGATGTATTGATGTATTGATTTCTTTATCTGTGCCCTCTTTCTTGATTTAACTCTTTCTTTGGTTCCTTATTTATTTATTTCTTGATCATTATTTATTGTTTATTTGTTTGTATGTTTGGTTGTTTCTTTGCGTGTCTCTATGTGTGTGTGTGTGTCGATGTTGTTGTTTGTTATGTTATTTTGTGGTTTGTTTGTTTGTTTGTTTGTGTGATTGTTTGGTTGGTTGGTTGGTTGGTTGGTTGGTTGGTTGGTTGGTTGGTTGGTTGGTTGGTTGGTTGGTTGGTTGGTTGGTTGGTTGGTTGGTTGGTTGGTTGGTTGGTTGGTTGGTTGGTTGGTTGGTTGGTTGGGTGGGTGGGTGGGTGGGTAGGTGGGTGGGTGGGTGGTTGGCTTCTTGGTTGGTTGTTTGCTTGCTTGCTTGTTTGTTTGTTTGTTTGTGTGTGCGTGTGTGTGCGTGTGTGTGTGTGTGTGTGTGTGTGTGTGTGTGTGTGTGTGTGTGTGTGTGTGTGTGTGTGTGTGTGTGTGTGTGTGTGTGTGTGTGTGTGTGTGTGTGTGTGTGTGTGTGTGTGTGTGTGTGTGTGTGTGTGTGTGTGTGTGTGTGTGTGTGTGTGTGTGTGTGTGTGTGTGTGTGTGTGTGTGTGTGTGTGTGTGTGTGTGTGTGTGTGTGTGTGTGTGTGTGTGTGTGTGTGTGTGTGTGTGTGTGTGTGTGTGTGTGTGGGTGTGTGTGTGGTGTGGGTGTGGGTGTGTGTGTGTGTGTGTGTGTGTGTGTGTGTGTGTGTGTGTGTGTGTGTGTGTGTGTGTGTGTGTGTGTGTGTGTGGGTGGGTGTGGGTGTGGGTGTGGGTGTGGGTGTGGGTGTGGGTGTGGGTGTGGGTGTGGGTGTGGGTGTGGGTGTGGGTGTGGGTGTGGGTGTGGGTGTGGGTGTGGGTGTGCGTTTGTGTGTTTGTGTGTTTGTGTGTTTGTGTGTTTGTGTGTTTGTGTTTGTGTGTGTGTGTTTGTTTGTGTGCTTATGTTTGCTTCTGTGTTTGCGTGTTTGTGTGTGCTCGTGTTTGTGTGTTTGAGTGTTTGTTTGTTTGTTTGTTTGCTTGTTTGTTGTTGTTTCTGTTTCTTTGCTTCTTTGTGTCGTTCTTTTATTTGCTGGTTTGCTTAGAGCCTTGTTTGGGCGACACGCCTCTTTGGAGTTCGCTTTTTGCTGGTGGCTTGACGTCATTCCATGGTCTGCCCACCCCTGTAGCCAGTGCGAAGCAAAGGAAGCCACGGCTGGCTCGGGAAACTCCTCGGGTCGCAGGGTGGTCCTTTTAAGACTGCCTGGTTGGCAAAATGTGTATTCCTGCTTAAGAGTGTAGGTGTCCCTAGGCATGCCAATCTTGTCCCAAAACAGGCACTCTGCATGGATCAGTTTTTGCTGGCCCCTCTTTTGGGACAAGTAAGTCGTTCGGATGAATGTGGGTGTGTTGCTTCAGTTTTCCTGGCTTTCCATTGACACGCGAGACACCACAAAAGTCGAGGAATGGCAAGGGGTGCCTGCTTACTCGGTTTGGGTTGGGGTTGGGGCCCCAATAAGTACAAGAAACTCGAAGGGCAAACGTGCACAGAGCAAGTGGCATTCGGGATTAATCCACCACAGCCGGTAGCGTCAGGTTGCATCCCCACTGATTTGACCAGTCTGTTAACTGCCCCCCTAAAAGCCGCCCCGTCATGGACTGCAACCCATGGCTTAAGGTCAAAGAATCGAGGAGAACAGCTTTGTTTGCGTGAGGCTACGTGTTTTTCTCTTGTTTTCCGCTGGTTTGAAAAAGAGGGATGACACCCCCTGCAAATGTGCATGCCCAGCAAGAGATTCCGATCCTATCAATGGATTGTTTGTTCCGCTAACCCACAAGAGATTAATTATGCGGCAGCTGCGAGGATGTCCGAAAATCGCGACAGGAGAAACATGGGGTCTGTCTCCCAAATGAGGAACATTCAAAATGGGATTTGCTGCTGTCCTTGGTTTTTCCCGCTTGCCAGCCCCCAAACGGGTACCCTCCAAGACAACACGCTCATATCCAATATCCATTTGCTTGCTACTCTTCTTGCGACCTTTTCCCAGCTGAGTGGCGCGGTATGTTCTTCCCTAGGTCCCCCAGTAGTGCCCCTTTACCCTTTTGGGGGTTCCCCTACCAAATTGTCTACAGAAACAGGGTATAAGCTCTCTACTGGAGGAAGTTTCGGTGCACTTCCATCCGGCAACGTCCGATTGTCCGTTCCTTCGGTCCTGCGGGCCTTCGGTTCAGTTGAGCTGCCCGAGCTTGGCGGCGAAGTATCAGTCGCTGCTGCTGGACATCAAGCACCAGGAGCCGTTGAGCCGCCTTTCTTCTTTGGGTCCTGAAGCCCTCAGCCAGCCGCTGGTGGGCAGGAAAGTATGTATGTATGTATATATGTATATATATATATGGGGTGTGTATATATATATATATATGAGGTGTATCTTGCGCGGCAGTTGCAGGGTTGCTCCGAGACTCTACCAGATGAGTAGTGCTCCAAGGATGGAGCATGGGCTTCTTGCAGTGGTTTTGCATCATACCGAGTTGTGTTTCTAACCTTCTTCCAGGGTTTCTGAAGCCTCTGATATGTAAGACGTAAATATATACATCATATATATATATATATAGACACACATGCAAAGTTGAATCATCGGGAACGAGTCGCCACTTCCCCCAGCAACTGGGCTATCCCCGTCAGCTGCGGACACAGCTCCTGTTTTTGGTTGGTGTCTTGCAAAACAAAGTTCTCTTGGGATAACCCCTCCTGATTCATCAGAAGTGGTCTCCATTTGGCTGATTTGGTTCCTTTTGAAAGAAGGCCTTTGATTGGTACTTCTGATTGTCAAAGTTGTGCCATGGTTGGCCCAAGCTTGGAGCTTTCAGAGCAGATGCACCTTTCCACTTCCTGAAGCCGAGGCCGGGTAGGCAATGGGAGACCTCAGATACTGCGAAGAGGTTCTCACCCAAAGGAAGAGCCCACACAAACAAGGTTGTCGGAGTCTTCTTCGTTTTCCTCGAAGTAAAAAAAGCAACAAATGGGTGATGACTAGCCTTACAAGGCGCATTCTTTTCCTTTTTTTTCGGGCTTGTCACAGGCAGGTACCAACCCCGAAAACCGCCGCCGGACTGAGCTTTCGCCATCGCGCCCAATTGGTTTTCTTCGCAGATCTCGGAAGATCTGGGGCGCCAGCGGCTTCGGAAAAACGTGGACGAGGCAGTGCGCGCACGCGGTCATGCGACTTGTAGAGTCAAGACAAAACCTCAAAAGCCGGCATTTAAGGGCGAAAACTGTCCCCGTTTTTGATTGTGGCTCAACTTAGACTTAGATCACTCATGGTTGACGAATAAGGGGGGGTTGGAAGGAATCCCTGTGCCGGTGCCCATGTGGGTGTGTCCCTAAATTGCAGGCCCGAGCAAAAGTGCTTTCATTCAAGAGACAGATTGCCAAATAGCAGTTTCCTACAAAAATATGCCAGGCTGATTAATCTGGGGTTAAACATTGGGTGGATGCATTTTACATGTTCAGGCTCCTGTCAGTTGACGAGATCTACTGTCATGAATGTACTTTTGCGGCTTTATCACCATTGTGTGTGTGTGTGTAGATGTGTTCATGTTGTTTAGTTTCTGTGTTTCTGCACGTGTCTTGTATATTTGTGGGTGCGTGAGTGCCCTTGCATAATTGCGTTGTAGTGTTGGTTGTTACGCATGTGTTTGTGTGGTGGTGTGTTCGTGTGGTTGTGCATTTGTATGAGCTCAACAGTTGTTTGTTTGTGTGTCTGTGTGTTTGCAAATGCTTGTTTTGGTATGATGGGCGGGCTTGCGTGATTCCGCTGAAGATACACTCTAGCTGTAATATAGCTGCTTGCCTGCAATGTTCGGTTGTGCATAATTCTGGCGGTTAAAAATGCATGGTGAATCGCAACTTGCGAGCGATGACCTTCGGGTCACAGATCGGTATGTCCAGGCCCTTTGGGCAGGTGAGTATGAATTGCTACTTGCGGAAGGGGACGCCCAGAGGAAGTCTTCGTCAAACAAATCGACTTGATGCTTTTCTAGGTCCCTTTTTCCCCTTTCTTGGGGGAGGATTCCCCTACTAAACTAGACAAAACCGAAGAGAAAAAAAAGGGTACCGTTATTCTAACCTCTCTACTGGAGGGTTCATGCATTCAGAAACTCCGAAATTCTGAACGCAACTCCGATTAAAAAAAAACAAAAACGCATGTCAATTTCCTCGCTGAAACCGTGCAAGGCGTTGGCGCCAAGGCTGCTCGCGAAGGCTGATCGGGAAACTTACCTCAGCGTACGGCTCCCCCCTCAGAAATGTGAGGGCTTTATGCTGTAACTAGGTCCCCCAGTAGTGCCCTTTTACCGTTTCTTTTTTGGGGGAGGGTTCCCCTACTAAAATAGACTACAGAAAAAAGGGTACCCTTATTCAAGCTCACGGCTCCCCACTCAAGTCGGGCCTGCGGAGGTTTGTCAGATGGCGGATGCGAGAGACACGAGCCGATGAAGAGGACCCAGTTCTTTGAGATGTGGGTACAGGCCTCCGAGATTTGGCACGAGACCTCCATCGTCATCAGCTCCAAGACCGAGAAGTCGAAGAAGCTGCGGGGCACATACCGGCTTATGTCCATGGATGATATGGATGAATCCTGGCCATGAATACATATATAAATATATGGTGTGTACATTAATTTGTATAATATAATATACGTTGTTGTTTTTGTGTGTAGGGCATGATCACGTTGATGCATGCATGGTACCTGAGGAGTTGTTGCTCAAGTACCACATGTGAGCAGGTCGCACTCCCTAGAGGAAAACATTTTGTTCAGTTGTATAAGGGGATACTTGGGTCATTCTTCTGACTGTTTCTGGGGATGATCAAAGTCAGAAAAGGAGGTTGTGTCCCTTTAACCTACCTCTTGGGGGTGACTTTGATCGTGGTAGAATAATGGTGCCAGAGGTATTTGCCTCAGAAAGTTGTAAAGGAACCTCACACAATAGTTTGTACAAAACCAGGGGCACACTCGGAGTTTGCTACATCCCTTGCAGGAAAGGTTCGCATATTTTGACCGCCTCACAGGAGCGTTCTCGTCGCAAGGATTCTTCCTTGAAGTCATTGACCGCACAAGAATTGGGTTTGGAGGGTGGGCAAAACGCAAGACCCGTGTCCCGCCACGGGTTATATAAATATAGAGCGTTTAACTTGATGTTTGGACCACGTTTGACAGCTCGAGTTTTGTTGGTGGCGCAGCAAATCGCAGCGAAGGGATGTTTGGCCAGTTCCTGCCACAACTCGCAGAGAAAAGAGCCACTGCCAGGGGTCAAAAGCCCGGTTAGCACCCAGTGAACATCCCAATCCAACCACTAAAATAGGCTCTAAAATGGGTGATGAATTCACCTACCCCAAAATGGTACCATTGGTTTTGACCCACAGCAAAGTGAATTGCCTCACTTTGAGTCATTGGTAAAATGTAACATGTCGAAGAGGGTGCATGGACTGTTTGGGCTGAAAGTGGAAACCTCTGAGGTGAGGCCATGTACGGGTTTCTTGAATACAACCAAATCCAAGCATATGCGTTCTCAGCCTTGCTAGCGTTTCGGTGTCTCCACAAACGTTTGTGTAGACCTCAAAGACGACAAGCTGTACATCGTCCCTTTCAAAAACATGTACATGATGTCGACCCCGCAAGGGATGATTTGAAAAATGTCCCCGACATTCTTGCCACAAAAACCTGAAGCGCTTCGAAGACGATGGACCGAGAAGCCCAGGTGAAGCTGACACGGAAGTGCACCGGCTCCCTTAACGAGTCGTCTGGCAAAGGTCTTGTGTACCAATCCATGCTCGTTGCTTCGAAGTCTGTTCGACGTGGCAGTCGCTTTAGAGGGATCTGCCTTCAGCTCTTGGTGGGCCTACACGTTGTCAAAGAGCAGTTGGGATTGAAATAAACACAGGAATGTCGCATGTACACAGAAGCAGCGAGTTCTACAACTTTCCGCACTCCCCCTGCCAAGAGCAAGAAACTACCAAGCTAGGAGTCTCTGAAGTTTGGCTGTTACCTGTACCTCAGCTTTTGTGTGCTAGATTTACATGTTGAAACTCTGGTTCATGTGCTCCTGCTCGACCACAGCACAAGGGTGGACTGTTGTTTCTGGTAAACAAAAGCTAAAGCCACTTGCAAGATCTAGGGAATCCGACGTAGGCCTGGGAATCCGGAAGTACAGATGTCAAATCTTTTGTCAGTCGGATAGAGAAGCAGAGGCAGAGAGCGAGAGAGAGGAAGAGGTCCAAACCGAAGACACGCGGTCAAAAGACCATTCACTGGCGTGTGTTGGGGTGAGGGTAGCAGGTTGAGGGAACTTTTAGGTGGTACAAACTGGGGATACCGGGATAACCATATAAGAAGCTAAGTGGGGACCCATGTGGGAGATTGCTCTCCGCGACAGGTCTACGGTGTGTTGGCGCATCACGGTTTGGATGCGGCCTGGCACCCAGCGGCTTAATAGGGGTCTGTACTGGCTGGCTGAGATGCAGGGGCTTGACCTCAGAAAACACGTCGGTTTTATCCAGGCCAAGTTTTTTAATCCACCTTAGCACGTCGCATTTTATCAGCTGGATTTTGTGCGGTGCCAACATGGGCCAATGTTTGACTACCACTGTATCAGTGCATTTTAGCCGGGGGCGGGGGCGAATTTCCCGGCCACGCAAGGTCAAAGCAGCAAGACAAAGCACCCGTTACCGAAAATCGCCCCTAGCCTTTCGAGGCATATATGAGTCTGCTAACACAATTTGACAAAACACACCTTTCTGGATAAAACGCGGTGCTCAGCCTGGCCTTTTTGTTTTCCATTAGGGTGCCGGCGCATTCTAGCCAAACCCTGGACTGCATTTTATCAACCAACATAATGGGGTCCCCGCGCATTTTAGCGGGATGAAGTGCGGAGCCAACCCTGAACACAAGTACAGACCCCTGTGCGGCTTATGCATCCCGACTCAAGACCTCAGCGCTCCTCTCTTGGTGTTTGAGAGTTTGGTTCTCAAATCTCAGGCGTGTCCCGTTTACATAGACCATCATAGACCCTTGGCCGGCGTTGTTGGCATTTCCTCACCAAGGTTCATCATGAGGGCCCCACCGGTGGCACAGAGGGGATGGATGTTCCAGTGCCCAGGACCGAGATCTTGGGCTCTACTTCCGGGCACGCGCCGGGAGCTGGAAAGCTGGAGGGAGAGACCTGCAGGACTTTTCTGGTTGTTATGGGAAGCCAACGCGCATGTTTGGCTGAATCCATGTTGACAAAATCCCTTGGTGCACTTGTTTGAATCAATCCGAGGGGCTGGGAAAGTACTCCGTGCATATTTGTTCACCTCGCACTTCCGTGATGAGTCTAGGTGACGCTTGTGAGGTATGACGCAATACGGGTGTGTGTCGTTCTTTTTAGGGATCCCCCTTGTTGCTTGGAAAGGGGAAATCAAAAGGAACACCGAAGCCATTTTTGGGGGTCCGACCAAAAAAAAGAGATGGGCACCCCGTGCCTCTTCTTCCATCTGCTAAAATATCAGGACGACCCTGGGCCTTCAAACACGCGCATAGGTTCAATGCGCATAGGTTCAGGCTTTCGAGCCAAAAGCGAGTCCCCAGCCAAGAACTTTTTCTAGGTCGTCCAGAAGTGCCCTTTTACCGTTTCTTTTTTGGGGGAGGGTTCCCCTACTAAAATAGACTGCAGAAAAAAAGGTACCCTGATTCTAACCTCTCTACTGGAGGACCTAGTTTTCAAGGCACCCATGCAAAGGTTATCAAAGAGTTCCAGTCGCTTCCAGCTACTGATCACGGCGACTTGGTCCTCCCAACAGCAAAAGTCGATTGAACGGAAGCGTCCGCAAGTTGCACGTCCATAGGTTCGATCAAAGTCGTGGCTTGGTCATTGGAGAACCTTTTTTTTGGGAAGAGTTCCCCTTTAAACTCAACCAACCAAAAGGGGGTGCCCTTGTTGCCATGGGCCACTGGGCATCTGAGAGAAGATTGGGGGGCTCACGAAATTCCGCATATCAAAGGGACTCACTCAAGTGGCTGTTCGATCATTTTCCGCCTTAGGGTGAGCGGCCAGTTACCACAGCGCGCTACACAGAATGGAAGCTGTCTGAGCTTGAGACGAAGAATCGTTTCTAGAAGGGAAACCTGTCCAAATGACAGCCAATGTCCTGTCAACGCTTGTCCGGAAAAGTGGATAATACTGGTCCTTACTTTCAACAGCAAATGTGGGTGTGAATTTTAACTAGGGACCCTTTGGTGGGCATCAAAAATCAGTTGGGATTCATGTGCACCAACCACTTTGGAGGTGAACCCCCCTATAAAACTCCATAGCCATATCTGCTTCACATCTTTGCCAGAATCATGGGATCCCTAAAAAACAAAGGAACATGGTTTTCCCACCACAAATCCACGTTTTTGTTTTTTTTGTTAAATAAATTCGGGATCCCTTGAACTGGATGGAGGGGCCACCTATTAAAGTGCATAGGCTCCTTCAAAACATGGATGAATTGTCTTTTCTTCCTGGGAGGTCGGGTTTTCTACAATGCTTTTCTTCAAGGATGCTAGCAATGCTAGCGTGTCGACATGGTCACTGAGAAGCACTAAGAAACACCGCTTCGTAGAAAACCCAACCCAGGAGGTCCCTTTCTGTAAAATCCACAGATAATCCCACATGGATGTTTTTTCTTCTCTTCCACAGAAAATCCCAGAGGGTGTCTTTTTTTCCGTCAAGTTTGTTCGGGATCCCTTCAACTGGGGGGAGGGAAAGGCCACTTGGAGACCTCCGAAACATCCCAACACATCCAAGAGGGTGTGTTTTTTCTCAAACTCATGGGATCCCTTCAAGTGGATGGGAGGCAAAGGCCACTTTTTGAGACCAAAAAATCCCAGAGGATCCCTTCAACTGGATGGGAGGGAGGGAGACAAAGGCCACTTGTTGCGACCAATTCGAGAACTCCTCCTCGAAAAATCTGCCACCACCAGCACCTCGCAGGCCGTGACGCCGCTGGTGGGCACCACGCTCTGCGGGCCGGTGTTCCATCCCAGGCCGATGGTCGTCGGGTCGGGCGGGGTCGATGGGTCGATTGGGGGGGGAAGGGGAAGGGCGAGGAGGGGCGGGATGGACACATGAGTCGATTTGTGTTTTGCAACCATGGCAGATTGAAAGACGGACAAAAAAAGGACACCCTAAATTTGCAAAAGTCCAAGACCCCAAAAGAAGGAGGTTGCGAAAAATCGGCAGCCGAAGTGTCCACCAGACGGGGCCTGAGTTCCATGGGGCGACTTCCTCACTTGGGGGAGCTACTTGGGGGGAATTTTGTGAAGCTTCCGCTTGGGGAGCTTCAGGAGGTCATGGACTTGAGTCAGCTTTTGGACATGTTTTGGCATGTGGCTGGCAAATCTGTTTGGACTTGTTTTGGCCCATGGGGAAGTGAGGAAACGGGTACACAAGAGCACTTCTTTCTCAAAATCTGGAAACTGATCTTTTCGTGGTGCACACAGGTGCGTATAGCCACCTGCGCGTCCTGCTGACGAACAAGTAGTTTGTTCAACCGTTGGTCCAAACGTTTCCGACGCGAGGAACTTCCGGCTGGGCTTACAGGGCTGGCAGTACATGCAGCTGGCTCGCGGCACAAAATGGGCACGGGCCCAAGCGAGAGATCACACGGGTGTCATTTTTAGATTAGTTTCCTTCATTTGCTGAAGAATATGTTTCCCACTGTTGCTTCTAAAGGGCATCTATCAATACTGGACATATGTTTTTGCTTTTTTGATTGTTTTTTTCTCCAGGGTGGCTCATATGTTGTTTTTTCTTTCTCCAGGGTGGCTTAAGCAAACAACAAATTTTCTTAGTAGATGGCGTTGGATTTGATTGGTCTTATCCAACGTGCCAGGGTAGGGAGTTTCGTTGGACATGGGAGAGACGAGAAGCAAGACCTGGCTTCCCGGCAAGCCCGCTTGGAAGCAGGGAGCCCTCAAAGATGAGGGTATGGCACTGCCTAAGCTGAATCCATGGAAGTGGGGTATGGCACTACTTGAGGGTACCTGTTTCACCTTGGCTTCAAAGAGAAAGCCTAAAGGCAGGCCAGGGGTCCCCTAGTTTGCCACATACCCATCATGTGCTCAAAGAGCAGAATCAGGAGGCTGCTGCATGCGGCTGGGGAATGGTGGTCCGTAGCCATGTAAACCATAAAGATTTGGCCGTGATGTGTAAAGCCACCCAAAAAGGAAAGGGCCGTGTTTGAGGGATCACTACTTTTCGCATTTGGTTTTGAAGGGGCCAGGGACACGTCCCACGGAATGGAAAACAAAGCATCGGTGAGCCCGCGGATCTGAAATGGATCTGATTTCTCGCCCAGGTGCACACTTTGAGCCCTGAGGAGCGTAGCGTTCCATAGGGAACCAAGGGGGGGGACTCGGAAAATGGACCGACCCTTTTGACACATCTTTCACCGACATTTAAGCCCTGCAGAGAGAATTTCCCCAGACAGCCTTTTTTGTGGAAGAAAATGATTCCTGAGATGAAACTGGAAGGAAACCGGGGGCTTTGATGACACCTGAGCGAATCCTGCTGTGGATGGACGAAATCCTGCACCACCTAACAAACCCCCATGGTTTCCAAGCGGTGCAGGTTTTGGTCCATCCACAGTATGGGTTTGAAGGACGCTGAAGGGCCGAGTTTGGCCTGCACGATGCCCTCTTGGTTGAAATGTCTTCCTGACCAGATCAGAACGTTCCTCCAGAACCTTTGGCATCTTCAGGGGAGCCGGGCTTTTGTTTTGTTCCCCCTTTCACTTTGAGGGGTTCCAGTGATTTGCCTTCGGCCAGCGCCTCCCCCGTACGAGGGAACATGAGGCACAATGAGAACAGGCCTTTAATTGCCGGAAATGGACTTGTGCAACCTAGTCCTAGGAAGTATTGTTAGATTTGTTGGAACTTTGTTCTACAAATAGGTGGGTTCTCGGCTGGCACCCCTTGTGTCTTTCACATTCTTGATTTGTGGGTTGCATGGTTTAGGATTTAATTCTGAACATCTAAGTTTCGAAACTTAGATGGTTCTGAGCGCTTATCAAATCCTAAATTTTGTGGACTTGAAGTCGAGTTCCGAAAGAAGGGGTCTGACATTTATATTCGGACTTGTTAGATTTCCGGCTGGGTTTGGGCTGGGACCCAAGGGTCGCTTTCAATTCTAAGACTGGTAAACAGTCTAAAGACATTCAGTCAATCTAAAAACAGGGGCACTTCACTCTCTCCTTGTCCAAGTCACTACGAGTACAACTTGGAATGGGAGAATATCATTACAATAAAGGCAAGCGGATAAACATGCAACAGAATCAAATAGAATGACTAGTAGCAAAGTAAAGCAGAAAATGTAAACCGATAGCTTAAACAAGAGCATTAAAGCACGCACATCCGGAGAAAACAGACAATGGTTATTACCACATGCATCCAATTAGTTGCAAATGATTCTACATCAAACACACACGTCATCCCATCCCCAACTTGTCAACGAGATCAACGAGTGAAACCGAGATATGGCGAGATGTAGAAACAACAAGAAGTACAACGGACAAGACATAAGACAATAAATATCAGCAACATGCTTAAACATCTAGACTTATATCAGTTCAGGTATATTACTACATTATTTCATAGACTAGCTAAAGATGTGGTCATAAAGTTTTAGGAATCTATTGCTTATTCTTTGGGTTCATCCCAGCGCAAAGTTGACGGCGCAGAAAAGCGCCTTGCGCCGGAGCGTGGCTCCATTTGATTCCTGTTCCATTTGTTTGAACCACCAGCGGGTTTTCGAGGATTCCTTGTCATTGCTGGGAAGGTGGGGTCCTCAAAATATGGCTTCTGGTTCTTTTTGGGAATCCCCACCCCACCGTAGCCCTGGGAATCGGGGTTTCCATTGGTTCCACGTTCGCTTTTATGCCCTCCCCCATGTGCTCGCCATGTTCCCCTTCGTCGATTGCGCATCAACCACTGCAGAGGCGGAGGGGATTGTTTGGAGGTATGGAAAACCCAAACCCCGCGTGGATGGGCGAACTCCGTTCGCAAAAACGGAAAATGAATCCGTGGTCGCAACCATTAACTGGAAATTTACCTGGAGTCTCCATGACCCTCAAAAAATGGGTCCATGACCAACCATTACTTCGGGTAATGTCCAACCATTTTTTAAGGGTCCTTAGGGAGACTCCAGGTTTTGTGGCGAATCCTCCAGAGCCCAGGGGCTTCTGAAGGGCGCGCTTTTCGATGTCCGGATGTCGCAAACCCACGGTCTCAACCCAACGGACTCATGGCTCCTGGGCTTTGGCTCGCAAGGAGCTTCAGGACACCTGGGCCGGAGGCTCGGAAGGCTTGGAGGGACGGATGCCGCAGCAGAAGCTGAGGCGGTGTTTTTCGCCACGATATGAGAGGTCCCCCAGTGCCCTTCTCTCCCATTTTTTTCTTGGGGGGGGAGGGCTCTCCCCTACTAAAAAAAAAAGGCGACAGAAGCAAAGTAACCATCAAACAATGGTACCCTTATTCTAGCCTCTCTGGAAGACCTAGCCGTTGTATAAGTGGTAAGCTCCGTACCTCCAAGACCCAGACCTGAAAATGCCTGTGATCGGTAGCCAGCCGTAGCCAGCCGTTTTAAGGTTATGCCTTTGGTTCTCAAAGCACAAAACGAGGGAACTGGAATCACTGGGCTGGATGTTTGTAGAAGGATTCGTGAAATTCCCCACTAAAGTTTAGCTTTATGCAAGGGATCGACAAGCTACGAAGCAAAACAGATACTCTCTTGTCTGACAGGTTTGGGGTTCTTACCTTGAAGAGGAAACCAACATCCGTACTTGTGGGGGCCCAACACCTACCCAAAAGACGATGCTTGAAGTGTTCGGTGATTTCTCCCCAGCAAGAAGATTCCTGATGGGTTGGCTTTTTGCCAGTATTACGCTCACCAAATCGATCGCCGAGGAGTTCCCCCAACACCGGCGAAGGCCCTACTTGACATTCCTTGACGAACCAGGGAAGGGATGGTGCACGATGTTCAGAAGTCACCTTGGCTGGACATCATTTGGATTCACGTAGCTCAGCCCGCTTTGAGGAGTTCTCCGTTGTGTCATAGCCAAGTAATGGCCCAAACTGCGACGGCAAGCCTCTTGATGTGTTCTGTTGGTGCTGCGACTGTCCTGAGTTTGCCTTTCTTTGTTTTGGATGATTGGATCTGTCGTGTCTTGCGGCTTCCTCGTGTTTAGCAGCCTGTTGTTGCCAGCTTGGGGTGTCTGAAGACAGGCGAAGAAGGGATACACCACCTGCTAGCCCAGACTGGAAGCAACTCCAAACTGGACACCTCATTTTTCTGCCACTTCCCTTGTTTTTCTGCCCCAACCAACCCCACAAGCCGAGTTCGGCCCCAACCCCCCAACCCCCCAAACCCCCCAACCCCCCCGCCCACGCTAAGGATCGGTCGCGGCAGGCCTTCCTGGAAGTTTGGGCGCGGAGCCTCGGGGGTTTCGCGGTTTTCGGTTTTTCTCGGCAAATGGCTGTGGGTCAAAACCAATGATACCATGTTGGGGTACCATTTTAGTCTACTTTAGTGGGGATTGGGATGTTCACTGGGAGTACGGGATTTTGACCCATAGCCAAATGGGTGCGTCGTTTTGTAGGTTGGACCCCGAAATGGTGGGCTTTCCTTTTGGCTTTCCCGTACAACCAGCGAAAAGACGGCTATAGCGACTCCAAAAGAGACCGCACCCAAATGAACTCGTAGCCTCACAAATGGATACAAATGGGGTTTGCGATCGAAAATCAAGGTTTCAAACTCAGGCAGCATTTGTTTTGGTGAATCATAGAAGTGGAAGCCCTGCGGTTATTGATCGGGGCATGAGAACGGATGCGGACGATTGGATGCGGACGATTGGGTTTAGGTGGTTTAGGTCGCCAATTTCCGGATGCCAAGGGAGTCCCCTTTGAACTGACGACGCGGTGATGGGGATCAGGGAGCGTTCCCTGATCTTGAATGAGTGAATCTTTGGTATTCGCTCGGAAAACCTTGGCAGACACACCCACCGACCAGATACATGGACAAACATAGATGGATTCATCCGGTTTCAGTTTGGTTCTAATCATTTGCTAGTGGCATCCGACTTGGCAGCTTGCGATTTGGAGAGTTGGAGAGGCATGTGTCACCCAAAGCGCCGATGGGCGTCCTTGGCATATTCAGGGGCTATCTAAGCTCAGTCTGGAAGGCTGTTGAAGCAGACCGCAGCTTCCTTGGAATTTTGGCAGAACTAGGAGTAGGTGTATATCTGCAAGGCTGAAGAAGGACCTTTCGTGGCATGCGATCGGGTTAGAGGACTAGGTCCACTTGCCTTTTCACCCAGTCCTCCTGACTGATGGTAGGTAAACCCAGCTTTTGTTTTCTTCAATAGCAATGCAAGCCTAATAGATGGTTTTCAATTTGGTTGGCCTTTGAAGCAACCCCAAAATCGGGGTTCTCCTTTTACCAAAGGGACTTTGGTTTTGCTTGGTTTCTGTTTTTTCTTCCCAAAAAAGCGTTGTCACTGAATAAGGGACCCCCAAATCAGCCGAGTTTCCTTTTTTCAAGCACTCAAACGTCACCCGGATCTCCACCCACAGAACAGCCAACATTATCGGTTGTTTTTGGCGGCCCCTGGTCCATGTCTGCTTGGTGGGCGCTTTTTTCCGGGGCTTCGTCTCTGGAGGCCGCGGCCGGTCGGCCGGCGGCTGCCTCCGCGCGACGGCTGGAACTGTTGGACCGCGATTCGGTGCAAGCCACCGGTGATGGATCGAATTTTCCCGGGTGAGCGGAGGTGTGGGTCTGGGTCAGACTGAAACCAGGAATTTCAAGGCCCGCAGGCTTCAGTCCCTCCATTTACCAGGGCAAGCCATTTTGGGGTGACCCGATTTTTGACCACCGGGTGTCAAAGGGGCTTAGAACCCATGTGAAGATGTAGACCCTGAAGAATCCCTGGATCCTTGTCGAGAAGCACCCTTGTCAATCCGCCTGGTCGATCAACTCGCCGAGATTTTGCATCGAGGCGAGCTAGGGATCGGGACTTCTGCCTGGCAAGCTGTCAGCGTTGTGTTAGGATGCATGTTGCACCTCCAGAGTTCCTGGACTTTCAACTTGGGTTCGGATCATGCTGGTGGTAAACAGTTCACACGTTGTTTGCCAATCCACGAAGGGAAGTGAGTTTTAGTCAATGCGTGGGAAGCCCGTCAACTCAGCTCAGGTGGTTAGCAGCCCTGATTGCAAGGAGATGTGCAACAGCGAAAATGGGTTGAGACTAGTTTTGCTGAAAAAGGGAACCGGTTTCCAAAAAAACACCTGGACCCCCCCCCCCGGCGTGATTTCAAAATATGCGACTCCAAAAAAACAAAAACACCGGAGCCCTGAAGAAGTACTTGCTGTGTGCCCCGGCTCCTGACATATTGCGGGCTGACGGACGCCTTTTGTTTGGACTCCCTTAAGGAATGCTTTATAGCTGGGCATCACTTGCCAGCAGTCAGAGATGGTGCTGTTCCAGAAACCTTCTGGTATTGAGCAATTCGGAGTCCTTGATTCAGTTTGGTGCATTCTACTTAGTGTAGATCCATTGCCCAAGAGGAGGCTCCATAACTTCCTTAAAGGGAATGCTCATGTATGGTAAACATGCAAGTTTCTGCAGTCGTTCCTTTGGGAAATGAAAGACAAAAGGGAAACCAGTGATGCTGAAAGGCAAAGGGGTGAGCTGCGGCCATTTCGTACGCCCTCAATGGTTTCAATGGACACCAGACAATTGATCAATCAAAGGGTTGGATTACAGGAAAATCTACAGGACATGGCCCCAAGACACCCTAAATCAGCTGGTGTGCTGTAGATCCCCGTTTCCCAACCCTTTGAATCAGCCTTTCCGGGAAAGTCCAGTGACATGACTGTGGGTCAAAACCAATGGTATTATTTTGGGGTAGGTGCACCACCCATTTCAGTCTATTGTAGTGGGGAGTGGGATGTTCACTGGCGGATTACCCGGGTTTTGACCCATGGCCACATCTGGCCGTGTTCCGCTTTTTTGTTCCGCCAGGAGAGGCGGCAGAGCTTCCAGCGCTCGCAGTTGCGGAGGCAGCAGGGTTTTCAGTTCCGAGCGCTGGAGGTGACCCGGGGTTGCCCCCTTTTTTCGGGTCTGTTCCTTGGCCATCCGTAGCAAGCTATTTTGTGGCTCTAGAAGCCCATGGCTATTAATTCCTAAAATTCAACACATACATTAAGACTCTTAGTGCAAATGTCAAGTGTGAGGCATCCCCCAATGATCTTGCTATGTGCGAATGTCTGTGTTATTGGCCTTGGCAGCCTCTTCTCAATGACGATGTTGATCTCGGATGCTGAAATCCATTTGATTGCATCTGATCCGTGTGAAAACAGAGTGATGTGGATGGCGGATCGAGCTTTTTTGCGCCTGCCTTGAGGAGTCTCAGGGGTGTGCCTAGCAAAACCATGCCCGAAAAGAAAGCCCTCGAGAACCCACAAGTCACCTGCAAGTGACGGCTTCCCTTTGGCGCCGTGTTCGCGGAGGTTAGGACCTCTGACTTCAAACGGTTGTGGATCAAAACCTAAGGTGCCTTTTTGGGGATGGTTACCAATCCAACCTTCCCAACTTTGGGGGGGTTATCAGTAAGGGGGAAGGCCTGGTTTCGCCCGACGGTTCCAAATCCAACCTTCCCAACTTTGGGGGGGGGGGGGGGGGGGGGTTAGTACCAAGAGCCTTTGCCCGGACGAACGCGATGCACCCGATCAAGACCTCACGCTGTGTAAACTTGGCCCCCCTTTTTCAACATGTGTCTTGGATGTTTAATTCACTTGATAAAGGTGGCACATGCAATATATATATATATACTTGAAATATATGTATCGATTCCCCATGATTCCCCTATGTCCCAGTGGGTGGGTACCCTTGCTCTTGTTGAGATCACATGCGTTTGTGGTGATAGCTGGGGGCCTACCGTAGTCCCGGGAACCATTGCAACCGAAGAGGATATCCGAGTGAGGCTCACTTAATGCCAAGCCCGGGGACCACCAAGTTTGAAGGGAAGCTCAGGAAGCTATCCATGAAGGTCGGACGACTTTTTGGGGAAACGTGAGGGTGAACATATTTTCTGGCGCACGTGTGACAATGGCCCAAATTGGTTTTGTAGTGCCGCAGCCCATGTTGGGGGCAACGCCCTCAACAACCCAGGGTCGTGGCCACACCGTCGGTTTCGACGCCAGGGCCAACCAACAAAAGCGCCGCGAGGAGACCAAGGCCCTCCGAGTGTCCAGCGATAGCTTCTGGCACTCAAGTTGGACGCCTGCTGTAGGATGCGTCAAAAGGGGACCCGCCAAAAGAAGGGTTAGGTTAAAAAGAAGTGTGCCAAAGTTGAAGCAAAAGGTTGCCCATGCCCTCACCAACCAAAGGGGAATTACCCTCAACGTTTTGGGTTGAGGCTGCTTTCTGCGAGACGAAAACAACTCCCTTTCGAAGTGATAGAGTCGTACTGGGATACTCCACTTTCGCACATCAAAATATATATTTGTTTCCACAACCATGCTGACAAGTCTTGCTTAGTTGCTTAGTTGCTTAGCCCGTCGAATGCGTTGTCGGAGCACGAAAAGCTTCATGATCCAAGCTATGTCGGAGCAATAAAAGGAAGCAAGTCTACATCCCAGCCACAGAGTTGGGGAATGACACAAGCATAGCTTGCGACGCTGCACATGCTCTCACAGTTGCTTTTCATTCAGCCTTGTCAAAGCCTTGCCTTCTTTCGTGTTGATGTACTCTCATTCCGCAAAAGATGCAGATTAGACTTTGGTTCAGCGGGGTATGGAAATGCTATCGCCAAGTTTCCGCAACACAGGGCTCTGCAGACTTGAGCGTTCGATAGACTGTACCAAGCTGACGTCACACAACAAAAGAGACAAGAGTTTCTGTGTGTGTGTGTGTGTGTGGGTGGTTCGACAGGCTGCAAGTCTCCCCTCGATTTGAACAGTCTGTCGCCGAAGCAAGGGCTGCATATGTTTGTTGGTGCTTCCTTTGTAGCGCGAGCCATGGAGAAAACCCCATGCTAAATTCTGCATGGGGTTCCGTGCCGCATAATTTCCTCATCTCACATGCAGAACGCGGGTTCAAGGACTCAGGGTTGAGGACTGGGGACATTCGCTCGAGGTGCTCGAGGCGGAATTGCCTTGTGGCCGGGACTCTTTGCGTCGCGAGAGGTTTCAGGCACGGAGCCTCAAGAAGCGCCGCACGAAGAGCCCACTTACGTCGTGCACTGAAGAGCGTCTATGAGTTTTTCGGTGGCGTGGGCGGTATGCGGCTAGCTTACCAAGAGGCGGTGGGGAAATCGGAGTTGCCAAGTTGGCGCTGCTTCGAAGTGGATGAGACTTGCTGCAAGGCGTATTGTGAGCTCTACGGCTCCAAATATGTGACAGGGGTGCAAAGAGGCGAGTTGTGGCGCTCGAGCGCCAGAGCTCGCGACGAGCTGTGGCGCTGCTCCATCGACAGACTGCCGGACGCGGCCTTCGAAGGGGGCGATCTGTGGCTGATGAGCCCGCCGTGTCAGCCCTTCACCCGCAGCGGCAAGAGGCGAGATCTTGCGGATCCGCGGTGCCGGGCGCTGATTCGCTTGCTCGAAGCACTGCCGGCGCTTGCTGAGCCTCCGAAAGCCCTGCTCTTGGAGAACGTCCCGGAATTCCAACACTCCCGGGCATATGACCTTCAGTTCAAAGCGGATCAACCTTTTGACTTTTTGACGTTTTCCCTTTTTGGCCTAATTTTTTAGTAGACTAGGTCCCCGAAAATAGACTACTGAAAAAAGTTGGTACCTTTATTCTAACCTCTCTACTGTAGGACCTAGAGGTCCTAAAAGCTGAGCCTTTCATGTCCGGGTCCTGTGGGCAAATCAGGACCGCCTGATCTCGAGCCTGAGGAAGCTTGGATACGCCACCGAGGATCACATGTTGAGCCCCGTGGACTTTGGATTTCCAAACACTAGGACCCGGTTCTATGTGATCGCCGTGGTCGCTCAGTTTGCACCAGATGCTTTCCTTTCAACCAGTTGTGAGCATGTAGACTTGAGCGCCTCAGGTTGTAGCCTTCTAGATTCTGTGGTTCTGATGTTGCCTGTCTTCAAGGTTCAGTTGTCCAAAGGTTTTCCCATGTTGGTCCGCTTTCAGCCACGGCCCCAAAAGGTTGTCCAGTGAATTCACCTTGTACTTCTGGGTCCTTTTTCGGCAACTCTCAGTTTCTCACTTTGGGGGCCGCTTCCCTACCAAGCGCCTGAGTCCAGCGACCCAAAAACCCCCGCCTCAAGCGGTGGCCTCGGTCGAGTGAGGCTGGCAACGAGGCAGCGGAGCTCCCCGAGCTCCAGTCGGACGCTGCACTGCGCCCTGTGGGCAGCTTTTTGTGCGCGGAGGTGGAAGAGGAAGCACTGCAGGAGGGGAAACACCTTCCAAAAATCATCCCAACAAAAAAAATCATCGTACCTTCAGAAAGATGCCGTGGTTTCCTCTCCCTTCTTTTTTTGGGCGGGGGAGGGGTGGCAAATCAACTACCAATAAGAAAGAGTGGCTTTTTCTTGCCTTCGCCGCTAGAGGTCTGAGAAAAAGTCGAGTGTCTTTCTTTTTGCACTGGTTTGGTCGATGGCTTTAACTGGAAACCAGCACCATGCCTACCATTGGCGGGGAGGTCCCCTGATCCCCTGTTTGCAGACGAACCGCAATTAGACTCTTGCTGGAATCCGGTTTTTGAGGGTGGCAAGACCAAATCTCGAACCCCACCAGGTACCAAAGCAGCTCCTCGAGCAAGCCTACGCCAAAAACTACACCCTGGACCTCGCGGACAACACGTCTCTGGCGACAAAGACCTTTACCGCCGCCTATGGGAAGCCAGACTACGGTGGGACCGGACTAAGCGTGACGGGGCCCTTGCTGATGCAGGCAAGGTTGAAGAAAGCTCGGAACCACTTACGCCACAACCCATGCGGGCTGATTACATTTGTAGATCTCGATTTTTTGTTTGCTCGTGTCCCGTGGTGGAAAACCTGCCCACACCTTGCAAACAGGCACCGGGCGAGCAGGGGTCCGCTCCTTTCTTGGAAGCACCGTCCAGGCCCTGCAAAAGGTTCCCCTGTCGCAATGTTTTTCTTTGGGCGATGCGGCCATAGGGGCAGAACCTATGGCTGCATTTTGGGGTGGATGAACATCCATTTGCAATTTTGATGTTCACCAGGGGTACCATTGGTTTTGACCCACAGCCATGTGATCCACCAGGCTTCGGCGGCTCAACCCCGGTTTCAGCATCTTGACTGCTATTGGGTTGGATCTTTAGGCTTTAACTTTTCCGGAAATCAAGTTGGGTTTTTCCCGCTAAGCCCCCAAAAAGTTGTCAACTTTTTGCAGGGCTCCTTAAAAGATACATTTTGCCCAATTGAAACATGTTTTTGTTCAGCAAAATACAGGGAAATCGCCATTTGCAATGCAATGTTCAGGTGTATAATGTAAGGATCCCTGTTTTTGCAGGGAGGCCAACAGCAACCAAGGCATTTGGAGCCGTCTCAGTGGCAGCAGGTCCGCTACTTCTCACCCAAAGAGGTGGCCGGTCTCATGGGTTTCCCCGCGGGCTGGCAGCTTCCTGGCGAGCTTCCGCTGCGCACGCAGTGGCGGCTGCTGGGGAACTCCATCAACGCGACTCGGCTGAGTCGGCTTGGAGGGGTCTCCAAACTGAATTCAACCGACCACGATCTGATATGGCTGGGGGTCAAAACCGTTTTGGTACCATTTTGGGGTAGGTGCACCACCCATTTTATTTGATTTTAGACGGGATTGGGATGTTCACTGGGGGTACGGGCCTTTGACCCATGGCTATGATTTTCTGTATGTGGGTCAAGGGCCGATGCCCCATTTTTTCCTTTGACCAAAATCTGAGGTGGATGTTTCTGTCTATCCCTGTTAAGTCAACTTAACCCATGCCCTCAATTTTTGCCATTTTTTCTCTGTTTTGTGGGTCTTCCCCGCCCGAAATTCCGAGATCCAGTCAAAACGGGGGGGCGTTTTTCCCCAGCGTTTTGCGGGCGCGAGGTGACCGTGGTGTCGCACCTAGTGAGCCGTTTGCTGCAGTGGCAGGCGATTGGCTCAAAGGAAGCGGTCGACAAAAGCAGACCGCTCCGTTGAGCCCTGGGAGCTTTAAAGAAGACCTGAGGTCCATCAACCCTGTGAAAGCTCTGGTGCGTTCTCAACTGCCCTTGAAAAGCCGAAGAACAGACTTATTCACACCCCTGGTCGTCATAACCGCATCAGGGCTCCAAGGTTTGTAGCCCCTGGCCTCCACAATTTGTCGCAGCTGCTTTTTCCAACCGTTTTTTCTTTCGGCGCCTTTCAGGACGCTTTTCCCAACTTGAGCCCCTGACCTCCAGGCGCTGCGTAGCTGCAAGGCGGCGTCGCGCCAGCAGAGGCTAGAGGCGCCAAAGGGGATCCAGGGAGGTGGGATCACGCGAAGTTCATCAAACCTCTGTGATACTTCTGGGAATCCCCTCTTTATATGAGCGGTTTGTCTTCGGGAGGCCCGTTTTTGTTTGTTGTCACAGAAGTGGAGTCCACTTCCCGCCCTGGCTGAGGCTTCTGTCGCAAGCCAGGTGGTGTTTTTTGGGTTTGATTCCAAGGTGGATGCGGCTGGCTTTCGCACTTCACGGCTGGCTTTGAGGAGCTGACAAGGGGCTTGCCTGTTTAAAACCTGTTTTACCACAACGAGCAAAGCAAGCAAACGGGAGATTCCATGAAGCCTAGCCGGGTGGGCAGCCCGTTTCGTTGATCCCGTTTTTGGGTGGACCAAATGGGCAGTGAGTTTGCACAAAAAGCACCAGCGAGCGGCACGGCGTTGTTTGGTTTGGCTATACTTGGTGCTGCAAAACTGGGGGAGGAGGGTGCATCAAGGTCCCCTTTTCAAAAAAAAATGGGGTTCAGAGGCCAGACTAGTCGTCTTCGAGAAAGGATTTGGTGCTGGCACCAGATTGAAACTAAGAAACGGACCGACACTTCCCAGGATGAAGCTTCCTTGGGTTTACCCTTATTTGGGTTGATTATTCTCATACCGCATCCAGATGTTACGGCAAGAGCTCTTGGCTTTTACCATCCCTCTGACTCTCGTGGCAAAGAGGGTCTCCCAGGCAGCCTCCCAGTGCCTTCTGTTTGGAAGGGCGACTGAAGCTGCTGGAAAAATATATATGTGAAGTTGAGGGCCTCATTGAAGCAAAGCGCTCAATTCACTTCCTTCACATCTCTAGTGGGATCCGGCTCCCTTCGGCGAAAGAAACAAAATGCGTTCTGTGCATGATGCTGACAAGGCCCGGATCCAGCAGCTGCTGGGCAGCTGGTCCCGGAGTCTGCCGGGGGCCTCGGAACGATGCCTTTTGGTCCAGCTAGATGGCCCTTCTCTCCCCCTTTTTTTGGGGGGGAGACTTTTCCCTACTAAAATAGACCACAGAACAAAGGGTATCCTTATTCTAACCTCTCTACTGCAGGACCTAGCATTTCAACTGGGCTCACCCAGCCAGTGGATTCAATGATCATTGCCTGACGAACAGCTGTGCATCGATTCAGTCCGGGCCCAAAGAGTGCGAACTTGTTCTGGCCAGTACACTCAGCAGGCTAGAATGATGCTACAGTATCTACGGTATATAGCAAACCAGCCACATAGCAACCACAAAGTAGGACATCCAGAAGCTCTTGGAAGTGCTTGCGAACCCCTGCCGAGGCACGAAATCCTTGTTTCAGATCACCGGCCAGTCAGAATCAACAACGTGTCGACCGTCTCTGCCTTGAAGACGATCTTTTGAATGGCACTCATAGGCCGTGGGACAGATCTCATCGCGGCTTTGGCTGAAAGGCCATGTGTTTGCTTCATCATTGGAAACCAGCGAGGGCCCGGGCATTGCAAGATGGTTTCATATTCCATGTTTTCAAAAAAAAAAAAAACTATGGCGCGGGATCGCAGGGGATCAAATAGATATGGGCCACTCGTCGATCTTCACGGGAAGCGCATACTCCTGGAGGATCCTTGCACAGAGAGCCCTGGGTTGGCTTTCATACACGTGATACACGTTTGTGTCCAAAAAGCGAGGAATCGATGTCCCCTTTTGGACATGGGTGTCGTATGTAAATAGTGAGATGGGGACATGGTTTTGAACCCCAGTATGTCCGCCAGCCATTCTCATATTTGGACTTGAAACCCTGTTGATTATAAACAGGTACTGGAATCACATGGGTGCATCCTGAAGTAGGAAATGATGGTGTGTGGTTCCTTTCCCTTGAATCCCCCCCAAGCCAGATTTGGTCATGGGTCAAAAGCCCGTACCCCCAATGAACACCGCAATCCCCACTAAAACAGGTTCTAAAATGGGTGGTGAATTCACCTACCCCAAAATGGTACCATTGCTTTTGACCCACAGCCATTTTGGAAACTGGAAGCAGACCCTGACGAAGCCTCCTGGGATCCGTGAGGCAAGCGCAGCTCTGGTGAAGCCGGGATCCCCGAGTCGGGCGGGGAAGGTTCGACGAGGGCGGGGCATGTTTTGCCGCAAGGATGGCGCAAGCCTCGGACGGTTTTCATATCACCTGTTGGGTCATGTTGGACTGAGGTCTTTCTAGGAGGGGTGAGGTTTAAGAGAGTAATTTCGGGAGCCCAAGGCAAAACCCGGGGCCGGTTGGACTCCCAAGAGGGGGAACCTTGCTTTTAAGTCGTTTGCAGAAGTTGCAGGGCTCGTAAAATGGGACCGTGAGCCGCCTGGCGAAGCAAGTCGACCAATGTTAATCATGCTCTGTTAGTTCTTCACGGGTGCAAAAGTTTCAAGGTTCCGGAAGGAAAACCTATTAGTTCATGCTAGATGCACACACGCACACCCATAGACGTATCCAAGCTCGTTTTTGGCTTGTGGCTCGTGTGCCCAGATGGCAGCTGTTGGAAACCTGAAGGCATCAGTCTCGAAATGCACTCCGGAGAGCCCGTTCCGCTCGAGGCCTTGTTCTTACTCATGCTTTTATGGGTTTATGAACTCGGAAGCAACGCAACTGTCCCGCTCTTAAGTTCGTGTGGCACCCCACAGATCACGCCGCAAAGTTGCCGAGGCAGCCTTCTCAGACAAACATGCTCAACGGCTAAGAGAGCGCGGCGCTGAACACCGGCTCGGCCGAGACAAACGGACGGGGGGACTTGTTAGAGTATGAGCCCCACGAGACATTCTGTGGGCTGCCTTGCTGCCCTGTGGGCTGCCTTGCAAGGATGGCAGCATGACTCCAGTTTTGCAGGTGGCCGGAAAAAGGAGCCCGTGCAGCATTGCAGGGAATGTGAGCTGAGAGAAAAGGGAAAGATATGGAAAGATGAAGGTATATTGAGGCGTATGCCTCTTGAGTTGCCGTTCGCATTTTCTTGCTGAGGTTCCGATTCGAAGAGCTCAGTACATGGGACCGCCTTTGGCTCCGTTTCCTCTGGCTTTGAAGGGCAGCCAAACTGGGCGCAAGGGAAACATGATAAAGGCCACTTGGTCAATTTATGTCAATTTGTTGGCTTGGCTTTTGCGAGTTTGGATGAAAGCAGATTGAACCCGCGGAACTCTTCCCACTTTTGGCCCTTCGACTTTGGATTTGTTGGCTCGTGGAAATGGCATCGCCGTATCGCCGGAAATCAGAGAAGCGGAGATGCAAGTCCGAGAATCCACCAGAGTCCGGAGTGTTTAGTTTGGTGCATGTTGCTTGGATGTCCAGCTCTTTAGCCCATGGGTACCCTGCTGCAGTATGGTGCTATGTTCGGAGGAACAAGGAAACATAATACACCGTACGGAATGATTCCCGCCGCCCTTTTTTTCAGCTTCTGGCTCGCCCAAGCGCGCGCGCGTCACCTCACCTGAAGAGAGGAAGAGATCATGCCCGCGGCAGACATAGCGCCACTGCCACTGAAGAGCATACTCCTTGATCGTGGGGTTCAAACAGCCTCAGCAACAACATGTAGAGAAAAAAAAAAATGTGTCTCAAGCTTGATCATGGGATTCAAACAGCCTGACCAGCAACATGTAGTGAAAAACATTCGCAATGTGTTTCAAGCTTGGCTTCACAAATGAGTTTCAAATGTGTGAGGAGCAGCAGGTCTGCTTACTCTTGGATGCCAAGCGGTAGGGAATGTTCTGCTTCAAGGCCGGGCGTCGGCCCCTGCGAACCTTGTACGCGAACAGGCCAGTGGCGCGGGAGCACTGGTAGATCAGGAGTCCGTGCTTCTGGGCCAAGCCAGGATAAAGGCGAGCCCCGTCGGTGATGAGAGTGGACTGGTACCCCGCAGCATCCCGGGGGTCCACTGCGTCGAATGCCTGCACCTGCGCAGCAATGACCAGAGATCAGTCTCTGCAAAAAAAGAAGGGTAACATGTGAACACGAAACATTTTGACCGAAGAAAACAAAATAAAACAAATGGAGCCATGGCCTGGGCGACGCGGTCCAAGCCTGGGCGACGCGGTCCAAGCTCTCGACCGGCGGCTTCGAGTGAGGCTTGGTATCCGTTTCGGGCAAGAAGTGCAAGTGGAGGCGCCCAACCGGATGATGCGCCGACGGCCTCTCGAAGATCCCGAAGAGCTGCGCCCAGCGCAAGCTCCATGTGCGGGCGGACTGTCTTGGGTGCGCTCCGGAGACTGCGGCGGCCCCAGCTCGACAAAGTGGAAGTCTTGCGACATCGCACACTGCTTCGCCCGAGCTAGGAAAGCTGCGTAAGTGTGTGTGCGTGTGTGGCAATGAGGTCCGCCAGAAGTCATCAACAAATCCAAGTTATTCAGCCAGCTGTCACAATCTGCGATGTTTGTCATGGTTTTGGGCGGCTGTAATCAATCCGTAAGCATAAACTTGGTGGCTCCCAGCCATCCGGTTCCTTAGCTTTTCTGCCTTTGAGTGTTTCCATTTATCCCACTAAAAGTTTGCTTTGGTGCATGTTGCTTGGATGTTAGGACTTTAACTTCTTGCCAACTAATGGGTTTTCTGTATTAAACCACTAAAAGTTATTCACTGTTAGCAGGGGAGCAGATTTCGCAACCGAGTTTACATGCCTGCGCAGTTGGATCGATGCGCTTTGCTTCGCTTGCGTCCGCGCCTTCGGCTTCAGCTCAGTTTTGGCTGACTGACATGGCAGGACGAGTGACTTTGGGCGCCAAGTAGCACACAGCCCCGCCTCACGCATTCGATGCGCGTGCAAGCTTCAAGACACAGAACCTCAGGTTTCTAAAGCGTTTGCTCTCAGAAGCGCAGCGTCTTTTGGCACACAGACCAAGAAAAGGCAGTGACACACAGCCTTTGACACTGGTCCCATCGAATTGTCAGCAGGTTAGCTTGGCACCGTGCTCGCCATGAGTGAGCTGCGCCCTAAGCATGTCCAAGACATGGCAGGTTCAAGAAATATCAGGTACACTTGCCCCACCTGTTGTAAAAAGTATAGCCCCCCCACAAAAGCCTGGTGCTTTGTATCGCCTGGTGATGTCAGAAAGGGCCACTCAGTTTGACCACCCCACTTGACTGTTTGTTTTGTTGAGGACCCCCAAAACTGTGGCTCTCCTCGTTTTTTCTTTAAACCACGAAAATGAATCGGTACCCTGCAAAGATGCGAATCGGCTTCCGGGTTTCCGCGAGGGGCAGCTTCCGGTTTCTGACGCTCATCAAGCCGGTCTTGTGGCTCGTGCCCGAGGCGGGGAATCCGAATTCGGGCCGTTGGAGGCGAAGAACTTCGCCACCAACTCGTTTCCGCAGGTACAACTTCTGCTCCTTCAATGCCATGAATGTGAAGCCCAGAGAAAGAAACCTGTTAATATGGAGGTGTGCTGGTTTTGTAGTGGCTGGATTCATCACTTTAGTGGACCACCCCCCCATGTTTTAAAGATAAGCAGGGGTGTATTCATTTGTGGGGTCAGCATGACGTGTGTGTTTCAGTCGCCCTGAAAACGCCACGTGGTGTTCGTCGCACCGAAGCCCCTGAGCTGTAGGTCAATGCCCCCGAGCACCGGGTGCCCTTCAAGGAGAAGGTTTGCTGGACGGCGATCTCTCTCTTCGTCTTCCTGGCAGCTCGGAATTCGGAATATGCGATTCGGACCAGAAGGATTCGATGTTTTCAGTCAGGAGAATAAATGGATTCTACGATTCCTGGAATAAATGAATTGTTCAGCTGGGACGATTCGGACCATTCCGACGGTTCCTTCTCAGTCAGTCAGAAGAAGAATATCCGGTGGGGGGGGACGTTGGGTGGGACTTGATCATAGAATGTTGGAGATTCTTCTCCTGACTTGTGAACTGTGCATATTCTTCTATAAGTCAGGATAAGAACAAATTGATGTCAGCAAGATGTCTAAGATGAACACCACGCTATTACTCATGAGGGAGAGCCCCTACATCCAGCATTCTATGATGATGTCTGGAGGGACATTCGGGGAGCCGGTAGATCTCCCCCACACACAGGCACACGCAGACGTACAAGCACGATCAACAGACACCAAGGGGCGCGCTGCTTAATTTCAACATGTTCGTTGCGCGAACCTCAAACTGGGACCATGGCTCATGTGGTTGATGGCCTGCAAGCTATATAACACGGCTTGTGCCTTGTTGACCTGCAATACTCGGGCAGGGAAGAGTACTTGCGGTTTGGGCAGACAGAATGACCTCCTTCAGCCTTTTGCATGTGGCTATGATTTGTAATGGGGATCCTGTGCATGGAGAGTTATGTCCCGCGGATAAAAATTTGTACGTGCGCCAAGCTTCAGAATCATCTCCATTGGCTCACGCCTTCAGGGCTGTCCCCGTTGATTTAGTATTTGGAGGTCTTTTGTGCCCAAAACTGCCACGTCTCACTGCAAAACGATAACAGCAGAATTGTCAGCCGGGAAAAACGCAGCTACCTCGTTTGGACCAAAGGCAGCAACTCACTGGAACCTGGAATCATTGGTCCCCTTTCGGTGAGATCCTGAGTCAGATGCACGCAAGCCAAGGTATGTTGTCAGATTCCAGTCTACGGCATCGTCACGTCCAAAAGCTGGGCGCCTAGTACACGAGACGCGAAAGTGCAGCACCGAGTACTGCTTTAGCTTCTGGACGGGAGAAGCATAGGTGCAGTTGCCCGAGCCGTCCCGTGAACATTTCTACGGGTGTTTGTCCGTTCTTTTCAAAAACCGATCGCCATTTCCCCAGGGTTTTTGGTGGTTTTATAGAAAGAAGGATCGGAAAGAATGGGGAAGGTACCCCTAGAATCATTCAGATCCATGTCCTTTCAGGCAACGTCAAAGGTGCCAGCCCTCCACGTGAGCTTCAATAAGACCTGGATGTGTGAAGGTTAGTGAGGGACAGTCCCAACCACGGATCGACGCGGACGAGAGGGTGGGTCAGGACACCCCGCGGTCATTTTCCATGTGGTGGGAGGTATTCCCCGCAAAACTGGGTGAGCACCATGCGGCTGGAGGCGCATGAAGCGGGTGTTTATATTCATACACCTAAAAATATTGATATGTATATAGTAATACATACACATATATATATATATGTAATATATATATATAATATCTATATATGTCATTTTGTATATACAAATATCTGTATATTATTGGGATAGTCCGCTTGGTCAGCTATCATTTGACATGTCCGCGGCGCCTCGCGGCTTTGCTCGGAGTTCAAAAGCGTGAGGAGCTTCCGCCATCATGTCCAGGCCTCCTTAGGGGAGGTCTGGAGCCTTAGGAGCTCGGGATTTTGTGAGGTCGACCCAGGGCGGATGGCTTCCATTTGCTTAAGAATATCTCTTTTTTTCATTTATTTTTGTGTTGGTTTTAAAGGGAATCTATCACTCTTGGATATATTTTTATTCTTTCCAGGGGACTTAAGCAGATGGCTGAATTGGTTTTGGACGAGTTTTTGGTGGCTTTGGAATTCGGGCATGCCTAAAGTTTGTCCCAATTACTCCCTGAACAACTTGGCCAGCAAGCCCAACAAGCCCCGAGCCTGTTTGGCCACGGAAAAAAATAAAGCAATAATATTATATATATATATAATGTTTAAAAAAAAATAAAAGACACTCGCCGCGGCCCGTCGAGGGCCATCGGAAAGTGACCGAGTCGCCGAGTTCTGTCACCGAGTTTTCTGAGGTGCGGACCCCTTCTACTGGATGCGGGTGATCCTGGCGTCCAATCGAGGAACTCTCATGGAGTCCGGAGCTCTGGGGGAAACGAAGCAGAGATTTGAACCAGTAGCCACGGTCCCCCAGCAATTGGTGACCTTCTCTCCCCTTTCTTTTTTTGGGGGGGAGAGGGCTCCCCTACTAAAGTAGACTGCAGAAGAAAAGAAACGGGTACCCTTATTAACCTCTCTACTGGAGGACCTAGAGAATGAAGTTCGACTCAATGTCTAAATGTGTTGAAAAGTGGTCCTGTCCAGACTGGTTGTGAGGCGCTAGTACAGATTGTCTTCTTCATTGGCGTGAGGTTCTTTCTTGTCACCCATGCTTCAGTACAACAGAACGTTCACGTGTCTCAAGGGCTTCAGAAGTTTGCTAAGTACTTCAGGTGATCCCTGCAAAAGCATCTGTGGCAGTACCAGAAGTCCCCCAAAAGGCATGTGCCGCACCGCGATATGGTCTGCTGAAAGCGATTCGAATCGATCTAATTCCGATAGTTCCAGAATTTCAGTTGACCCCAGGCAGTTTCTTGCCGGAGTTGTCCTTTTCATGGTTGTTGTTGGGAAACATGTTACATTTTTGCTTATTGTGGTTTAATGGAAATCCCCACTTAACTGCTAACATTTAATTTGTTGCTCCCCTTCCAACGTCAACCAAGTTTTGAGACTATCTTGAGCTGTCGAGCCCCTCTAAAGGTGGAAATGAACTGTTGGTACGCTAAGCTTGTTTTGAGGGGATGGTACAGGGATAGCCCTGGACCCTTGTAGGCTCATGTGCGGCATTGCCTTTGTGTGCTCCCCCGCAACATGAAACAAACAAAGGTTCCCCCCAGGAGGTTCCATGGCGAACGTGGCGTTTTTGGGGGAAACCCCATGTCAATTTGAGGCGTCTTCGGGCTGTAGTGTTTTTAATGCCTGTTGTCATTTTCGGAACCTTGGCTAAAGGCGTGCTGCAAAAGCCGCAGTCGGCAACTTGAATTCTGCCCGGCTGTCTCATGCAAGAAGGTCCCAACCTAACCTTGTCAGGCTTTGGCAAGTGTCAAATTCGGAAGTCCAACATCACAGGGCACCTGCCTTTTGTTCTTGATGGCTTGGATCCTGTTCATGAAGAAAAGCGCCGGCTGCCAACACAAATGAGACTTGAGATTACATGCCAGCAGCTCGGAAGGCCAGTTGTGGAGGAGATCCGCGCAGTTCCTCAAGATTCGGCCCAGTGCAAACAAATCTGGAGGATCATCCTAAAAGTATTGTCCTGCCTATTTTATAGCGAGCTCGCCGATTTGGGGATAAAACGAGCTCACCATGATAAGGGTCCTTTACTTGGGGATCCAATTCTTAATTCAGCTTCTGGACGTTTCTAGGATTTTTTTTGCAGATGGTCGCGCGAGATGCGAACCGCTCGGTGTGGGAAGCCGTGTGAAATGCGGCACCGGCAGTGAGGCTGGGCATTTCACCCATCGTCACCTCAGGCGCGAAATGGGTACTCCCCAAAGCAGGGTGACCCGATAGCACTAAACATTGACCATGCTCAAGGGGTGTTCAGGCGCAAGCAAAATGGTGCAACGAGGGAATCCAGGAAACCATAAATGCCAAAGAGTTGTTTGAAATGGGCACATGTTGCAGGGAAGGGTATCTTTCAAGATTGGGGATCCCCAGCAAGCCAAACTGTTATGCTGAGAGCTATGGCTGATTTCCACACACAACAGTGGGGAACAGGTGAACCCTGTGTGTATTTAAAAACAAAAAATGCGATGCGCAGTGCAAGTACTGTGCTACAATGGATTGTGTCCATCCACCTCGATTTGCTTAAGAAATTGTTTGTGTTGTTTTTCCCCTTGTTGGATTTAAAAGGAATTCATCACTACTGGAAATACTTTGAATTTTCCTGGGGCCTTAACCAAATGGAAGTCCACAGTATGGTGGGTGGTTGGTGTTCTTTGCAGGCAAAGTAGCATGCGAGCCACTGGCATAGGCCCCTGGCCATTTTACGTCATCTAACGCAAGGGGTCCAGCTCTTGGCACCCCCAACTCCAACTGGTTCTACCCTCCAGTGTCCGAGCAGAATATGGCAGGGCAACCAGCTTTCAATGGCGGTCTCCATGCAACCGTTCAGTCCAACTTCAAACAATATCAGTATTTGCCAAGGATTCAAATTGCCAGGGTTAGGAGGTTCTCGGAGCCAAGCAGAAGCTTAACGTGGAGAGATTGAGACTTTGCAGCGGTCTTGAGAGCTTCGGGGGTAGCTACGAATTTTCGAGTGCCTGAATCATGCTAGAAAAGATGTCAGTGTGTCTCTCAGAGGGGCGTGGTTTGAGAGGCCAAGCGTGGATTTCACCCTTTCTGCCAACCCTGGAGTGGCTTCCTAGGTCCCCCCCAGTAGTGCCCTTTTACCGTTTCTTTTTTGGTTGGGAGGGTTGCCCCTACTAAAATAGACAAAACCGAAAAAGAAACGGTACCCGTATTCTCTCTACTGGACCTAGATTCCCTTCCGTTGGCTGCGGCTCAAATTGAAGGGTCCAGAGTCCAGATCAGAGGTCCAGGCTCACAAGCGATCCAGACCCCCGATCCAGACCAAACATAGGTGATCCAGAAGCCGATCCAGACGTCCGCGGAACGATCTGTCCGTTCTTTGTGCCAGTCTGCCAGTTGGCGAAACCAAGGATGTACGTTTTGCTGGCTGGGCTGGCCAAAGTAAGCCGTGAGACCACTTGAAAGATGGTGTTCGTGTTGGTCATAGTTGAGCTGCTTCGGACCGCTTGATTGTTTTTGTTTGTTTGCGGGGATGCAAAGCATCACTGGAGCAAGCCAAGCAATGACATCCTTATGAATCCCCCCAACAAAAGTTACATTTGGAGATTGCAACCCGTTTTTGATTGATCTTCAGGGAAGCAAGTGCATGGACAAGAGAAGGACAAATATGCATTGTCCTTTGCGAAAAGCAATAAGTCCTTACCCTTCCTTGCCCCCACGTACCTATGTCCCAGAGTATAGAGTATGGGCTGGTTCAATGATGTTAATGGAATTGTAAGGGCAACAAAGACCATGTGTTGCTCTGACCATGTTGGTACGAGAAATTATTCAATGGATCAGCACGTAATGAATAATACATACATACATACACACTATTATACACATTTTCGTTTGAAACCTCGCTTCATAGGCCAACTAAAGATGTGTTATGGCTTGTTGGAATGTGAATACTGCCTGGAGAGTCGTGAAACCCTTAGAGAATCGTGAAATGGCTGTGGGTCAAAACCCTGTACCCCTGATAACATCAAAATAGGTGGCAAATGGAGATGCCCCAAAATGGAGCAAAAGGAAACACATCAATTTTCTGGGTCCCTTAAAGAAAGACACCCCCCCATACTCATATGCTCAGCCTTGAGACAAAAGCCGCACCGCGGCGACCTGGCAGGATGGGTCATGCAGCTTCTGGCTGGCTCTCGCATCATCGAGGTGGACCAGCGCCCGCGGCATGCCTTGGCTCGCTCCAATCCAGCGCTTAACGCGGGGCGTGCAGGGTACATGGGCCGAGGTGAAAAGCACCCCTTTGTGAATCTATGTCCAAAAGGGTCATTTGAAGATGAGGCAGAAGGGTGTGTGTCTTTCTTTTAGGGCAGCCTTTTTTGGGTTCGTTTACAGTAAAGGGAAACCCAAAGGAAAACCACCTTTTTGGGGGGGTCTCCTAAAAGAGACACAGCCAAGGAATGAACGGCACTGCAAAGAGAAATGTGGTTCGCCAAAGTGTGGGATTCCTAAATGCCAAGCTCTTCCCCAAACAGGTTGCTAAAAGACAACCGTGTTTAGCCTACATAACATTACTCTCCGAAAGGCAGCCCCAACGACAGCCCCGTTTCAATGGAATCCGCTTTTGGGTGGACCCGTGCTTTACTGGTGTTCCAGACTGCACGCAGGAGTGTCAGCTAAGACTTGGGACCTCCTTTTGGTTGCTGTTGGGTAAACCAAGAGGAAATCAGACGTTGGTTGGGTCTTCTGTTTGGAAGCACCCAGTTGGTGGATTATTTGACAGTGTGTTTGGCTACTATTCGAGCTTCAAGGTGTGTGCATCCTCACGGAAATTCACTTGCAGAGTCGTCTGCCTTTTGGCAAGGGTGGCTTGTTGGGGCTGGGGTCTCGAGGTTCTGGCTGGAATGTGATCTTCTTGGGCAGTGAGGTTCCCTTGAAAGTCAATCAAGGCCACAGAAGAAGCAATCTATTCAAGCTTGCTAGAATTCCGGCATTGGTTGATTTGCAAGTTCCCTTGTCCCTTTCCGCATGGAGACATGGCCAAGTAGCCTCATCGCGGTTTCCCTTGCCATTGCAGCCATTGCTTGTTTTGCTCACCGAATTACCTTTTTTCTATCGATCACAACAGCCCGATATGAATAATGTTGGAGTTGCATTTCATGGATATAACGGGCCTGGCTCCGGCCCTCCTCCCCTGCCAAAAGAAAGAGAGGGAGTTCTCAGCCAAGTGCAGCCAAGAGGTGAAGCGCGAAAACGCCAAACCAAACACACGCAGACTTGACTCGCTTCAATGGGCCTTCGTGTCTCAAAGGGGAGCCCCCAAACCGGAAGCCCCGCCCCCCTCCCTCCCGAACCCCCGCCACTATACTTTTTAGATGTTTTGCAGAGATTAAAATGCACCCTAACTGAATCATCACTTTTTCGAACATCTTGGGGGGGCTGGCCCCCCCCAACTCCCCAGTGATTTCCCCTAATCGGAACCGAAAGCCCAAAAAAGGCCTGGTGGCATGCCAGGAGCCTCAAAGAGGACCGGAACCTCTTCTTCGCGGCACAGAAGCTTTTTGGGCTTCTGATCACACTGGGCGAGGCAGAGATTCGGGGGGAGGGGGTGGCGGATGGGGAGAGCTTCTCCGGAGACAGCCAGATCTCTGTGTTTTTTCCTCTCTCTTTTTTGTGGGAGGCGTGTTTTGGTGCATCCGGTGGCTCCATGACAGGTAAACCCTCCAAATGTGCGGCGCCGAAGGTTGGCGCCGCATTATTTTGACACATACCCGTACTGATGTGTTGCCCTGATATCCCAATGGACTTGTGACAGTAGGTGGGCTATAAGAAGGGCCGACCACTTACTTACTTACGCCCTCCTGAAGGGGCTAGTTCATTAAACGCCCACTGAGAACGAGCATGTTATTGAAACATATGCCTCCTCAATGTTTGTGAAAAAGAAGATCCTGCTCTATGGCACCAACGTAGAAAGGAACATAAAAGGGACTAACACGCAGGGACACACAAGGCTGCTGAAAGTGTTTTGGATCATGCAAATCCGGTGGATGAGCAGTTTCAAGTTCCGACAAGAGACGGAAGAGAAGCTCGTATTTGCGCGGAGGGTAAACTTGCAGAAGTACAGGACCTCATCCTGACTTGTGAGACGTTAAAAGAAGACAAACGAGGATGTAGGAAGCCAATTTGCAGCGATGGAGCTCGTGAAGTGTCTTTTGAGGTCTAATTGGTTGAGATGTCAAACCTAAGAAATGGTTTCTTCATGACTCTCCAACAAGCCTGGAACCTGCCTGGGTCCTGGAAGTTCATGTTCCTCCAAAAGGACCCTTAGAATCCGTGTCATTTGGTGGAAAGGTGTACATGGGCAACTGGGAGAGTGAGGCTTTGTGCTTCCATTTGGTTAAGAATATGTGTTTTTTATGTTCCCCTGTTGGTTATAAAGGGAATCTATCACTATACTGGAATTATTTTATTTTCCAGGAGACGAAAACGCAAATGAAGGTGCGGGTTTCATGTTCCGGACTACGGGTGCAGTCCATCTGCGCTCTATCCAGGCGTTCGCCTATGTGGTCAGCGGCATGTACGGCGATCCGCAAAGTCCTAAGCCAGCGCTGCTTTTGACTCGGGGGGAGCGTCCCAGAAGCTCCAGCACCGGTAATACCTAGGCTTCGTTTAGAGGTGTTTGAGCTCTTTCCCCAAGTGGGAGCTCGAAAATGGCCACTTAAATCATGTTTGGGTTCACTAGAAACGGAAGGGGGGGGGCAGTCAAAAGACATCATTGTACATGTTGTTTACTGCTTGTGTCCCTTTTTTTGCGAACCCGCTTTTGGTTGGCATGAAAGCCAAATCAAACAGAACCGACCATTTGTTGGGGGAGCAATAGAGACCCCCCACCCCCCAATTTTTTGACCCGCTGGCTGTCTTTTGAAGGAGCAAACAATGGACTGTTCTCATGCAGGAACAAAAACGTATGCAGGACCCGAAACACGGTAGCAACATAAACGACCCGAAACTTTAACGCCTCCGGCTCACATTGCAGGCCTGCTTTCTTATTTGCGTCACTTTGGAATTGTCCCCTTGCCCCCGTTCCCCTCTAAGATCTTTTCCCCCCCGTCCCCCCCTGAGATCTTCTCCCCCTTTCCTCCCTAAGATCTTTTCCCCCCTTTCCCTGTTGAGATCCTTTCCCCCCTTTCCCCTCCAACACCTGTTCCCCCCCTGAGATCTTCTCCCTTTTCCTCCCTAAGATCCTTTCTCCCCTTTCCCTGTTGAGATCCTTTCCCCCCTTTCCCCCTAAGGCCATTTCCGCCCCTGAGATCTTCTCCCTTTTCCTCCCTGAGATCTTTTCCCACCTTTCCCTGTTGAGATCCTTTCCCCTTTTTCCTCGCTAAGACCTTTTCCCCCCCTGAGATCTTCTCCCTTTTCCTCCCTAAGAACTTTTCCCACCTTTCCCTGTTGAGATCTTTTTCCCCTCCTGAGATCTTCTCCCTTTTCCTCGGAAGCAAAGATCTTAGGGGGAAAAGGGGGAAAATATTTAAGGGCTGCCGCCCAGTGCCGCCGACCCCTTCAATTAAATGAACGAATTCTTGATTCTCCGGTGCGGCGTTCGCGAGCGAGAATCGGGAATGCGCCAATCCATTTTTTCCTGTGGGGGGGGGACCTTTTCAGCTGGATGGGCACATTCTTGATTCTCCGGTGCGGCGTTCGCGAGCGAGAATCGGGAATGCGCCAATCCACTTCTTCTTTTTTTTCTTGGGGGGGGGGGGGAGGCCCCCTCAGTTGGATGGGCGCATTCTTGATTCTCCGGTGCGGCGTTCGCGAGCGAGAATCGGGAATGCGCCAATCCACTTTTTGTTTTTCTGTGGGGGGGGGGGACCCTTTCAGCTGGATGGGCGCATTCTTGATTCTCCGGTGCGGCGTTCGCGAGCGAGAATCGGGAATGCGCCAATCCACTTCTTTGTTTTTTCTTGGGGGGGGGAGACCCCCTCAGTTGGATGGCGCCAATCCACTTTTTTTTCTGTGGGGTGGGGGGGGGAGACCCCTTCAGCTGGATGGGCGCATTCTTGATTCTCCGGCGCGGCGTTCGCGAGCGAGAATCGGGAATGCGCCAATCCACTTCTTCTTTTTTTTCTTGGGGGGGGGGGGGGACCCTTTCAGCTGGATGGGCGCATTCTTGATTCTCCGGTGCGGCGTTCGCGAGCGAGAATCGGGAATGCGCCAATCCACTTCTTTGTTTTTTCTTGGGGGGGGGAGACCCCCTCAGTTGGATGGCGCCAATCCGCTTTTTTTTCTGTTGGGGGGGGGGGGGAGACCCCTTCAGCTGGATGGGCGCATTCTTGATTCTCCGGTGCGGCGTTCGCGAGCGAGAATCGGGAATGCGCAAATCCACTTCTTCTTTTTTTTCTTGGGGGGGGGGGGAGACCCCCTCAGTTGGATGGGCGCATTCTTGATTCTCCGGTGCGGCGTTCGCGAGCGAGAATCGGGAATGCGCCAATCCACTTCTTTTTTTTCTGTGGGGGGGGGTGTGTTGTTTTCGCACAGATTGATCTCCCGCAACATTTGGCTCAAGGCCCCTTTTGCATAATCACGACCATTCGAGCGTGAGGACAAAAGAGCCATTGCAGGCCGCTTACAGGATTATCCATCAGACAATCCACCAGGGACAATCCATCCTCCAATCATCCATTGTAGGCATACTGGACTCTCTCCGGAATAGATTCAGGGACCAACAACGACCTCAACTACCACAGGGTTCCAGTTCCCTCCGGGGATAGGCACCTGGGGCAGTGGGCCTCAATTTGTGGTAGCGGAGCGGGTTTTCCGCAGAGATCCAAGGGAAGATGTCATCAGATGGAGAAGGTTTCATGGAAGCCTACACAAGTTCGGCAAAGCCGAGCTACACGGAGGAAACACTTAATTTATCGATGACCGCCAAGCAGCCGCCATCGTACGACGGAAAAGTCAGCTGGTTCAGGTATGAAGAATTCGTGGACGACTGGGTGACAATCACCACAGTAGAAGCAGCCAAGCGAGGTCCATTGCTTAAGAGCAGACTCACTGGAGATGCTTACATGTACAAGGCCGTCCTCCAAAATGACCTTTTGCAAGATCCTGATGAAGGAGTCAACTATTTCAAGAACACGCTGAAGAAGTACTTTTTGAAAGGTGCGATCAACGTGTATCTGTACAGACTCCTCAGTTTCTTCAACCACAGAAGGCAGAACCAAGAGTTCCTCATTTTTACCTCAAAATTCGAGATCCTTCTCATGAGATTCAAAACAGCATGGATGGACTTGATGCCAATCTTTACGGCACAGTCTCCATCATTCCGACAGTCCGTACAGGACGCAAACGCGAGAACAATTGCTCGACATCAGCAAGCAGCCGGTGCTCGAGCACCGCCTCCAGCCCTGCTAAATGAGGACGATCCTACAGTCCTCAGACAATATATCCAAGGAATGCAGGACAGACAGCGGGACGCATTTCCCTTCGGGGATAATCTCATTGCACAGTTTTTCATTATACCAAGTGAGTTGTCAGATCAACAAAGAGAACGACTCACAAGTGCAATGTCATTTAGGAACATCTCACTCGAGAATTATTCCTATGAGATGCTGAAGACACGCTACCATGAACTCTTCATCACTACGAGGACATCGATCCAAGATCCATCCATCCGACCTCAAGGAGGCAGCCGAAGCAACACATTCTTCATCATCGAACAAGGTGAATACGAAGGAGAAGAAGGCTTCTGGGTTGAGGATGAAGAAGGACTTGAAGGATTCATGTCAAACAACGATGAAGAGACGTTCTGGGTCCTCGAGGAGAACGATGCACGTATCGCGGAAAACAACAACTCCAAAACCTGCAGCACCTCATCCAGCAGAGAACATGTTCGTCGAGGACCTCACATCTATTCCTGAACAAGCACATTGGAACTGTGTACGTAAGGGAAAGATCCACGTTCTCGAGATCTTTGCAGGAAGTGCCAGATTCAGTCAATGCTGTGCACTGTCAGGTCTTAAGGTTGGGACTCCCGTGGACATCCGCGCAGGATTCGATGTAATGACATCCAAGGGACGACACATGGTCATGGAGATCATCAGGGAACAAGCACCTGATGTCATCCTTATGGCACCAGCCTGCGGACCATGGTCAAATATGCAGAACATCCAGCAAGACCAGCAAAAGGTGGGGGAAAAGCGGAAACGCTACCTTCCCATGGTTGAATTTGTGGCATCCATTGCGCGTTGCCAGTTGAAGCACAGAAGATACTTCATTATCGAAAATCCTCAGACATGCAGGATATGGTATCTGAAATGCATGCAGCAATTGTTTTCAGACCCATCCGTGACCTGGGTGGGGAGATTTCCATTTCTGTGCATACGGACTAAAAGATCCTGAATCCGGGCTCAGAAGTCTCAAGCCCACGAGCTTGATGCACTGCTTACCTTCCGAGGTTATGAGACCGATCTTCAGAAGGTGTAAAAACTTTTCCAGCTCAGTAAAGCATGAACACCAACCCCTAGAGGGAAACGCTGGTTCCTTCGGAAGCAGAACCAAACTGGCACAGGTGTATCCTTACCAGTTCTGTCAGGACCTTGCGCACATCATCTTACGACACTTGCAGGTGAAACCGCGTGACAACGAGGTGTACCTCTTGGAGGACCTTTTTGAACCATTCACCATCAAGCAGGTTGATATCCTGAGAAAGGAGATGGAAGCCATTGACAAGGAGTTCAACATGACCAGCAGCAGTCTTGCAGTCAGAATCCAAGACCTGCCGTTCAACAAGGATGTTCAACCATTAGTCATTCAAGATCCGCTAGTTCAGAAATTCCAGAAGACGATGAAGCAGTACCCACCTGGGACTGAAATTGATATCTTCAAGCAAGATCCTAATGACTGGCGATGTCAGAGCATGTGGAACGGCTGCAAGAAGTTGAGGCAACTGTGCATCTCATCCACGCAGTATGATGCATGCACTGCATACGTCCACACCACTGGCATCAATATGCCTATTACGTCACCTCCGGACGATGCACTCATATCCTTCTGGCAGCCTGATCAGCTGAATAGAATTTGGGTCTTGCCTGCATCAAAATGCAATTGGGAGAAGTATGATCCGAAGACGTGGCATGCTGTGATGTTTTCATCCGTTCATGAGTCGTTCACCGATGCGCCGGCCATCAGGCCGATGCCCATCGAGACGGACCCATGGGGTCCCACGGATGCGCCTCAGCAACCTGACACACAGCCACCACCTGATCAACCGGACCATCCCATGCCTGATCCAAGACCTCCAACACCTCCGGACGAGAGCATGTCAGATCCTCCTCCGGATCCTCCACATCAGCCTGATTATCCCATGCCGCCAGCACCACGCAGTGTGTTGCCAGACAGTCCAGTGGATCCTCCACTACCGCCACGCGACAAGTCTGGCGGAGGAGATGCAGCGCTTAAACGGCAAAAACAATCCATTTCATCCTCAAGTGGACTCAATCGAGCGGGGGGTGATGTCTCTTTGCCGTCACAGTCGCAATCATCTCAGCCAATTCTTCCGACTGTTGTGGTACCTTCACCACCTGCGATTCTTACAAATCCCGAAGCAGAGGAACAAGATGAAGATCTTGAACTGCCGACACTTGTGCAAGAAGAAACAACCGGCAGTCCGTCAAAGAAGCAGAAGACTGGGAAGAAGAAGAAGAAGAAGCCAGATGACAATGATGAGTCACCTGAGCATTCTCCCAGACATGATCCTGCATCTTCATCCAATTATAATCCGAACAATCCAGCCAATTTGCCGGTTCAATATGAAAGTGAGGAAGAGCTGATTCCTCATGTTCCAACCTCATCCGGCACTGGAAGTTCAGAAAGAACCATGAGATACACTGACCAGGAAGATGGAGATGCAGAAGACTCTCAGAGGACCAGATCCTACGATGATCACCAAGCTGATCTCGTTCTAGATGAAGCGCATTGGTCACTCATGACAGCCAAAGAGAAGATCTGTGCGAACACTGGATCCTTTACGGTTCCGAGAGATATCGAAGGCAACCCTGTCCTTCTTGGACGTGTGAAAGGGACCTTCAGTCCATCGCCCCGATGCGGATTCTCTCATCAGAAATACACAGATCAGAATCATGTTGACCAGCTATGCAAGAACATGACCGACGATGACCGTGCACTCCTAGTTCTGTATTCATCCAAGCAAGAATCCTTGAAGGCTTCATCCACATCCGCACTCATTGGCAAGAAGCGGAAGGAAGCTACAGCCACGGAAATCAGAGCTTATCAGAAGCAATTCCTTGAAGCTAAGCAGCTTGAGTGCAAATCATGGCTTGACAATGAAGTGTTCGACTTAGTCGATACACGCAAGATTCAGGTCAGGAACTGGGTCACCGGTCGATGGGTCCTAACCCTGAAGCGAGACAAGGATGGTAACTTCTTGAAGACCAAGGCTCGCTGGGTCCTCCGAGGCTTCCAAGACAAGCAGAAGAATGATCAACAGACAGACAGTCCTGCTGCATCCAGGAGTGGTTTCCGCCTTGCAATCCAAGCAGCCCCAAATAAAGGCTGGAATATATTCCACATGGATTTGAAGACAGCATTTCTCCAAGGCGAAGCAGATGACCAGTCTCGTGACATCATTTGTCAGATACCTCCTGAAACGGGATATCCACCCCACATTGGAGCGCGCATGAAGAAGCCTGCATACGGGCTGAGTGACGCACCACGTCGATGGTGGAACATCCTTGATTCGGCACTCCGGTCATACGGACTAGTGCCAACCCGGGCAGACCGTTGTACACACGTGTACTACGGCAAGCAGCTTCCGAAGCCCGCATTGGTGAGTGAGAAGAAATCATCCACAACTTTCGATCTAGAAGGAGCAGTTGATTACCTAATGGATCCTGTTTCTGGTAACAATGCTAAGAATCGACAAGTTCATGGAGCCCTATCTCTTCATGTAGATGATCTTCTTATGACGGGGGATGACGTGTTCGAGAAGGAAATCATGGGACGACTTCGGAAGGATTTTCAGGTTGGTTCCGAGGACAAAAATGATTGCTGCTTGGACTGAAGAAGCTAAGGTCACAAGATGACCCGAAAATCATCCGAGCCTATGCCGATATCCTGGGATCGCTGATGCAGCCGACTGATCGTCCTTCCGTGGACTATCTCAACATGCATGAGTTTACCTCATCCATAGGGATCAACATCCTTACCCTGAACCATGGAAACCTCACAAGGAATCCAAAGTTGGACAACAGGGAGGTGTACAACATGCCGATGAAGGACCGACCGATCGTCAAGATGATGATGCAGAATAGTGCACACATATTATGCCTGAATGAGGCAGACGCATTCTTCAGTCCGAATGATGAGACATCCAGGGAGCTCATCAAAACGTTCATCCGATACGGTTACAAGGGCATTGTGATCAAGCAATGGTCATCCAGACCGATCGCATGCTTTGTCCGCGGCGGACCCTCTGCAAGAGTGGAACTTCTGGCAAGACACATTTCCACCAGGAGCCAGAATTGGGGAACCACATTCGGAATGTTCAGATGTTTCTTCGGAACAAAAGAAGATGGCACTGATCCCGAATACGAAATTCCGACCTCGGATTGCTTGGCAACCACAGGAACATCCATGTTTACCGAATCCAAGAAGCACATTGGATCGAGATTGCCAGCACGCACCATTGTCCAAGGACATGGCCGAGACAAGGAGATCGTCGTTCTCCACATCGAGCAGAGTGATGAGTTTCGTGGCATGATCCCGAAATCATCCGACAAATCATACTACGAGTATGACGACCGCCATATCACGAGGGCAGACTTGCCATTCGCGACCATTGGAGTTTTCCACATCCATCCTTCACTTAGTCATGGAGCAGCAAAAGAAGATCTTCAGAACGAAATCATGCCGCTCGTGACCTTGTACCGATGCGATGCGATCACCGGAGACGCCAACAAATCGGCGAACACCTACAGCAAACTCCAGCATGTCTACAATCCAACCAACGGTCTCGTGAACATCCTCATGAGAGCATATCAGAGATTGTGGAATGCGACGAAGAATTTGCCACTCGTGCCCAGAATGGAGTATACAGTGGAGACTTCGTGCACCCTGAAATCCATTGTCCGTCATCACCTGTACATGAAATGCGGATCAGGTTTTGATCGAACATTCCCAGATGTGATGATGACTATCGTATTTGGATGGGGCAAAACGAACATCCAGCAGGACTTCCGGAAGATCGAGATGAACAATATGGATGATGAACAACTGGAATTCATGCGGAACCATCCGAACAAGGCCATTTTCGATTACCAGGTCTCAGCAGAGCGCTACAAGCACGTGAACAATGAAATGTTCATGAACGGCTCGCAGGACTCCGACTCCCACAGTCCTCTCATGGTTTACATCCGCAGCAGATCTGCAACCAGCAAACGCAGCTCTGAGAGATACCAGGATTACGTCAAGAAGAGACAATCTTGGACCACGCAGGAGTACAAGGACTACAACAAGCAGTGGGGATATCAGAAGCAGTGGAAGGACTACAGCTGAACGTTTTTTTTTCCCGGCATCCAAGAACCGGGTAGAAGCCTTCAACGGCCAGTGCAGCTCCAACGCTTATCTCACAATGTGTCCAAAAAGGGCATTTTCAGGTATGGGTTTTGGAGGTAGGGATGCGCAGATATACCACCACTACAAGCTTGTTAGGCAGTATATACCCCTTATATAAGTGGTAAATCTCACCTCCATACCTCTAAAACCCGTACCTGAAAAACCCTTGAGACAATGTGTCCAAAACAGGGGTGCCCTCCAAGAAAGCTTCCGAGGAGAAGCTGAGAGTTGCGCTCGATTCAAGCCGAGGATTCCGCAGCAGGAAACCACAACAAGGCAAACCGCGACCATCTGGCGCAAGAATGGAGTGATTTGTCGAATCGTTATGAAGTTCGAGGTCCACTTCCTGCAAAAGAGAAAATGACAAAATAGGGAACCCAGGATTAACATGGAAAGACAAAACCTTGGATTGCAACACATTGATGGGGGGATGATCACCTTTTTGTGGGGGGCTGCCTTCTGTGGAGCCGTCGCTTTTGCTAGGCTGAGAAACCTGGGTATCGGCAATGAGCAATGCTCGCGACTCTACCAGCACCCGGGTCCCAACCAATGGTTTTAAAAAAACAGTTGTTGTTGGTGGGGGGAATGCTCGTTTTTTTGTCAGGCCGATACATACATACAAACCATAACAAAGCACAACAGAGAATAACATACATACAACGCATACATACGTACCTACATACATACATTATATTACGTAACGTTACTTTACTTGACTTATATACAAACATATACATGCATGACACTACATACATTACCTTGCTTTACCTTACCTTGTATTACATTACATTACGTACATTACTACTATTACATTGCATTAAGCTGCATTATATACATTGCATACAATACATACAGTACATGAATGCATACATACATACATACATTATATTACATTACATTACATTAGATTAGACTACATTACGGACATACATACATTACATACGTACATACATGTACACAGTGATGTTTGGTTCAAGTCTTACGGACCCGTCGCGGCCTCGGATGAGCGTCGCCGGGTCCCCACGTCGATCACCGCCGTGTCGAAGGAGAAAGAGTCTCTTCGGCCCGAAGTGGATTCATCATCGACTCAGGTCGCGGGCGTCCTATTTTCCTTGGCGAACGCTTAGGTCGCGTGACCTGGAATCGGAGTTGCGTCACGGGTTGCGTCAGCGGGTTTGGAAGGGTCAGGCGGCTCGACGGTGACGCATTGACGCTTAGAGTCTTGTGCGCGTCGGCGCGCGACTAGTTCTGCGCTCTTGTGCGGGCAAAACACACGCAGGGCGATGTGCCTACAAGTGGTTGCGCGGCACAGGCTCAGAGCTTTGCATCGCTTTGCACGGTCCAACGAGGAAGCGTTGGCGCCCCAGAGTCTTGGAAGGCTTTGGGCTTTTGCTTTCTGCGCATTTGTGCGGGCGCGGTAATAGATTGGGTCATGCGCAGATGCGTGCAGCCTCCAGGACCGTTGTTTGCCCATAAAGCAACCTGTCGGCAAACTGGTGCTGCAGAACACGGGATAGTAGCCGCCCGTGAGCTTGCGCCAGCGTGCATGCCAGAGTTTGCCGGTGGCGGTGGAAGTGTCGGTGCTGTGAGGTCTTGGAAGCGTTGTGGCGTTCCATGTTGTAGTCTTGTGTAGTTGGAATTTACACGTAGGGCCGCGTAAAAATATAGTGCGCGCGCGTGTGTCAACGCATATATGTTTGCCCTGCGTTTGCTTGGCTGTGGGTCGTAGTGCTTTCGGCGATGCTTTGGTGGCCGATAGCGCTTCATCGGCCGCGGAAGCGACAACTGCCAGTTAGGTGTTTTGTTACTAATGGTGAGGCAACCAATTTTTGGAGTCTTGGAAGTTTTGGGGCGTGCAGCTTTTTTCGTTGGTTGCCTTTTCGTTGGAGGTCTGGTGCTCGCTTATCTGCCGAGGATCTTTGGGCGCGTCAGAGTCTTGGCAGGCTTTGGGTGTTTCATTCTGCACACTTTCGCGGGCGTGTCCATGCACGGGACTATGCGCGAACATATACATGTTCGACTCGGAGGCTTTTGGAGTTTAACTGTCTGGGCGGGCTTATTCCTTTTTGGCGCTAGATCAGCTGGCGTGACCAGGAATGGGATTTGTGTAACGGGCTGCGCCAGCGGGTTTGGAAGGGTCAGGCGGTTCGACGGTGATGCATTGACGCTTAGAGTCTTGTGCGCGTTGAGGCGCTACTAGTTCTGCGCTCTGTAGGCACAACACACGCAGGGCGATGTGCGAAGATACCGCTTGCAGGCTGCGCGGCACAGGTTCAGAGCTTTGCCTCGCTTTGCGCGGTCCAAAGAGGAAGCGTGGCGCCCCGTTGTTAGCCCATAAAGCAACCTGTCGGCAAACTGCGGTGCTGCAAAACATTGGAGCGTAGGCGCGAGCGCGCTCGCCAGAGTTTGCCGGTGGCAGTTGAAGCGTGGGTGTCGTAGAATGTTGGAAGCGCTGTGGCGTTCCATGTTGTATTTTTGTGTTGTTGGAGTATACGTGCAGGGCCACACGCGGGACATACATACATACATACATAGAGACAGAGAGAGAGAGACACAAACAAACAAACTAACAAATAAGCAAACAAACAAACAAACAAAGAAACATACATACACACGTACATACATACATACATACATACATACATACATGCATACATACATACATACATACATACATACATAGAGACATACATACATACATACATACATACATATTAGGTGAACGACTCTTGACATCTTTCCCAAGACCGAGAGTTTGTCACGAGTCATTAGATGACATGTTATTGGTATGTTTTTACCGTTGTGAGACAGCACGATGGACCTCAGATGCACTGGGAAGATGTGCTATCTCAAGCAGCGAACTGCGACCAGGTCATCACACATGAGAAGAATGCACACATACATACATACATACATTACATTACATTACATTACATTACATTACAGACATACATACATTACATACATACATACATGCACACAGTGATGTTTGGTTCAAGTCTTACGGACCCGTCGCGGCCTCGGATGAGAGTGGTCGGGTCCCCACGTTGATCACCGCCGTGTCGAAGGAGAAAGAGTCTCTTCGGCCCGAGGTGGATTCATCATCGACTCAGGTCGCGGGCGTCCTATTTTCCTTGGCGAACGCTTAGGTCGCGTGACCAGGAATCGGATTTGCGTAACGGGTTGCGTCAGCGGGTTGGGAAGGGTCAGGCGGCTCGACGGTGACGCATTGACGCTTTGTGCGCGTCGGCGCGCGACTAGTTCTGCGCTCTTGTGTGGGCAAAACACACGCAGGGCGATGTGCCAAGATACCACGTGCAGGTTGCGCGGCACAGGTTCAGAGCTTTGCGTCGCTTTGCACGGTCCAACGAGGAAGCGTTGGCGTCCCAGAGTCTTGGAAGGCTTTGGGTTTTTGCTTTCTGCGCATTTGTGCGGGCGCGGTAATAGATTGGGTCATGCGCAGATGCGTGCAGCCTCCAGGACCGTTGTTTGCCCATAAAGCAACCTGTCGGCAAACTGTGGTGCTGCAGAACACGGGATAGTAGCCGCCCGTGCGTGCATGCCAGAGTTTGCCGGTGGCGGTGGAAGTGTCGGTGCTGTGAGGTCTTGGAAGCGTTGTGGGGTGGAACTACACGTAGGGCCGCGTAAAAATATAGTGCGCGCGCGTGTGTCAACGCATATATGTTTGCCCTGCGTTTGCTTGGCTGTGGGTCGTAGTGCTTTCGGCGACGCTTTGGTGGCCGATAGCGCTTCATCGGCCGCGGAAGCGACAACTGCCAGTTAGGTGTTTTGTTACTAATGGTGAGGCAACCAATTTTTGGAGTCTTGGAAGTTTTGGATGGTCATGTGTGTTTTATCGTTGTTTGCATTTCTATGGAGCGGTCTGGTGCTCGCTTATTTGCCGGTGTTGTAGGTTGTATTTTTTGGGGGTTGGTAGGTTGAGCGGAACGGGATCAGAGCTTGGGATCGTCTTGACACGGCTACACGGGGATCTTTGGGGCGTTTGAGGAGTCTTGGCAGAGCTTTGGGTGTTTTCATTCTGCCACACTTTCGCGGGCCCCCCCCCCCCCCCCCCTCCCCCCCCCCCCCCCCCCCCCCCCCACCCCCTCCCCCCCCCCCCCCCCCCCCCCCCCCCCCCCCCTCCCTCCCCCCCCCCTTATTATACCCCCCCCCCCCCCCCCCCGCCCCCCCCCCCCCCCCCCCCCCCCCCCCCCCCCCCCCCCCCCCCCCCCCCCCCCTACCCCCCCCCCGCCCCCCCCCCCCTTTTGGGTGATTTTTGCGTGTCCATGCACGGGACTATGCGCGAACATATACATGTTCGACTCGGAGGCTTTTGAAGTTGCGCGTTGCCGAACTAGCTTGGCGGGCTTATTCTTTTTTGATCGCGCTTCGGCGCTAGATCAGCTGGCGTGACCAGGAATGGGATTTGTGTAACGGGCTGCGTCAGCGGGTTTGGAAGGGTCAGGCGGTTCGACGGTGATGCATTGACGCTTAGAGTCTTATGCGCGTTGGGGCGCTACTAGTTCTGCGCTCTGTTGGCACAACACACGCCCGCTTGCAGGTTGCGCGGCACAGGTTCAGAGCTTTGCCTCGCTTTGCACGGTCCAAAGAGGAAGCGTGGCGCCCCGTTGCTTGCCCATAAAGCAACCTGTCGGCAAATTGCGGTGCTGCACAACATAGGAGCGTAGGCGCAAGCGCGCTCGCCAGAGTTTGCCGGTGGCAGTTGAAGCGTGGGTGTTGTAGAATGTTGAAAGCGCTGTGGCGTTCCATGTTGTATTTTTGTGTTGTTGGAGTATACGTGCAGGGCCACGCGGGACATACATACATACATAGAGACAGATAGAGAGACACAAAGAAACAAACAAAGAAACATACATACACACGTACATACATACATACATACATACATACATACACACGTACATACATACATACATACATACATACATACATACATACATACATACATACATACATACATACATACATACATAGAGACATACATACATACATACATACATACATACATACATACAGATATACATACATACATATTAGGTGAACGACTCTTGACATCTTTCCCCAGACCGAGAGTTTGTCACGAGTCATTAGATGACATGTTATTGGTATGTTTTTACCGTTGTGAGACAGCACGATGGACCTCAGATGCACTGGGAAGATGTGCTATCTCAAGCAACGAACTGCGACCAGGTCATCACACATCAGAAGAATGCACACATACATACATACATACATTACATTACATTACATTACATCACATCACATTACATTACATTACATTACATTACAGACATACATACATTACATACATACATACATGCACACAGTGATGTTTGGTTCAAGTCTTACGGACCCGTCGCGGCCTCGGATGAGCGTGGTCGGGTCCCCCCACGTCGATCACCGCCGTGTCGAAGGAGAAAGAGTCTCTTCGGCCCGTGGTGGATTCATCATCGACTCAGGTCGCGGGCGTCCTATTTTCCTTGGCGAACGCTTAGGTCGCGTGACCAGGAATCGGATTTGCGTAACGGGTTGCGTCAGCGGGTTGGGAAGGGTCAGGCGGCTCGACGGTGGCGCATTGACGCTTAGAGTCTTGTGCGCGTCGGCGCGCTACTAGTTCTGCGCTCTTGTGTGGGCAAAACACATGCAGGGCGATGTGCGAAGATACCACGTGCAGGTTGCGCGGCACAGGTTCAGAGCTTTGCATCGCTGCGCACGGTCCAAAGAGGAAGCGTTGGCGCCCTAGAGTCTTGGAAGGCTTTGGGTTTTGGCTTTCTGCACATTTGTGCGGGCGCGGTAATACATTGGGTCATGCGCAGATGCGTGCTGCCTCCAGGACCCTTGTTTGCCCATAAAGCAACCTGTCGGCAAAGTGTGGTGCTGCAGAACACGGGATCGTAGCCGCCCGTGAGCTTGCGCCAGCGTGCATGCCAGAGTTTGCCGGTGGCGGTGGAAGTGTCGGTGCTGTGGGGTCTTGGAAGCGTTGTGGCGTTCCATGTTGTATTCTTGTGTAGTTGGAATTTACACGTAGGGCCGCGTAAAAATATAGTGCGCGCGCGTGTGTCAACGCAGATATGTTTGCCCTGCGTTTGCTTGGCTGTGGGTCGTAGTGCTTTCGGCGATGCTTTGGTGGCCGATAGCGCTTCATCGGCCGCGGAAGCGACAACTGCCAGTTAGGTGTTTTGTTACTAATGGCGAGGCAACCAATTTTTGGAGTCTTGGAAGTTTTGGGGCGTGCAGCTTTTTTCGCTGGTTGCCTTTTCGTTGGAGGTCTGGTGCTCGCTTATCTGCCGGTATTCTAGGGCTTGAATCTAGCTGCCCGTCATGCCCTTCAACATGTCACAATGTCAAAGCCTGGCCTAGATGAGGCGCCAACACCCCTTGCCCCATCTATGTGATATCAGTGGTTTTGCCACAGCCCTGCGGCTCATATTCCGTGTGGCTTTGGCTTTCCCGAACGCCGCACCGGAGAATCAAGAATGCGCCCATCCAGCTGAACATCCTCTGCATCACTACTTGTTCCTTGATAACTATCATCATCGCATCCTTTGCATTGCCAAGGATGTCTAACGTCCCTTTTGATTTCTATATATAGGCAGATATGAGATGATGCTAGGTGATGATCAGATGATGATAAAGATGATGACAAGGATGATAACTATCATCGTAGCATCCTTAGCATCACTAACGGCTGTGATGATAACGATCATCGCCGCAGCCTCTGCATCACCAATGCTGCCTGATAAGAGATGACGACGACCATGATGATAGTGGCACGGGCCTGATGATCGTTATTATTCGCATCATGGCAACTATCATCACAACATCCTCTGCATCACTACTTGTTCTCCTTGATAACCATCATCATCGCATCCTTTGCATTGCCAAGGATGTCTAACGTCCCTTTTGATTTCTATATATAGTAAGATATGAGATGATGCTAGGTGATGATCAGATGATGATAAAGATGATGACAAGGGTGATAACTATCATCGTAGGATCCTTAGCATCACTAACGGCTGTGATGCGAACGATCATCGCAGCATCCTCTGCATCACCAATGCTGCCTGAGATGACGACGACCATGATGAGAATGGGGGCGTGATGACCGTTATCATCCGCGTCATGAAAACTATCATCACAACATCCTCTGCATCACTACTTGTTCCTTGATAACTATCATCGTCGCATCCTTTGCATTGCCAAGGATGTCTAACGTCCCTTTTGATTTCTATATAACGGGACACTTGAAACGTATATAAAAAAAGATAAGGACGATGACGAAGAAGATGATGATGAACACCAACTGACATGATAATCATCATGACGCTGATGATGATGATGATGATGAACTGACATGATAATCATCATGACGCATCCTCAGCATCACCAGCAGTCATCATGATAATCATGTCCACTCATCTTCTGCATCTCAAATCGGGTCTAACGGGACACTTGAAACGTATATACAAAAAGATAAGGACGATGACGAAGAAGATGATGATGATGAGCACCGTGATGATGATGCTGATTATGATGATGATGAACTGACATGATAATCATCATGACGCATCCTCAGCATCACCAGCAGTCATCATGATAATCATGCCCGCGCATCTTCTGCATCTCAAATCGGGTCTAACGGGACACTTGAAACGTATATAAAAAAAGAAAAGGACGATGACGAAGAAGATGATGATGATGAGCACCGTGATGATGATGATGATGATGATGAACTGACATGATAATCATCATGACGCATCCTCAGCATCACCAGCAGTCATCATGATAATCATGTCCACGCATGTTCTGCATCTCAAATCGGGTCTAACGGGACACTTGAAACGTATATAAAAAAGATATGATGATGATGAACTGACATGATAATCATCATGACGTATCCTCAGCATCACCAGCAGTCATCATGATAATCATGTCCACGCATCTTCTGCATCTCAAATCGGGTCTAACGGGACACTTGAAACGTATATAAAGAAAAGATAAGGACGATGACGAAGAAGATGATGATGATGAACACCAACTGACATGATAATCATCATGACGCATCCTCAGCATCACCAGCAGTCATCATGATAATCATGTCCACGCATCTTCTGCATCTCAAATCGGGTCTAACGGGACACTTGAAACGTATATAAAAAAAGATAAGGACGATGACGAAGAAGATGATGATGATAAGCACCGTGATGATGCTGATGATGATGATGATGATGAACTGACATGATAATCATCATGACGCATCCTCAGCATCACCAGCAGTCATCATGATAATCATGTCCACGCATCTTCTGCATCTCAAATCGGGTCTAACGGGACACTTGAAACGTATATAAAAAAGATAAGGACGATGACGAAGAAGATGATGATGATGAGCACCGTGATGATGATGCTGATTATGATGATGATGATGAACTGACATGATAATCATCATGACGCATCCTCAGCATCACCAGCAGTCATCATGATAATCATGCCCGCGCATCTTCTGCATCTCAAATCGGGTCTAACGGGACACTTGAAACGTATATAAAAAAAGATAAGGACGATGACGAAGAAGATGATGATGATGAGCACCGTGATGATGATGATGATGATGATGAACTGACATGATAATCATCATGACGCATCCTCAGCATCACCACAGCTTCTGCATCTCAAAATCGGGTCTAACGGGACACTTGAAACGTATATAAAAAAAGATAAGGACGATGACGAAGAAGATGATGATGAACACCAACTGACATGATATTCATCATGACGCTGATGATGATGATGATGATGATGAACTGACATGATAATCATCATGACGCATCCTCAGCATCACCAGCAGTCATCATGATAATCATGTCCACGCATCTTCTGCATCTCAAATCGGGTCTAACGGGACACTTGAAACGTATATAAAAAAGATAAGGACGATGACGAAGAAGATGATGATGACGAACACCAACTGACATGATAATCATCATGACGCATCCTCAGCATCACCAGCAGTCATCATGATAATCATGTCCGAGCATCTTCTGCATCTCAAATCGGGTCTAACGGGACACTTGAAACGTATATTAAAAAAAGATAAGGACAATGACGAAGAAGATGATGATGATAAGCACCGTGATGATGCTGATGATGATGATGATGATGACTGACATGATAATCATCATGACGCATCCTCAGCATCACCAGCAGTCATCATGATAATCATGTCCACGCATCTTCTGCATCTCAAATCGGGTCTAACGGGACACTTGAAACGTATATAACAAAGATAAGGACGATGACGAAGAAGATGATGATGATGAGCACCGTGATGATGATGCTGATGATGATGATGAACTGACATGATAATCATCATGACGCATCCTCAGCATCACCAGCAGTCATCATGATAACCATGTCCGCGCATCTTCTGCATCTCAAATCGGGTCTAACGGGACACTTGAAACGTATATAAAAAAGATAAGGACGATGACGAAGCTGATGATGATGAGCACCGTGATGATGATGATGATGATGATGATGAACTGACATGATAATCATCATGACGCATCCTCAGCATCACCAGCAGTCATCATGATAATCATGTCCGCGCATCTTCTGCATCTCAAATCGGGTCTAACGGGACACTTGAAGCGTATATAAAAAAGATAAGGACGATGACGAAGAAGATGATGATGATAAGCACCGTGATGATGCTGATGATGATGATGATGACCCCCATTCTCATCATGGTCGTCGTCATCTCTTATCAGGCAGCATTGGTGATGCAGAGGATGCTGCGATGATCGTTATCACCACAGCCGTTAGTGATGCTAAGGATGCTACGATGATAGTTATCATCCTTGTCATCATCTTTATCATCATCTGATCATCACCTAGCATCATCTTATATCATGACAAGGATGATAACTATCATCGTAGCATCCTTAGCATCACTAACGGCTGTGGTGATAACGATCATCGCAGCATCCTTTGCATCACCAATGCTGCCTAATGAGAGATGACGACGACCATGATGAGAATGGGGGCGTGAGGATCGTTATCATCCGCGTCATGACAACTATCATCACAACATCCTCTGCATCAGTACTTGTTCCTTGATAACTATCATCATCGCATCCTTTGCGTTGCCAAGGATGTCTAACGTCCCTTTTGGTTTCTATATATAGTAAGATATGAGATGATGCTAGGTGATGGTCAGATGATGATAAAGATGATGACAAGGGTGATAACTATCATCGTAGCATCCTTAGCATCACTAACGGCTGTGCTGATAACGATCCTCGCAGCATCCTCTGCATCACCAATGCTGCCTGATAAGAGATGACGACAACCATGATGATAATGATGATAAGGATAAGAGAATAAGAAAGAGATGATGATAAGGATGATGATGATCACGATGACCGTGACGATAACATTTATCGTAGCTGCAGCTGCTGATGCTGATGAGGATGAAACTTTGGATAAACTTATGCGCCAACTACCCTTCCCGTGCGCCTCCCCTTTTTAGAGAAAGGGTCGGCGGATACCACGATTTCTCTTCCGGGTGTACAACTCGTCGCTAAATCCCACGGGGCCCGATGCACGTCGAATGGATTCATCCATGGGAGATACATGGGTACACTTCCTAAGGAGTTACCTTTTGCCGTTGCCCTAAGAATGGATTGATGGATCATGCATGGGTAACGTTTTCCGAAGCTGCTGGGTTCAGAAGCCTTTCGCTCTCCAAACAGCGGCTGGCCGAGGTTCCAAGGCTGGTTGCTGGCGGGGGCCTCTGACGGAGCGCGTCTTTGCCCGTCTGGTGGACCGGGGGTTGCGACGGGTCAAAACGGGCTTCGCTCAAAGGCGACCGGGCGTGGGTTGATCACGCGCCATGGGTTTATGCAACCACTTCTGTACTTTTGGGAATCCCCTCTTTATATGTGTTAGTCTTTGGGAGGCCCATTGGGCTGTATCATACACTGTATCACAGAAATGGTCAGCTCCCGCAGCCCTGCTCAAAGGCGTCCCGGAAGACTTAAGTCGTTTCCCCACAGGGGTTCCCTTCAAAACAGGGCCAACACTTCCCAGTGCTCAGCAGGGAATGAGGGAATGTACCCTATAAACCATCCAGCTGGTGGTTTCCTTTTTTGGGAATGCCCAGGTTCATTCCATTTCTCATTCCCTACCTATCGCACCAGCAAAAAAACGGAATTGCCACGAGAAGACGGTCCCCAAGCACCGAGGCCCATACCTTGCAAGTCACTGTTACCGTTCCAGGGATCCACCGGCATTCTCCTCACTTCAGGCAGCGGCCGAGCACAAGAGGGAAGAGCTGCATCACGCGGCCGCCAGGCGAAGTTCGTGTCTTCTTCTTTTCCCCCCCTTCTTGCGCGCAGTGATTTGTGTGCTTTTTCATTTTATGGTACCGGGTGAAAGGATCTATGAGGGTTCTTTCCTCGGGCATGGTTAGGTTTGGGAACTATGGTAGCATTGCCATGAAGGAAGGGGCCTGGTGACCCGGGCTTTGGAATGGTCACCCCTGGGGTTTGGGGCTTCTAGTGAGGGATCCATGACCATAGCTTCTCCACACCTGCCATGGTCCAAAGAGAAACCCCTTGCTTGGGGCTGGCCGGGATGGTCATGCACCCATCAGCTGGGAAGTTAGACAGCCACAAGGGTTCCTACTGTGATGGACAAAATTCGCGGCAGTCGGGATGGACAAGCACCCTCACAAAGGGATTTGTTTGCGACCGAATCTTCACGATTTGTCGGTTCCTTTTCTTGCATTTCCTCACAGGATTGTCCATATCTTCAAGATGTGAGCAAAGGGGTTCCTCACTTCACCCTGAACTGAAAGGACTTGAGGGAATTCACTCACCAAATTGCCACCAAAAAGACGGACGTTGCTTACCAACTTTCCTTGTCAGTTGAGGGAAGCGTTGATCATGTCCGCGCTATTTTTTTGTCGTCCAGTTCTGGGGGTGTTCAAATTCAGAAGCCGGTGCCCTTAATTGGTGTTCGAAGTTAGGGGATGGTTTCCCATTCGCACTCTACAAGAACCAGGGGTTCGAGTCCCCAAACCACCAAACCAAACCACAAATGGGGGGGGAAGCTGAATTTTGAAGACGACCGTGAGCTGTTGATACCCATTCGCCAGGCGCGGGCAAGAGCAGGAGGCGACGCGGCTCAAGATAGAGGCGCGATGCAGCGATCGCTGGCATTGATTCGCCCAACATCACAAAGGCAGATCGTACTCAGGGGACCTTAAACGGATTCTAATACACGGGTTCCAGCTTGCACAGGACAAACCTGTGTGTCGCATCCTAGATCCCACTTAGGGCGAACACAACCCTGCGATCTCACTGATCAGCCTTGATGAAGTTTCTTTCAACTTCCCTTGGGCCATCCTCAAATTTGGCCTTTGCTTTTTAGTAGATTATACATATGTATATATATAGACATTCCTGGCAAGGATTAGCGTAACTGACATGAGCTTTGACGCCTTATTGGACCCATGAGGCGGGCTTCCGGGGCTTTTCTCCAAGCAAACTGGCCATTGAGGCCAGTTCACTGGACTCTATTTTTTTCCCCAGAAGTACTTCCCCTTTTTTTTTTTTTTTTTTTTACATTTTTTGCTCTTTTTGGGGCTCCCTTTCTTTTTCACCAACCAGGCAAGAACTTCCTTTTTTTTTGCAGGGGTCCTAATTCCAGGCAAGTAGTTTGACGTCGACCTGGCCCACCTGGAGGCCTTTTGCTGTCCGACAGATCACATCCCCAGACGCATCTCCAAAAGTTTTGAGACCGATGTTCACATGAAAAAACATTTCACGGAGTAGCAGGCCGCCAGAAGTGACCCGGATCTTTAGTGAAATCTATGCGAGACAAAAAATGTCCAAGAGAGTTGTGGAAGGGCATGTAAGGAACATGAGAGGGCGTATTTTCACCTTTGGGTGTTCTCGCTCCAGCCATTCGGCATGACCTGCCCCCCCCCCCTCCCTTCAAGACGACATTCGCATTGCCAGGGTGCTTGGGGAACCAACGGGAAACCGAAACCCTTCTGAGAATTCCTTTAGGTCTCGGTTCGGTAAGGCAAATATTTGGATACGGGCACCGTAAAAAGACAAACACATAAAAAAAGAATAATCAACAAGTACACGCTCCCTTCCAACCCGCGAATTCAGAAACCAACTCCTTTGGGCGTCGCCTCGGAATCCATTTGGGTCGCTTCCGGCCAGGGCAGCCGCCTCTTGCGTCACGGCATGGCGTGCTCGGAGATCGACAGCCGGCGGCCAAGCCAGAAAGCCCGCACTCGGGCTTTGAATACATGGGCTCCAGCTTGCGCCCAAAGCAAGCATGGCCCTCCTTTTGCTTAACATTATCTATGGTCCTAATTAACTACCCTTGCAACCATGGTCCAACAAAAGACTTTTTTTTAGGACTCTGGCGGCCATTGCAAGGGTTCCGTTTTGGAGGCAGGGACAACGTAGCCCACACGTCATAGTCAAAAGGCCCTTTTGCTTCGGATTGCTCGTGATGCTAGACAACTGATGCAAAGGTTCCTAGTAAGGGAGCATGAGGAGTTGCGACCATGGCACAATGTTGCAAAGGGTACATATGGGGGTGGCTCCAAATTAAACAGCTGGGGGTACGCAGGTTTTCGTCTTCTTTTCCATTTACCAGGGTTCCAGTTTGGAGTCTAGGGAAGGGCCCTAGTGGACACTCAAACGGGTGTGGCTCAAAATCAAAGTGCTAGGGTTTCGCAGTTTTAGTCTTTGGCCAAGGTGTCATTTTGGTACATTTACTTGAGGGCCCAAAAAAAAAGCACGGGGAAGAAGGATACCCACTCATTTACCCTGGCCTTGCAGTTTTTTGGGCATCCACCATCCCGTGGTCATCAACTCCTTAGGGGACTTAGATCACCATTTGTTCAGGGTTCCACTTTGCGAGGGAGGATTGACGGCATGGCTCGCATAGGAGTTATGGCCTTGGCACAAATATGCTGCCGGTTGTCGTTCCTTCCTAAGGCTGTAAGTCATGGTCTTACTTTTGGCAAACAGCCCCAACAAACCGGAGGCGTTTGGCTCCTGTGCTTCCTCCGCGCTTGGGCCGAGCTTCCGCAGGAAGCTCAGCGCCTTTTTTGGTCTGGGGCGTGTGGAGAGGGGGAGACAGGGGCGTGTGTCTCTTTTTGGGGGACCCCAAAATGGTTGGTTTCCGTTTTGGATTCAGGTTGGTTTCCTTTTTGGTTTCAACCAACAAGGGCACGTGTCAAAGCAAGGAGACATCCAACTGTGTGTTTTGAAGGGAGCCCGTCTCAGGAAGTGAGGGTTTCTCCAAAAGTCGGCGCAGAATTGCAGGTCTTCTTTTGGCTTCCTTCCCCACATTTTCCAAAGGAACTTGTAGCACGGAATGTGCAGGTGTCCACCCCCACAAGCGGTAACTCTCGGTCGCCTGAGGGTTGGGGGGAACGCCCAGAGACTTCAAAGTGACCTCGACACATAGCACTATCTGCAAAACACCGTGGTTTGTGCGTGTGCTTTTTTGAGGGTGCCCTTTTCAGGTTGGTTTCAAGGGAAACCAACAGGACAACCACTTGACAGGCACATTTTGGTTTGTCTCTAAATATGGCTGGACATGGTTCGGTATCCAGCTCCAAATTCATGATGTTTTTCAGAGCATCCTTGTTGGGGTTAAGTGAAAGGACAGCCGTCATGTTGGTTGCAGGTGTTATTTTGAGACACACTCAGTTGTTTGCGGCTGGAGACATTTGCTGGCATGCCTCAAACTAACGTGTAACACAGCGCCTGTTGAATGCCCCAGTCTGGTTCTGAATGAGTCATTTCATGCGCGTGCACACAGCTTAGAAAGAGCTTAGCTCAATGCAAAACCGTTTGGCAAGCTATTTTTAGGGGCTGACAGATTTCCGTCAGGTTTCGCACTCATGTTCAATGCCACGCACATGCCAGAGAACATAGCAACCAGCTCAAGCGAGTTGATATCCCGTTGTTGGGATAGAATAGTGGGTGCACCACTTTCCCTCCCATCTATCAGAACATGTAACCCGGAGGGTCCCAGAAAAAGAGGAGCATGGTCCAGGGCTGTTCGGGTTGGGAAGAATGGGAACCCCGGTCTTTCAGCAGAACATCGCCCAAGACCCTGAAAAAGAAGGTCTTTGACCTCCAAAGACCTTGAATCGTAAGGTCTTGGACTCGAAAAATCCCCCTGAAAGCATCGGATGGCTTGTGAGGCAGCGGGTCAGCAGCTGTTCAGTTGCAGACTCGTTGATTTGGCTGTGGCTCAAAAATAGGTACCCCAAATGGAACCCTGGCAAGTGGAAACATGGACCAAAACCTGTGGTCCCCTGGAGGTTTCATTTTGACCCATATTTTGGGGTCTGTTTTCTTTTCGTGGGTGACCCCTTGAGGGAACACCCCAGCGACGTACTCCAGATCCGGGGGGTTCTGTTCGCTTCGAATCGGAGGCTCCTGGCGAAGGCAGAGGCGGGTTCCTCGGGTTTGGTGGTTTGGGTCTGACGGCAAAAGGCGGTGGTCCGATCCCAGGGAGAGTCCTTCGAGCCGTTCCCAGGGAGATTAACCTCAAAACGTGGTGGGCTTGTGGGTATGTCAAAAACTGTCGAGGTGTACGTATTTGTTTTTGATACCCTGGGGGGAATGGGGGGGTTATTTGATGGGAGATTCAAAGGACACCGCCGATGGCAAATGGGGGTTTACTGGGTTTAGAAGCGTTTACAACCAGCCAGAAGCCCAGAAGCTTCGATGGGTCTGGAGAGATGAACTGTGGCGCGTTAAGGGGAAGAACAGTGCGCATAGTACGGGTCCAGTACTCCCCATACCGGTGGGCCCTCGAAGCCTCCGAACAACCCACCTAACCGGGTTTTGATTGTGGCTCACCTGGGGTCTTGCTCAATCAAGCAGTTGCAAGTTGCTTCACGCAAGGGAGATCAGATGAAGGTTAGTCACAGGCCCCAACCAGAAATAGGCCTTTCGGATATCACCTGGTTTTGGGTAGACCATTAAAATAATTCCAGGTTTGATTGTTACTCAGGATCTTCGTCTTTGACCCACGCGAAGTGGCATAGATGTTATGCACATAGGTCTGTATCCCGGTTCCCGGAGGGCCCTAGTAGCCCCCCCCCCTGAAACACTTTTTCCCACGTAAACCCCAAGAACCGACCAAGCAGTTGGGGGGCGGTAAGGTTCCTTCTGGTTCTTCTCTGGAGGTGGGGGCCGAAAGTTCCAGGGAGCCTTGAAGCCGATGGGTCGGTGCAGGGGAAACGTCTTTTCTTTTTGTTGCCATTGCCAGGCGTCATTTTGGGGCACGCCATGTAGCCGAAGGGAGGGGCCGCTTCCAGTCCGCCCTGGGCTTCGTTGTTTGCCCATCCGGGCCCATCAGCCCATGTTCCTTCCCCGGCACGACCTCTGGACACGGAGGGTGATCCTCCTATCGACCTTCTGCTCGTTCGAGCGGAGGGAGAAAGCCACCTGCTTTTTGTCAACGCGTTTGTTTTCTTCGCGAGTTCGTTTGTTTTTTGCGTAAGAACGCCTTAAGCGCGTTGACCAATCTTGGGGACATAAGTCACATGCAAGACAATGTCCACATGGTCCATTTCGGAGGGACTCGCCGCCGACCGTTTACCATCCAGGGGGCTCGCTACATTTCCCATGTGGTCGGTAAAATTTGACTCCTCATCTAGCAGGCTTCCAGCTCCAACGCGGGCCAAAAGGAAGCTCCCATATTCAATGTGATGTGAAGTCTCAGACCACCTCTGAAAAGGCACATGTAGGCAGGTGCTATCAGGTTTTTGCTTCTGGGCATGAATGGATTTGAGTGCGGTGATTTTAGATCCGGGGCCAAAGCATATGAATGACATATAGGTTGCAGACACCTACATCGCAAGTGTGAGCCTTTTGCAGTGGCAGGATGGGTTCGGCATCATTTGAACAAAGTGCTTCAAGTGTATTGTCTATTTGGTGGGGGTGAATTCTAAACAATTATTTTACTTGCGAACCCAAGAGGATGCTCTTTCTGAGAAGCCACCCGCCGAGGCAGGGCTTGGATTGCTTTTTGACGGCTTCCATCCCCTTTTCTGCGTTTACAGTAGCAGCGCCAAAACCCAGGGCTTTGTGTGTTTACATTTGTGGCTCGTAGCTTTAGCTAGGAATTCGAGAATCGACTTCGGATCCAACATGGTTCGCAAAACCCCCAGGTGCATCCACGCATCCACGTCAGCCCATGGCGTCTTGATTACAACGGGCATGTGTCACATGTGTCATTGTGCAGTTGGCATGCCGCAGAGAAGGCGAATTTGTTGGTTCCATTTCAAACCAGGCCGCGCCCAATTGGCACAGCCACATATGCTTCCTTCATGCACATCATTCCCAGCCAACTCCAGTAACGGCCTGAACTCTACAAGCCCCAGCACCACAGCCCCCAACGCTTCAGCACCTCCAAGCACTTGCCAGCAACCTCGCGAACGTCAAGCTTGTTGTTGACATCTTTATCATTTCTGGTCAAGAGTCCCGGAAAGCAACTCTTTTGCCACTCGGAACAAGCAACCAACCAACCATCCCAGAAGCTCCGGAGCGAAAGTGGGTATCATTCAGATTTGGGGGTTCCAACTCCACTGCGTGTGTGTTCAAATGAGGGATCCTTCAATGATAGGTGTTTCCCGTTTCACCCCACAAGGGGCACCGAGCCTCAAAAGAAGACGCCCATATCTTCACTCTTCCTGGCAGGTTTTTGTTCTCTTCAATTTTCTAGCAGGTTGCCGCAACCGAACCGGGGATTTCCGCCACCCCCCCCAGTTTCTGCAGATCCCTGGCCCCCCGTCGCCCCCGGGACCTCGAGCCGTTGGGACCGGCACGGCTGCTGGGACCGCCATGGCCGTGGCGAGCGCCCGGAAGTGGCGGCCCAAGAAGCCCCGGGCCTTCGAGCCGCCGCCGGTGCCCTGCGGCCACTGCATGCTGCACCTGCGCATGGCGGTGACCAAGACCGGCATCGAGGCCAGCAGAGAGAAGAGTTCCTCCCGGCCCTTTTCGTGTCGCCCGGATTGAATGTGGTGCGGTTCTGTTGAAGGTTGTTTTTAGTGGTTTTCCTTTGGTCCGGTTTGCCACTCTTTTTTTTTGGTGGTGTCTTTTCTGGGTTTTAGCGGTTTGCCGCTGGTGTTGGGGGAATCCGTTCCTCCCGGCCCTTTACGTGCGGTCCGGTTTGCCGCCATAGGTGTCCTTTTTAGGCGAGTTTGATTAGATATAGATGGGTTCCGCTGGTCTAGGTGGGGTTTCTTCCATTTACCAGGGCCATCGATTTTTCCAAAGGCCGCCTATGCTTGCCACTCTTTGGTGTTGTTTGGTGTGTGGGTTTTAGCGGTTTTCCGCTGGTTTGGGGGGAGTACGTCGGAGAGTTCCCAGCCTTTTCGTTTGGTCCGGTTTGAACTTGTGTGTGTGTGTATATGTTGTTTTTGTTTTTTTCCCGGAGGTGGTTTTTAGTGGTTTTCCCCTGGTTTGGGGAGGGGGGGCCATGAACCCGATTTTTTTTCGGGGTCCCCCCCTCGAAGATGGCGCAAAGGTGTAGTTTGGTTCCCTGGAAAAACGCCACAACAAGGCGTACCAACTCAAAAAAACAAGATGCACCAGACATAAATCCATGAAACTTGAATGTGTTTGGAGATGTGTGGTGGGTTTTTGGTTGAAGGTGGCATTTTGTGGTTGAAAGTTGAGAGGAGTTTAGAAGGTGAGGAGTTCGCAAAGTTCACAGACCAGCCGGTGTTGTTGGTTGGCGTTCCTTTACCAAGGGCATTTCTGAAATCTTCTTGCCGCAGTCGAAAACAATCCTTTTCTGCCTTCAAGTCCATTTTATGTTTTAGGGCAGACATGGCAGTGTGAGTATGAGACAGCACCTGAACATCGTATTTTCTGTGGATTACGTTTCGATGGGGAACCACCTCCAAAGTGGATGGTGGACATGATTAAATGATGTCCACCCAGGGGCCCATTGGGGTGTTGTTAGTCGCCCTTTTCGGGTTGAAGGCTGAGGAGCGTTGTTTCTGGCAAATTACTCAGCGGTTCAAGGCCGACCTTTTAACCTTTGGGTTTTCCCATGTTGGTCCACATTTGGTACAGATCCCAAGAGGCTAACCTTTTATTTGCAGGTCCTCTGGGCAAGTGAGATGATATGCCTCCAAATCGGGGACCAACACAAGAACGCGTTGTTTCCTTTTGGTTTCGAATTCGATCTCGCAAGCAGGTACCTGGACCGTTTTGGAAGGTGCTGTTTGGGTTTCTTTCCCAGGTTGAGTGGTGCTCTGTTCAGAAGGTCCGCGGAGGTGGGGAGGTGTTCAGATACGCCTTAAGTGGTTTGGGATAACCGCTGGTTCTTGTGGGCAAATGGAAAGCTAATTACCCGTCCTCCAAACCAATCTAAACCATGCAGGGCCAATCTGAGTTTTGTTTCTTTTGTTGAAGGCAGCCCTTGTTTTGCTCGGACAAGGGAGGCTATAGGAGGGGCACACCAATTCGGAGAAGCCTTTTCCGGTGTTTTTTTCTTTGAAGGATCCCTTTACAATCAATGAAGAACGGAAAGGGTGATTTTTAAAGTAATATGAAATACAAGGGTGAACATAGTTAAAATGGGGTCGTGGGCACACTACGTCATGAATTCATGATCATAAGTGAATGTAAGAGAATAACTGCGTGTAATTACTTCGCCCCTTTCCCTCCCAAATGCCGAGGTGCTATCAAGCAACATTTGTTTAAAGGATGCCCTGGTTGGGTGTGTCTCAAACACACCGTCGTCGTTGTTTTTCTTTTCCTTGAACTAGGCGAGGATTGGGTCCCCATTGTTACAGTTTTGGCATTGCAGTGCTTTGTGCACCAATTTGGGTCTATTTCGAAATTGAAACCATAGGAACCCGTTGAAGGGTCGCAAGCTGGCTTTGGGCAAGGGAGTCCATCCCAACCAAGACATCAAGTCCTCCCCCGCCAGCGTGATAATAGCCTTGTAAACCAGGATGCATAAGACCCGAATTGACCACTGCGGGTGTCTTGTTTAGCCATTCCACTCAGGAAGTAAGTTTATGAAACGCAAAACAAAAGACACTACACCACCTCAATGATTCTCTCATGATGCCATTCCACAAACACGTGGCACTTCTACAGTTGGGTGAACTTAGTGACATGGCCAACAATGGCCATCAAGAGTCACGCCCTTCTGGGATCATAGAGGCAGGCCTCAAGGGGGAAAAAAAGCACCAAGCCCCAGGACACTCCAGCCAAAACGTTTTAGCTTATCCGGACCAACAAAACTTCGGAGAGTTCTAGGCAGAGACCCCGGGCTTCAGCGATTTTTTCGGAGTTCAGAGACCCCTTGCTTGTCATGCTTTTAAAGGGAAGCCAAAAGAAAAAGCTTGACATCCATCCTGGTGAGGTATGTTTGTTTGTTTCTTTTTTTGAGGGCTAAAACCACTGTTTTGCGTGGCTTTCACGGGGGAAGCCAAAAGGAAGAACTTGAGAAGTCCATTTCGGGGCTACCCTAAAACCAAGGTGAGGTGAAGGACGCCGTTTTTCTTCTTTTCTTTCTCTCCCTCAGGAGCTGCACGCTCGTCTCCTGGACGGCGGCACCACGGTGGCCTCCATGTCGGGGCTCTACATCTTCCGAGGGGATGGGACCTTCCTGGAGCTCCCCGGCATCCATCCGGATGTGGATGCGACCGGTTTGCGCTTTTTCTTGGCAGTAGACCAGACAAAGAACCACCAATCCCTGGGGATTTGCGTTTTTTTTTTTTCTTCCCCCAGATAGCTGAAAGCTATAGGGGTTCTAACTTCTAATAAAGCGGGCAAAGTGATTTGCGAGATTGACGGCTGGGTGCTAGAGGGCGTGCAGTTGGGGTGGTGGCGCAGATGCTGTTAGGGTTTGCTGTTTGGGGAGCTGTTTGCGGCGCTTGTGACAGTGCGGGCGCTTCTTTGCAAGATTGATGGCAGGGCGAGCACGTGCAGTTTTGGCGTGGTGTTTGGCGTGTTGTTTGAGGTGCTGGTGACGGTGCGGAATAGATGGCCGGGTGATATATAAGGGGCATGCATGCAGGTGACGGTGCGGGCGCAGTTTTGCCAGATTGACCGCAGGGTGGTATGGCATGCAGTTTGGGGTGAAGGCGCAGGTGCTGTTTTGGGATTCTGTTCGGGGCTGTTTGAGGTGCTGGTGACGGTGCGGGTGCATGTTCATGAGATTTGGTGGCATTGCAGTTGAAGGGCGACGGCGCGGGCATTTTGCGAGATTGACAGCAGGGTGCTGGGGGCATGCTGTTTGGGGTGCTGGTGCAGGTGCTGTTTTGGGGTGCTGGGTTTTTTGCAATCTGGGGTCTATGCTAGTGTCTTTCTTTTCTTTTTCTTTTTTTTGGGGGGGGGAGAGGGGAAATCACATAAAGCGGCCACAGCACACCGAACACTATGGCTACTCTTCCATTTGCTCAAGAGTATGTTGCATTTTTCAGATGTTGGTTTTAAAAGGAGTCTATCACTACTGGACATGTTTTTAGTGGATGCGGTGAATCAGAGAATCGGTCTCCTTGTTGCCTGACCTGCAGAACCTGGAGAAGTCATTGACCACTTCGTTTGTTAGGGTCCCCCCCAAGCAAAAAAGCAGTTGCCAGACATGGGAAAAGCCGGAGAAGTTGCTTTTTGTTTAGGATCCTCTGTTGCGGGGTTGAGAAAACTGGGGACTGAAGCTGGGCAGTTCACCCCACTGAAGCCTGAATCTCGAAAGTAATCAATAGACATAAATGTCCATAATGTGAGAGGATAACATGTTAAAAGGGACAAGACCATGACTTCCGCCATGTTGTTCCCTTGTTTTGTTCGGGTAAAGAAGAAACAAGCCCAGATGGTATCCCTAGCAGCCCGGAACCCCTCCGAAACCCTCCGAAAGCCGAAAGCTGAAAGCTGGCCCAAACCTCCCCACACCTATACCTGGGCAAAGACCCCATAGCTTTCAGCTGTTGAGGGCTGTGGGTGTCAAAACCGTTTTGGGAATTACCATTTTGGTGGGTAGGTGAATTCACCACCCATTTTAGAACCTATTTTAGTGGGGATTGGGAGGTTCACCGGGCTTACGGGATTTTGACCCATGGCCTGAACGATGTGGATCAAAGGGCGATGTTCAGTGGGACGCTCTAGTCAAGGATTTTTTCTGGAATTTGAGACGGCGGCATTTTGGTTTCAGGTTGCCCCTTGAGATGCGGGAGCTTCCTGGAGCATAGGCAGTGGGAAGGGACCAAGGGACCCAAAGCAACTGGACGAATCCACTTTGCGGCAGTTGGGTTTCGCGGAAAACTATACGAGGAGAAACCGTCCACTCCAAAGTATCGCCCTTGTTTTGGGGTACCTCCCCAAAATGGGTTTCGGCTTTCCTTTTGGTTTGCCTTTAAAACCATGACAAAAGTCAAATCCATGAAAGAAGTTGCAACCATATGACAAAAAGCTCACACCCTTAAACCCATATGACACGGTTGGGCCCCGGCACCAGCCTCAACCGCCTTCGAGCCACGCGTCTCTCGCGGCGACGCACGTGGCGCTCGCGCGTAGCGAGGCTCTGCGGGGAGGCTTCCCCGGAGCCGCTGCGCAGCTTGGCGCCGCTGCTCTTCAACGAGCTGGGCCGGCCCTCCGAGGCGAATTCGAATTCCGCGCCGGCGCCGCGCTTAGCGCGAAGTCGCTCCGCGCGAAACGCGCCGCGGGGATTTGGAGCCAGGGATTTGGAATTTCTCGGGCCTTGTTGGTCTAATGCGGTTCTTTGGGAGAAAGCCGAGATCCGTGCCAAAGGGGAAAGCTCGCAATGCGCTTTGGGGAGGTTTTCAGATTTGTTTTGGGTGGCTTTAGAAACCGGTGCCTTGTTTTGGCGTTGGTACCCAAACGGGAAGCCAAAAGGAAAAGCTCCGAAATCCGTCCTGCTGAAACATGTCAGTCTGTCTTGCTTTGGAGGGTATACCACGGTTTTGTGTGGTTTTAAAGGAAAACCAATACAAGAAGCACACACCCATTTATTTTGTCCAAAAGGACGCCCACTGCTCACATTCTGCTGCGTCATGACTGAGTTGGTTTCAAAGTAATAACATACCCAGGGTTGGAACGACAATTGGCTGGTTTTTGGTTGGACAGATTTCGCAATTTGGCCCAAAAGACAAGGGATCTCAAAGGAGCGAACGGAAGTTTTACATGCACCGGCCGGCTGCTTTTCGCCTGTTCGTCAGTCTTGGGGTCTGCTCATTCTTCGGGGGTGGCCAAGAAGCAACAGGTTTCTGGGGTAGCCAGAGCTCAATGCTGGGGAAGCTTGGTTCGAGAACCCTACGGACCGGGCGTTTTGGGTTGCTGAAACATCCATGGCCCATTGGATCCCCCTCGGTTGGATTGGTGGATTTGGAGTTGAAGATTTGGGTTCCTAGACGGTGAATGGGAAGCCACGTAACCACCAAGCCACCAACCTAAGCCACCAACTAAAAGGAAGCTGGTATTGTGTCAACACGATGAGCTACTCCCGTAGCTTGAGTCATGGTCCAGGTGCTTTTTTGAGCTCACCATAGTTTCCCAAATCGAATGCGAAATTTGGAATTGTGGTTTCACAGTTCCATTGTTTGACTACCCCAAGGTAGACTTAAACACCCGCCGGTTGAATTTGTTTGGTTTGGTTTTGTTTGGGTTCCCTCCATCTGATTTCCATGCCAGACATCGCCAAACATCCCCTTCAAAACCGCTTCTCCCAGACCGTTGGGCCGGTTTTGGACTTGGCAGATGTCTTCCCCAGCTGAAAGCTTTGGGGTTGATAGGCCCAATTTCTGGTGGTTCGGAGCAGCTTTCGGAGAGTGGTTCTCAAAATAGAGTGCTCTGCTTTGTTTTTGGCTTCTCAAGATGGTCTGGACATGGTTTGGCTCATACCCGTCTTGAGACGCGCCAGCTTCCGCTTCTTCCGCGTTCCGCGTGAGCAGAGCCGCAGGCTTTGAGGCCGCTCTGCGGGGTGCGAGCGCGCACTGGGGGCTTCTTGTGGCTGCAAAGCCTGGAGGTGGCCCAGCTCGAGGACGTCCGAAACGTCCGTGGGGTTCTCGTGGGGTGTTAGTCTATTGGCTGGAAGGGTGATAAACATCGCGAAAGGTGTCTATATATAACATCTGTATGTATGTGTATATATCCTGACTTATATATGTGCATGATATTTTGCATAGTGTATGTAGAAAAGTAGGCCCCGGGGAGATGGGAGTGACATATCTACACATATCTGGCTGGTGCATATCTGGCCTCCTGTTTGCTCATTTGCTCGTCGTGTTGCGGCAACCTAGTATACCCAATTCCTGTTCAAATGCGCGCCCCGGTCCACCAAAAAGCAGCCAGATGCTTGGACGGTCAGCCGACTTAGCAGGCCATATCCATGGATACAAGCGGGGTAAGTGATGATAGTCCCCTGACATGGTTGTAAGCTACCTGGAGTCCCCATGACACTTGAAGAACGTGGTCATGACAAGATGTTTGGGCAATGACTCACAAGGTAACGGAGCCCTGGCACAGGCTCCGGTTTTGGAGTGGGAGGCGGTGCTTCGCGGCCAGTTGTTCAAAGGCTACTCTCAGGTCCCTAGGTGGTCTGGATTGGTGCATTGCTGGTTGGGATTTGGATTTGAATCCCTTTTTCCTGAGGGCAAATGGGAAGCCACCCCTAGGCACTAAACCACCAATCCAAACCGATCCAAGCCACCAGCTGGGAAGCTGATGCGCTCGATTTGAAGGGTACGGACCAGCTCTTCCCTTTTCAACCGGCCGGCTCCTTTCCCCGGGCTTGGCCAAGCGCCGCAGATCCGGAGTTCTCATGGCAGATCTTGCTGACCCTGGCGTGTCTTGTTTTGAGGGCTTGTTTTTTTCTTTTTTGGGGGGGGAGGTTTAAGAGGGAAGCTAAAAGAAAGCTTTTTGCTTGCGAGGTTTAAGAGGGAGGCTAAAAGAAAGCCGGCTACTTCGGGTGGACTGCCCTATTTTAAGCCAAACCCATGCCGGTTAAGCCTCCTGGAAGTTACTCGGCAATCCACTTTTGCGACTTACAAACCTGGATCACAAAACCGCTTACTATTGGAGCTGGGCAACGCAGGAACGTTTTTTAAGCCCAAGCCGCCCTTTTTTGAGGGTGAGGTGTATGGGCGCGGCGGGGGCCTTTTTTGAGGGAGCACCTTTGTTCAACTTGCTGTCTTGCTGCGCAAACGTAGGGGCGAGGCGTTGCAGGTCGAGGCTGAGCTGGATGAGGTTCCTGAGGCACTTCTTTCTTTTGCCACCCACGGCAATGCTTATGTTTTGGAGGAAGTCGATGTACAGCGTGATTTCCTTCGAAGTGCCTTTGTTTTGTGATGCATGCTTTTTAGCATCGCGCGGAGTCGCTCTGCATCGGAGAGAGAGAGAGAGAGAGAGAGAGAGTGAACACCATTTTCAGAAGGAAAAAAAGCGGGAGAACCCTCCACCCTGGTTTTTTAGTCTCCCAACAGGACATTCCGCCTATTTCGGGGGGGGGGGATGGGATTGCGACAAACCCGCCCTGGCTTTTCGTCTCCTCGAAGTTACCCTGCAATCCACTGGTGGGACTTACAAATTGGGATCATAAAACCGCTTACTATTGGAGCTGGGCAACGCAAGAACGCTTTTTAAGCCCAAGCCGCCCTTTTTTGAGGGTGAGGTGCATGGGCTTGCTGTTGGGCCGGGTGATGCGGGTGGAGTCTCCCATCTCCCGTCCCGTTTGGGACGTCGGAGGAGGGGAGTCTCCCGTTGTTTTTTGTTGTTTTCCCGAGCGGCCACTCCGCCTATTTGGGGGATTTTTCTCTGAGACAAGCCCCACCCGGCTTTTTCCCTCTCCTCCCCGTCCCGGCGTCCCGGCGTCCCGGCGCTTGGACGGAGGAGGCGCTGTGCCGGGACTTCCTGCAGAAGGTCTTCGCGAGTCTGGGCGGGGCGCTGAAGCGGCTCACGCTGGCCTTGGGCACTGCGACGGCGCTGGCCTCCATCGGGCGATCCGTGGAGGTGCGGAGGGGCGGAGGGGCGGAGGGGCGGAGAGGGGGGAAATAGGTTGAAACACGGAGGTCCTTCATATATATATATATATATATATGTATACATTTATTCACTTATTTGTTGTTTTTCTATGTCGGGGGGGGGGCATGCTTCTTGCGTTTTGGGGGAGGGAAGGGGGGCAGAGGGGTTACATGTGTTTGTCAAATGTTTGGGGTGTGTTCGTTTGATGCCCCTTGGGATCCTTGCGGCGCGGGCTGCGAAGACCAATCGCCCTGCCCTTCTGGTATGTTGCTCGCTGCAGCTTCGCTCAGCTTCGCTGAGAGCAACCTTGATGGGCCTTCTCGCTATGCGCCTTGCTGCTGAAGCTGGCCTCCACAAAAAACAGCTTGCAAAGCCGTTGTCCCAGGGCCCCCCCTTAAAGTCGATGGAGCTGCTGCGGAAACAGGCTGGCCATGCTGCCGCGGAGATGGCCGTTGAATTGCTTGAACAGAACAAACAAGTTTCAGGGTCCTCTATTTTGAGGCAAGCACGTGTATGTGAAATTTACACACATTGCGCCATTTGGCAAAGCAGAACCCACCCACCCACCCACCCACCCACCCACCCAACCAACCAACCAACCAACCAGCCAACCAACCAACACCCAGAACCCAAAGGTGCAATCAATCAAAATCCGGGTATCATAAAGACAAAGGGCGAAAGTCAAACAAATCCTAAAGCCAAAGCACACAAGTTTGAAGGGCCAGTCATTCCCAGGTTGGTGGTTTGGGGATTCCCCGCCTCTTTTTCCATGTTTTGGGGCATATAACGTGGTGTCCACCCCCCTAAATTCCGAAACCACCCTTTGGGCTGAAAACAGCGACCCCGCGCCTTTTCGTGATGTACTGGGCCCGTCCCTGAACTTGTTTTGCCAGATACAAGGGTTAATACAAGGTGTTCTTTCTTCCAAATCCACTTGGAGGGGATTCCCCGGTTCTTTGTTTAGGGCATATCAATGGGCCGCCCACCCCCGAGTTTTTCCCAAGCCACCTGGAGGGCGGCGGATAATTTTTTTTCCTTCCGCCACCGCAGCCGCCAGGTGGCGGGAGCTCGGCTCTCCCTCTGGGAGCGGAGGCCCATGTCCGGGCCGGCCGCGGCGCCCGAGGAGAGCTCGGGGGCTTTGGGCGAGTCGGGGAGTGGAGGACGGGCGCCTTTCGGCGGTCCAAAGGGTGGTTTCAAGGGAACCACGCCCCCTTCCCCCCATTTTTTTTGTAAATAATAATGATAAAACCAGCCCCCCAAAAAAATATTTATTAATGAAAATTATAACAATAATGAATAGAACTAAGTAGATGAAGAAATAAGGAAATCGATACTCGGAACTCATCAGAAGAGGGTTGAAAGGAACAACAACTTCCCCCCCCCCCCCCCCGCCCCAAAGAAAAGTAAAGACAAAGGAAAAGAAACAAAAAGCACAAACACGCAGCACAACAGAGAAGCCTTAGGTTTACTTTACTGGATCCAGGCGACCAACATAGATTGCAGACACCGTTCAGTGCAGTGCCATGCGCTTTTGTGCAGTGCTTACTGCCCGATGTTGAACAATTCTGAGAACTCCCGTGCAGATTAACATGATCCTAGGAGGGGTGGGAGTCCGATTAGAGGAGCTTCCTCTAGAAATGGGTGGGTTTTTGGACAACCCATGTTAATCTGTAGGGGTTCTATTTGTTGGTCGACTGACACCCAGGGGGTGGTTCCACTGCAATTGCGGTTGCGTCGTCAGTACCTGTAGCCAAAAAGTGGCCAACTCCCTGGCAGTGCCGTCATGTGTGAAGTCCGTAGAGTGTGGGAATCCTCAAAGGACCACGGTTTCAAAGATTTGAGGGACCCAATGGTGGTTGATGTTTTTTGACCCGTTTAGGCAGGTGGCAAAGAAGTAGTCGTGGAAATCAGCCACTTTGGAATCACAGAACGGGTGACTTCCACAATCTCTTCCTGGTCCAATACCCCAAGTTGGTTTGGAGTGGCTGCGCAGCCAGAAGTAAGTTAAAGGTTGGTTGCAACTGCCATGTGCCGTTTCGGAGGCAAAGAAGCAGGAGGTGGTTTGAACACAATTTATTCGTGCTTCCTATGGTGATGGCCCCACCCAAGGCAGCAAATGATGGGTATTCATGGATCCTTGTCTTCCAAATGGCTGAAAGGGGGAAACGGGTGGTTGAACAGAAGGATTGGTGAATTGTGGCCAAGTGTTTGGGGAGATGGGGTGCGCGGGACCCGAGATCAAGCTCTGGGGGGCCATCCAAGTCTCCAATTGGACCCTTCTGGAGGAAGAGCTGACGGCTCACATCAGCCTCGGCATGTGCTACCAGTGAGCACTGAAGTAGGTAACCAACTGGGCACAACCATTTTCCTTTTTGGGCCTTTAAAGGGTGGCTCGCTTGGTTAGGGAAGCGGAATCACTGGCTTAGGTTTGGGGTTGCAGCGGACCTCCTGCCTGTTTAAAAAAAGAAAAAATGGAAAAACCAAAGCGACAAAAACACCCGCAACCCCCTCCCTCCCTCCCTCCCTCCCTCCCTCCCGCCCGCCCGCCCGCCCGCCCAGACACAAGAAGAAGTCAGGAGCGGCGGCTTTCGCCACACATCCCCGAGCCCGAGCCGCTACCCGAGCCGCTGCCCGAGCCGCTGCCCGAGCCCGAGGTCGCCACATCCGAGGTGTGCAAGTCGCGGGCGCCGCAGAACTTCCGGAGCCGGTGGCGGAACAAGGGCCACTCGGCTCCACAGGCTAGGGGTGGTCAGGAGCTTCGTTTGTGGTATATCGATATTAATGCAAGTGATATGGAGTATCAAATCTAGTGGGTGTAGCCAACAGGACTAATGTAGGTGATTTTTTTTCCGCAGGGCCTTGACCATCCATTAAGGCGAGCATGCGGGCGAGCGCAAGAACGGGGCCGGGCACCGCAACAAGGGCGAGCCGAAAACGAGTCAGGCGAGTGCTTCAGTTCCGGAGGCGGTACCAGTGCAGCCGGCGCCGGCGCCGGAGGCCAAGCCTGAGGACAAGCCTCCTGAGGCCAAGCCTCCTGAGGCCAAGCCAGCGGCGCCGGCCAAGCCACCAGCCGCCAAGGCCAAGCCCGCGGCCCAAGGCCCACCTGGCGCAGCTGCAGCTGCCAAACCCCGCCTGAAGCGCCCCATGGACCCTCCGCCCATTGCCAGCGCTGCCCGGCGCCGGCGCACTGCCGCCGTGGCGCCCCAGGTGGCCGTGACGTTGCCGCCGCCCAACGGCGCCGCCGCCTTCGCCTTCGCCTGCGCCGAGGCCGACGGCGGCTTGGGCGCGCGAGCGCGGCTGGCCCTGGCCTACGCGGCCGCCTTTGCTGCCGCGACCTGGGGAAAGCAGGCGGAGTGCTTCGAGAATGGCCGGCCGGGCAGGTGCCTTGCCTTGCCCTTTATCATCAACTGGTTACCAAAAAAGAGAGTATCCTTTGTTGCGCACCACTTGGAGTCTGGGGTTCATATTGGGACAAGAAGGCACAAGTCTTGTCACTTGGTTGGTTGCCCAAGTGGATTCGTTCGGTCTCATCCTTTCGGATGCCCCCAGTCCATCCCTCAAATTCTTATTAAAGCAGCGTCCAACCGCAAAACACTGCCAGATTGCTCCAGCGAGCCTTCCATTCTCGGCGGTTTTAGCTACATCACCTCCGGCCTAGGTGAGCCTTTGGGGGAGGTGTTTTAAAGGCTTTTCCTCTGGTTTTCAAGGGACAGCAAGAGAAACAACTAAATCCAGTTTGCGGCGGTCCGAATCCGAAAAAAGCCGGTAAGTTGCCGCTGCGATATGGGCATCCGCCCCCCTTTTTCTCAGGCTAGCCATTTGGGTGGGTGTTTCTTCAAGGGGACCCCTCAGAATGTCTTTCTTTGCTTCGGTTTCGCTTCTGAAGAAAGGGGAACCAACTCAAACAAACGGACAAGCCACCCTAAAATAGCAAAATGATTGCTTTCCCTCTTGGTGTCCCTTTACAAGCTTACAGCCAATGTAAAATTGCAAAAACCAGCCCCCCCCCAAAAAAAAAACACGAACATAACAATAGGGGAAAAAACAATAGCAAAACATAAATACAGCCAACAAACCGGGACCGAGCGGAACGCATTTTTCGGTGAGGTGCTTCTGGGGAGTGGAGCACCTGCCAGAAGAGCTGCAAACTGTGCACAAGTCCTTCCTCCGGGGGATGGCGGAGGCGAGTCACGGCCTCGCCGATTCGCAGCTCCGGATGTGTCCCCCCGGAGTCTTCATGACCCTTAAAACATGGGTTAATGCCCCCATTATTTTGGGCAATGCCCCCATTTTTTGAGGGTCATGGAGACTCCAGGCCTTTTCTTGGCCGGCTGTTTTGTGAGGGGGTGGCCCCTTTCTTTGGATGTGTCTTTCTTTGAGGAGGGAGCAAAAGCTTCTAGAAGGAGAATTGAAATCCAGTGCCCTGTTGTTGGCCCCTCAAAGGGGTGGCCCCTGTTTCGTCACTTTTCGAGTTCCGTTTCCGACTCTAGGCACTTTTTGGGTTTGGACTCTTTTAGTGTCTCCCCATCTATTGTGCTTCCACTTGCACAAGATTTTTTGTCAATCTATCTCCACTAGAAACAGTTCTCTTTGTTCAGGAGACTTAGGAAATGGTGGTTTTGGAGGAGGTTGCCCCTTTCTTTTGGATGTGTCTTGTTTGAGGATACCTCTTCTGGGGCGGTATGAAACAGGAGCGGAAGGAAAGCCGAAATCCATGTCGGAGCTGTATCCAAATATGCCTCGGGAGCCTTTGGAGCTACCAGGTGTCCTGTTCGGGCATGGTAGTTGTAGAGAACTGGGTTTTAGGTTGCCATCTTCTGTAAGGCCAAAGCCCCAATTCACATCTTGGCTCAAGTTGCTGTACTCAATCTTTTGGTAGGATCTCTGTTGGAATCGTAGGTGAAGGGAATCGTGATGTTTCAAGATTCACGGAATGTGGGCCAGAATCAAATATGTTGCTTTAGTTGGTGGCAAAAGCTGAGGTAGGTAGCTTTTTTTTTTTAACGCTCTATGAGACCCACCAAGCGCACCCCGAGAAAGTGACAAGCGCGTCACACCTGAAGTTTACTTGGCCCTTCCCAGCCGTCCCCTTACGTTTTTACTTGTTTGTAGGCTTCAGTGGTTCGGTGTCCATTTCACCCACAAGTTAAACTTTTAGCCGGGGATCTGCAAACGGACCGCCCAGTTTAGTAAGGTACTTCGGACTTAGACACATTTGGGTACTGCCGAATCCGCGACGGAGTTTCTGTAGTGGGAGTTCCACGAAATGGACTGGGCCACCAACTACAAGGGAGTTTCTTCTAGATAGGCGATGCTAAGTTTGACGTATGGATTTGTCTGTAAACGGAGCTCCCAAAATGATGCTGTTGACCCCATATTAATCAACCCCAGTTTATTAATAGAGGGCTCCAAAAGTGGTATCATTTCAACCTCATTTCACCCATGGAAACGCATCCCCCCTGTTAATACAGTGGGGTTAGATCACGCGGCCGTTTCTTACGAAGCGCCAAGGAGTCCGCCCAGTCGAGGCGGTTTTGCCTGTAGCAAGGGAACCTGGACTTGACCAAGTAGTTCGATCAGGATGGCCCACTTTGGGATCACAGAAAGGGGTCACAGACAGCTGCGAATTCACCCGAACATGAGGTCCGAAAGAAAAAGGAGGTTCCTCTTATCATGACGGCGTTTGATTTGCCGAGGTCTATTTCCCGCCTCCGGTCGTCGCTCGAGTTTTTTTTCTCGAGCAGGTGGCTCGCTTGGTTGGCGCTTTGTTGGCGGCCGGGGAGGAGCTACGGAATGAGAATTGGAATGACCCGGTTGAAACCATCCCGGAAACGGTGTCCTTTCGGGACTCTCCAGGTTCATTCCCTCATTCGCTGAGCACCAGCAAGGGAAAACCAGCAAGGGAAAACTGGGGGGGAGTGTACAAGCACGAAATTGCCTAGAGGGGCAATGGACTTGAGTCATTCCACTTGTGATCTAGGTTGATTCCCAGGATCTGGTTTCATCCCCAGCTCAGCTCGATGGTCCCAGCTGGGTTGGTTACTTCTCCTTTCGCGTGAGGGTCTTTGGACCGGGCCCCATACAGCCCCTGCAAGCCTGCATTCTTGTCAAAGTGCATTTGGACCCTTAGGCTAAAACCAAACATGGCGGCAGGTTTCAGGGTTCCCTCTAGATCCCCTTGATGGTTTTAAACATCAGGTGAGCTTCCGTTTGAAGTGTGGTTGAAGGAAAGATATGTTTGGAATGGCCAGTCGACTTGGGTCAGAGCGTTTGTCGTTTATTCCCTTGCTTAGGATATTCATTTTGAGCGCTTCAGGAGGATCAGGGTTGCTGCGAGTCTTCAACCGACTGAGGGTCAGATGCGGATGGACGAAATCCAGCAGCACCAGTTTGAAACCACGGGAACCCATGGCTTGTTTGGCATTTACACGGGAATCGAATCATTCCAGGGTTTCTCAGGTGGTGCGAAATGGAGTTCGTCCATCCACAGCATGGTGCATTCTGGACCCTGGTGCCGCCAAAGAAGCCGCCAAGCGCCGTTTTTTTGCGAAGAGATCCGCGTGGATGTTGGTTTTCCCTGCCCGGATGTGGGTTGGCAAAGACTCCTTTGAACATGGCTTTTTATGTTTGCATGTTGCAGTTTGAATTTGCCCCCTGCGAGGTTTTTGCCGTGTTTTTTTTTGGCCTGGGCCTCTGCAAGAGTCAGTCGAGCAGGCCCCAACAATGCCAGGACCCAAGCATCTCAGTGCTCCAGCGGGCGCTGTCGCCGCTGGAGATGACACGAAGCCTGGGCTTGCAGGCTGGGGCTGCGAACAACCTGCGCCCCTAACCGGCGGACGCCCTAATGCCCCACAGACAGCCACTGCTGCCTTTTCTTTGCAGTGGTTTCACGATTTCGGGGGTCCTATTCTTATTTGAGACCAAACCCATGTAGGGGAACAAGGGGATACCTTGAAATGCAGTATGTGGGGAATTCGGAGTCCACCCCACAGACCACCCGGCACCCAAAGATCGGTCGAGGACTCTCCTGGTTGGCACTTCCTTCTGGGTTCCATCATTGTTTGCAGAAGGAGGCCTATTTTTTCAGACACGCAGTGAATCGCTTCCCATGACTTTTGTGTTTGAAGGGGGTTCCCTTTGTCCCCCAGTAGTGCCCTTTTGCCGTGTTTGGGGGGCAGGGTGCCCCTACTGAAATAGACTACAGAAAAAAGTTGGTACCCTTATTCTAACCTCTCTACTGGAGGACCTAGACATGCTACAAGCAAAAAGCGCGCCTTGCTTCCGAAGGCCTCGGCCTTCTTTGTGTTCGGTGTCCGCGGTTTTTTTAAAGCGGAGGCCCGACGCCCAGCCCAAGACTATCACGTCGGTGTTTGGATGGTCCCCGAATGCCGCTGGTTGAGGTTGAGGCGGTTTTCTGGGCTGCTTCAAATTACCGATGCAGATATTGAAAGCTGCTGGGGTTCTAAATGGGTGTACGCCTCTTTTTAGGGGACTTCCCAAACGGGTGGTTTCCCGTTGGTTTCCTTTACAACCGCCAACACAGGGGAACCCAAAACAAGGACAAACCTAGGTTTTTGAAGGTTATAAGGGACTCCGCCTTTTCAATTCTTGAAGGGTAGACCAGTTTAATCCCGGGTTTTAATTATCACTCACTTGACCAAATGGATCTGGCTAGAAGAGTAAACCAACAATCCGTGGAGTTTGAATCCCATTTCTAGAAGAAGCGTTTGGCCACGTAGGTTCCATCAGGGGTTGCCTCCAAAGCACACGCATGTTTCTGAATTACAAGACTGTTGGCCCATTGCCAAACACCAGTTCTGCACCCTGCTGCCCTCATACGCGCCTTGGTCTCAAGCTTTCGGAGTTGGCGCAGGACCGGCACCGCCTGAGCCACTTCTTCGGCAAAGGCGGCCAGCCTTCAGCCGTGCTCAGCGCCATCGTCGCTGAGGCGGAAGCCTTTGCCAGGAGCCGAAGGGCGGGCTGAGGGGCCGCATCGTCTCACTCGGGAAGTCGAAAGGTCGCCGCAGGAGACGACGTACACCAAGAAGGAGTATTTCTTTTTTTTGGGGAACCTCCCCAAAATGGTGGGATTCCCTTAAAAACCTAACCAATGAAAGGGTGCCCTCAAGAAAGGGACACCCATAGGGTAGGTGAGCAGTAGTTTTCCTTTTGGCGTTCAAAGCGTGGTTCCCTTGGCTGCCTGCTGGACGGGAAAGGGAATCACTGAGCATCAGTTATCATTCCAATAGGCACAGGTAGCACACATTTGGAGCTTTCCCATGAAATCGGTGCCAATCGAAGCAGCATACGGCATGCATCCGTTGGGTTTGGATCATGGGGTCGCTTGGAACTCCCGGGTTGCCCGCCTGCGGCTTTCCCCCGCTTTTTCAGGCAAGCGCTGGAAATTCCTTGTGCTCACTGATGGTTACTCGCTATGCAGGGGACCAGTTTGTAGCTGATTCGCTTTCAAAAGCAAAGGACAGCTATGTGCGTAGCATCCTAAACAAACCCACTGGTTCGAATCCGTTTAGAGTCACCCGATTTGGCCGCCTTTCGGTAAATGGGGTTGTAGACCTCCCACTTCTAGCCAAAGCATTTGGCTCTCGGCGTCCAAGGGTCCACTGTTGCGCAGTGCTTCTCGGACGTATCTCTACTAAGGGACTACACTAAGGAATGAACCTTGAAATACGACGGACCATACTAAGGGGAATCCTTTAAAAACTAGAAGGAATCGGGTTTCTGCACCAAAACGAGGAACCACCCATGGGTATGGTCGGGATGAATTCAATCCTACGGCCCGGACGATGTGGAGGTTTGGTTTAGGTGGGTGTAGGATTGGCTGTCAGTTTAGAGTTGGTTTAGGCTTTGGGGCTAGAATTATTTTCAGGTTGGTGCCTGCATATACATATGCACATATGTACATGTGTACACATATATATATATATAGCTTATGTATCGAATATATATATATATATATATATATACACACACACGTTTTCGAGTTAGTTTCAGGTTTGTTTTGCCAGGTTGAAGCTTGGTTTCGCGTTGGCTTGGGCTTCTGTGGCGCCAGGAAGTGCGAAGACGAGCAGGAGATCTCACAAAGTGACTGGGCTACCTGCTATCGCTCGCTCCCATCCCAGCCCTCGGACAGTGACTCGGTCGCGTTTGGCAAGTGTCTTTTGGAAAACCACTAATGTTAACCCCGGACTAATAAACCCCTGGTTGATTTTGATTGGGGGGTGTCCCCTTTCAGTGGGGATTCAGATCACTTTTGGAGGGAACACCCCTGATAATGGGACGGGCGTATTAATCCTGGGTCAACATTACATCGCGAAGCAGCTTTTTACTCTTGAACCTTGGTGAGTGCCTTTAACCACCTGTAACCACCTTGAACCTTTAACAAAGCCTGTCAACCTGTTTTAGCTTTCTACTATTTTTTGACCAGTGTCTCTTTCCAGCCCTTACTGGCAAACAGGTGGACAGCCCCCAAACATCGTGTCCGGTCCGCTACCTGGTTTCATGGAGGGTTACACTTAGGCCTATGTTTAAATCGGCATTCCAATGTTGGCGATCCCAATCATAACTAGGTGCGGCTGCCTTTCTTATGTTTACATATTTTTCTTTGATTGATTCAGTTGATGAGTTTGATTATGTACTCGGTTTTCGGGTGTAGTCCGAATTTCCATCAGTCAGTACGTACCAAGGAGATTTCGACCTGGTCCGGAAGGTGCTGTTTGGAGAGCCCGGGTCGTGAAAAGGAGCGTGCTCGAATCGGTGGCCGAGGTTCTTTTGCCTTTTTGTCGCGTGTTTTGGTTGTCTGGTCTCCAGTCGGGTTTCTGGTTCTTTGGTATTGCTTTTAAGATTGGCAACACAGTTGTTCTTCCCATAACAAGCAGGAAGTCGTGTTCTTGGTTCTTTGGTGTTTCTTTTAAGATCGGCCAACGGAACGAAGGTTTGTTTGCCCATGACCAGGCACGTTTAGAAAACGAGCACGCCCGGCAGGAAGTTGTTTGACAACTTGATTCAATTTGCCGGTAAGTGAATTATGTATGGATAGTTGTTTGAAGTTTACCCTGTTTGACACCAATGTAGAAACCCACATTGTATCTCTTTTTTTTTCAATTAACCCTCTTTTTGTAAACAAAAACTTCTTTTTTGGTTTCTATGAGGCAAATTGCAGGTGTCTTTTGTCCCAGACAAAGGGGAAGGTTCCTTCAGCCACAACTTCCACATTCTGGGCGGTCGAAATTCTCCCATGGAAATCCTCTGGAGGTCTGAGAAAATATGTAATACTGTGGACGGTTGCGAAATCCACTTCGCGCTAGCAATGAAACCATGGTTGAAGCCGTTGTTTGTTGGCATTTGCAATCCAGGGTTTCTGAGGTGGTGCAGGATTTCGTCCATCCAAGTATGGTGGTTTCGGAGTCCCACAACCCCATGCCAACAATTTATGACGCTTTGCTTTCTGTCCTCAGAGTCGTCTTATAATTTGGCTTTGTATTCCCCTTTGACACCGCGGCTTCAGAGGCAGTGTCCAAAAAGCACAGGTTTGACCACCCCAATAACCCATAACTGTTTACTGAGTTTACTGGCTGGTGGCTGGAAGGGAGCAAGGAGTTGCGGAGCCAAGGAAATCCAAATTCTGCCTTAGAAAAAGCCTTGCGCAGCTGACCAGTCGTTTCGCTTTCCCAAAAGCAAAACAACAACATGCAGGAAGTGGTCCCTGAATGTTTGGGGGAATAGACGGGCCCAACAAAAACATCCAACATTCTCTGTGATTCCTGACTTAGTTTGGTTTAAAGTATCCCCCCCCCCAGCCCGACACACACGCACGCACACACACACACACACCCATACTCACCCCCCCTCCCCACCCCCCCATGAATTTGTGTTTTGGTGTCGTCCTTTGTATCCCGATGATTTTTCCGGAAGCCGCGGAAGGGCTCTCTTCCTGGTGACCTGCCAGGCCACGCCCACCGTGAGGCCTGGGCAGTTGGAGAGTCCCGGCGGGAGATTTCCGGGGAATCCAGGGGAATCGCCACAGAGGTTTGAGGATACCAAAAATGGCCCTGCATTGTTTTGAGGGTGCTCTTTTTTGACCTTGGCGTTTCTGGGGAAGCCCAAATCAAGGGAACAAACACTTTTAGTTTGGGGGTCCAACTCCATTGAGATACCAAATAGAATTGGCTACCCTTAGGGGACACGCACTCCCCAAGTGCGAAGTCTCTGGACTTCCTGTTTGTGCCTTTTTACCAGCGGTTGTTTGGACTTCCAATCCGCTGGTTAAACAGAGGAGAACCTCCCCAGCAGCAGTTGGAAGGACTGAACATGCCACTGCAAGGGACCCGGGCGAGAAATTCGAGCTATGGGAAGAAGGACACCGTTCACCATTTCTCGAGCGAAACGGAGCCGGGTAGCGGCGAAACTGGTTTAAGATCCAGCTCCAGTTTTTGTTTTCTTCTCGAAGGGGAGGTGCGTCACACCCGCGGGGTCGCAACGCCAACTCCCAGCCCCTCCTGTCAAGTTGTTTTTAGGCCCATGGTTTAAACCACTGGGCAACCCAAACGAAGACCGCACGGCTGACTGCAGGGCGGGGTTGTGGGCGGCGAGCCTTGCTGAGACGCAGAGGGCTGCAGAGTTGCAGGAGAAGGTACGGCCAGGGTCTGAGCATCTGTGTTTTTGAGTTGGGAATGGTTCTGTTTCGGTTTTTAAGGGAATCCAAGAGGAAACCATGGAGCGGATGCTTTAACCAAGACCCGTGCAGTATGTGTGACCCGTCCTCATGATGTTTGTCACCCAGAGTCACCCGGGGCCCCTCCGGTTCGGACTAAATTTCACGTCCGAATGGATTCTCAAGTTCTTGGGTTCTCGGGTCTCTGAACACGTCACGGAGTTGTCGGCAAATTGTTTTTTTGCATTTCCCAGGGTTCCATTTGGGTCTGTCTTTTCTTTGGGCGGTACCCCTTTTCTTCGTGGGTTTTTAGGGAAGCCAAAGGAACACCCGCCATTTGGGGGGGGTACCCTAAAAAAGACGAGCCACCCATGTGTTGCCTTTTTTTTCTCACACTCGCAGTTATTTGATTGGCTGCCTGGAGCCCCGGAAGGCCATTTTTGTTCGGCCGGTGTGTGCCCGTGCGGTTGTTTTGTTGGGTCATTTGCCTTATTTGCCTGTATTTGTGCTCGTCTTTGGCCGTATACACCCCGTACTTTCGGGCAAAGGGATCTACATGTCGTCATTCTGGCAACATTGGTGTTGTTTTAGTTTTCTTAGCTGCGGCCTCGCCCACAAAAGGGAAAATGGAACCACACATTGAATTCCAGGGGTCACCCCAATCATTCGCCAATTCCTTTCTAGGGGGTGGAGATCTCTCAGTAACCACCGTGCGCAGAATCAAAGCTATTTGCTTTCCACAAAGGACGTGGGGTGAGTCCCCCGATTTTTGTGGTGATCCGAGATCCCCTCCTCGTCCCTTCCTTCCAAATGAACCATCGACAAAGCAGGAAACTTCAGGCTTTGCATTTTTGCCTACCCCAAGGTCAACATTTTACCCAGGGTGGTTGATATCCCTCGGTTTAAGCCTATTTTGGGGTTGTCAAAAAACGGAAACCCTGAAATGCACTGCTTTGTCTATGCTTCATTTGGAAGGGACGAGAAGGGGAATCTGGGATCCACCAATATCCGGGGACTACGGGAACTGCGACTGACCAAAGTCAAACGGGAAGTTACCTTCTCCCGCCTGGAGATTCACGTAGGGATCCAAACGGACTTTCGTTGATCTCGGCCAGCTCCTTGAGCTTGACCAAGCCCAGCCCGGCATGCGCATCAAAAAAATAATAATTCAGGATCAAAAAAAAATTAAATCAGGATCAACAAAAAATTAAACCGTTTTACAAGCACACACACGTAGGCCCCAGGGCCAACCGGGGGTGGCCAGTTAGCAAGTTAACAAGTTAGCAATCCTTCGGGGGGGGGGGAGGGCCAGTTAGCAAGTTAACAAGTTAGTAAAGTCGGAGGGGGGGAGGGGGGGTTAGCAAGTTAACAAGTTAGGGGGGAGGGCCAGTTAGCAAGTTAACAAGTTAGTGAAGTCGGTGGCGGGGGGGGGGGTTAGCAAGTTAACAAGTTAGCGAAGCAATGCTTCGGGGGGGAGGGCCAGTTAGCAAGTTAACAAGTTAACAAGTCAGTGAAGTCGGGGGGGGGGGGGTTAGCAAGTTAACAAGTTAGCAATCCTTCGGGGGGGAGGGCCAGTTAGCAAGTTCAGATATGATTCAATTTCGTTATGTTTTCATTTTCATTTCATTTCATTTCATTTCAGTTGAATTTCATTTCGCTTCTCACACACACATGCACACACACATGCGCACACACAGAAACACACACAAACACGCACACACACAAACACACACAAACACAAACACAAACACACACACGCACACACACACACACACAAACACACACACACAAACACACACAAACACACACACACACAAACACACACACAAACACACACACACACACAAACACACACACAAACACACACACACAAACACACACACACGAACACACACACACAAACACACACACACACAAACACACACAAACACACACAAACACACAAACAAACACAGACACACACACACACACACACGTAGACACATACATACACGCGTGCATACACATACATACGTACGTACATGCACACACATACGTACATTCACACAGACACACACACACACACATACATACAGACATCCATACGTACACGCATACATACATACGTACACACACACACACGCACGTACACACACACACGCACACACATACGTAGACACATGCATACATACAGACATACATACGTACGTACATACACACACATATACGTACATTCACACATACACATACATACATACATACAGACATACATACGTACACACACATACAGACATACGTACACACATACACACATACACACATACATACATACCTACATACATACATCCATCCATACATACATACATACACACATACATACACACATACATACATACACACATAGAAACACACACGTATGTATGTATAATCTATATATATAGATATTTGTACACACATACATGCGCAGTGAGGCTTTGCTGTGTTTGCCCTACCTACCAGCCTAGACCCTGCTGCAGGGCATCCATATTTTTCTGTCTTTCTTTCTTTCTTTCTGTCTGTCTGTCTGTCTTTCTTTTTTCTTTCTTTCTTTCTTTCTTGCTTGCTTTCTTTCTTTCTTGCTTGCTTTCTTTCTTTTTCTTTCTACCTACTACCTACTACCTACTATCTACTACCTACTACCTACTACCTACTACCTACTACCTAGTACCTAGTACTACCTACTACATACTACCTACTACCTACTACCTACTACCTACTACCTACCTACTACTACTACCTACTACCTACTACCTACTACCTACTACCTACTACCTACTACCTACTACTACTACTACTTCTACTACTACTACTTACTACTACTACTACTACTACTACTACTAACTACTACTACTACTACTACTACTACTTACTACTACTACTACTACTACTACTACTACTACTACTACTACTACTACTACTACTACTGCTACTACTACTACTACTACTACTACTACCTACTACTACTACTACTACTACTACTACTACTACTACTACCACTACTATTACTACTACTACTACTACTACTACTACTACTACTACTACTACTACTACTACTACTACTACTACTACTACTCTTCTACTACTACTACTACTACTACACTACTATACACTACTACTACTACTACTACTACGACTACTACTACTACTACTACTACCACTACTGTCACTACTACAACTACCACTACTACTACTACTACTACTACTACTACTGCTACTACTACTACTACTACAGAATTTAATTTTTTTTGATCCTGAATTAATTTTTTTTTGATCCCTTAGCCGCCCAGCCCCCTCCCCGAGGTGATATCCAGAGTTTCTGGGCCAACGTTTTCCCCGTGAAACATCCAGTCCTTGGCTTAAACGAAAAGGATGCTAGAAAAGATCCGAGTTCTAGGCTTCGAGTTGACAGTCAGTATGGATAGGCCAACGACGTGGGACACGGGGGGTGGTTCCTCAAAGATTGGAGGACTCCGTGTGAAGCCCTGTTAATGAACCACGGGTTTATTTGTCATGGGGCCCAACAAGGACATTGAGGAGTAACATCTTCTGTTGAAATCATCTTACGTTTGGTTACCTAACCACGGGTCAGGATCTGACTACATGGTCGGTTGGGGACATGAGCAAGATTCACCGCTTGACACCTGGGCACGGCACGGCATCTCAAGGCGCAACGCCGTCACTGAGAAGATGTCGAAGATCAGCGTGGGAGCATGCGCAGTGCTCAGTGAGGGACCAAACCCTCATTCAAGCCCGAAGCTCGTCATGATTACCATGGTGTTTGCCTATTTGAAAGCTAGCTCTCCTGGGCTGAAACAAGCGCACCATCCCATGCTTATGCGCACCATCCCACCATGCTGTCTAGTTTGTGGCTTCTTTGGTTCTGCCCATTTCTTCTGGGGGAAAGCAAAGAACGAAGTTGCTTGCTGACGGGGTTGGGAAGGCAATACGCTACAAGAGAGGGTAACAAATAGCATGCCAGAAGCCCATAGACAATGGACTCTGGAGTGTTGGTGCATGCTGTTTTGCTTGTGTATCGTGTTTTGTCATAGTTGGTGATTTGGATTGGTGGTTTGTTTTGCTGAATCCATGGTTCTTGTAGATGGTAAACATGGGAAGCCACCCCCAACCTCCAAACCGCTAACGTAAGCCACAACTTGGATGCACGATGACTGTTGTTTGGAGATGCTGAGGTCATATACCACTCCCTTAAGAGTCATATACTGCCCGAGTTTTCTTATGTATCCTCTCCGCGTGACTGGTGGTTTTTCTCAGGGTTTGCCTTTGAACCGACCTGAAGAGGGTACGCTCAAGAAACATACTCCCACATCTAGTTGCTCGCTCTTCGGTTTGTGGCAGCTGTCCAACTCGATTTGTGACCTGCGCGGTGTTGCGCGACGGCATTGCTGAAGCGTGTCCATGGTTCGCAGTGCTGTTTTGGTTCTTATGGTCATGAGCCCTCAACTGGCATCTACTCTCCCACTATTTTCTATGTTCGGGCAGACGAAACATGAAGTTTCGCTCTCCAGATGTGGGCCAAGGGGGGCTGGGAGGGGCCCCAAGAGCCCTTGAACCCAAGGGTTCGATTGACTCCCCGAGTCCAAATCGACTCAAGTGGGGAAGTCCAGGTGACCCAGAAAGTTCAGGCCATTCCAGGTGCTTCTATCTGGCACTGGTTTTACTTGGTGCAGAAAAGCCAACGTAGAAAGCTTTATGATCATTTCGGAACCCCAATAGGTTCTGGCTTCGACTTTCTAGCTCCAAGTTGGAGGGCATCCTTGAACATACCAGTTGTGACACCACTTTAATCACACCTTTTTGGCTTCTGAAACTAAGCATCGACTCGACCCTCCCCCCCGAAGAAGGCGAAGCCCTGTGAAGACCTGAGGCTTGTTGGAGGCTTCCGTGCTGCCGCCCTGATTCCCGATGCTATGTGGACAACTTGGGGTTTTAGGAGCTGCTCCTACAAATTGTCGTGGAACCCAAAAGGAGTGGCCTCTACAACTTGGTGATTGTTGAATTCCATGTCAATGTGTACAGGGGATTAATCGATTGTGTGATACCAAGGGAACCTTCTAACTGGAGAAAGTAGTCTGGGGATGGAATCCTACCTTGTTTTCAGTCAAGAATTCGATTTCCACTTTGGTATCACAAGGGCGGTTTTCCTCTGCTTGCACAGTGCTCCGACCAAGGAATTTGGCCAAATTCAGCGGATTCTCATTAACGAGATCCGGCTAATGTGTACTGTGCGCTTTGGTTTGTTGGTGTTCAAGGGGGTTGCCTTTCTTGACCATGTTTGAAAGCAAAGAATCGTCCAAAACCTGCACCCCTCTTTCGTGGCATGAGCATCCAGCGGCTGGAAACCCAGTGCTGCACATCCAGCGGGGTTTCGCCAAAGACCCCTCTTCCAAAAGGGTTTGATCCAACCTTCTGCGAACTTCTCCCTGGATTTGAGCTGTGGACAAAGGGGTTTTAGGGCCAAGAGAATCCCATTGAAAGTGACAAGCTAGCCAGGTAATTAGTCATTTATAGACCACTTTGTTATCAGGGAAAAGGTCATACAACCATGGCTGAGCCGCAAGGAACGACCGGGCATATGAAGGTTGGGGACAGTCCTTGCTGGTTCTCAGTAGGGAACGAGAGAATGACCCTATAAACCATCCCTTGTGGTTTCCCTTAAAGGGACTCCCCAAACGGTTCATTCCAACACCCGGACTCGGACTCGGTGATTCCCTACCTCTCGCACCAGCGAGATGCTCTCGGACTCGGGCCAGTTGCGCCGTGGCACCTTCGGCGACGCCAAGCGGCAGCTTCTGCAGAGGTGGCGTCGGGTGAACGCCCGCCCGAGCCTCGGGAGAGGCCATGTAGAGCGAGATAGTTATTCCACGCCACAGGCGACCCCTGTACCTCCTACAGAAGAAAAATGGAACGTGCTGTGGATGGACGCAAATCATTTCGCACCTAAGAAACCCTGGAATGACTCGATTCCAACAAGCAAAATGGCTTCCCATGGTTTCAAAGTGATTCGAATTGGAGTCCATCCACGGTACTGTATGGAACCCACAAAACAATCAGGGACCTGCCTTTTGGGGTTCCATGTCAATTCTTGCAGGGGAGGAAGGCAACGTGCGGCGGGTGAAAAAGAAAAACATGAGACCGAACCTTCCGGTGTCCTTCCCGTTGCTATTTGCCGGGGTTACTCGCCTTCTCGACCTGCAGAGCTTCTGCGTTTGCCGTGGTTTTACGGGGGGGGGGAGAAAACCCCTGCTTGCAGGTATTCTCCAACGCGGGAGTTCCCTGAAACTCAACCTTCATTCAAATTCAAGGGTCATGCTTGTAAGGCCTCCATGAGTGAGCAGCCATAAGTTGAAACTTTATGCTTTTTGGCTGCCATGAGTGAGTCACACCCCACGGGCACGAAGTGCTCGGGCAGTACGCATGCCGCGAGCGCGTGCAGTGCACGCCAAAACCGCGCACACTGTACAAGTAAATGGTATGCACCACATCATGTTGAGAAAAAAAAGTAAGTTTGTGCCAACACTAGCCATTATTTTCAGCATTGCCTGTGTCAGGTAACCCTTAGTTGGTGGTTTGGGGACTTGAGCCCCTGGTTCTCGCAGAGGGTAAATGGGAAACCCCTCCTTAACCACCAAACCACCTGTACGAACACCTCCGCAACTGCTACTCTTTTAGACGTACAGCCGTATGTACAGCCGTGCGTACACCAGTGGACCGTGCATGCATTGATGCTTCGCTTTTGAAGGCATCAATGCATACTCTTGACTTTAGATCAGTTTGAGAGAAGCATTGGCAGACCTTACATTTGTGTTTTTGCAGCTGTTTTGTTGTGGCATCATTCCCTGTCTGGCCCAGTTTGCAGGCAGCCCTTTCTGTCCTTGAAAATAACAGCAGAGAACTGGGTTCGTCCTAGGATTAGGGGCCCCAAAAACATGGATTTCAGTCTTCCTTTTGGTTTCCCTTTTTAAACCAACCAAGAACGGGATACCTTCAAACAAAGGTACCCTCACCAAAGTCTGATTCTCCTTCTGGTTTTAAACCCACCAAGAAATGAGTACCTTCAACAAAACGGTACACCCACCAGACGTCTGGTTTCCCTTTGAAAACCAACCAAACAACAAGTGCCTTCAACAAAAATGGTACCCTCACCAAACCCAAAGTCTGGTTCTCCTTTTGGTTTCCTTTTCAACCCGCCAAAAAACCCACCAAAAACTGAGTGCCTTCGAGGAAAAAAACAAGTACCCTAATTAGACGTCTGGTTTCCCTTCAAAACCCCAAATTTTGGCTCCCAACTGGGGTCCCCCTGGGCCATTCCTCAGGCGCGTCCCTGGAGCTATGCAAGAAGCACGAGGAGGACCAGCCGCTTGGCCCAAAACGCCGTGTGCCACGCCTCCCCAGAATTCCGGTTGGCCATACTCTTGGTTGAGATGTTTGGTTTACTTGCATTATTTTGGGCATTCTGGGGCAGAATTAGTTTTTTTGTTTGTTTTTCCTTTTTTGGGGTCCCTTTGTTTTCCACTAAGCTGGCAAAAAAAGGCTTTTTTTTGCTGAGGTCCTAGTTCCAGCCTACTCTTTTGGGTTTTAGAGCGACACCAAGAGGAAGCCAAGCAGTTTTGGGTGTTTTAAACAAGAGGGCAGCCAGCCGGTTTGGTTTGGGGGTCCCCGAATTCCGAGACCTCAAAAAGGAGAAGAAGTTGAGGAGGTTCCCCTAGGTGCGCAAGTACTAAAGGCGTGCAACTCTTTCATGGCCGCACCTTGGCCCAACTTGGTAGTTCCGAACTGGCGAAGCGTCGGGTGTCCACTTGGCTTGTTGCGGGTGTTCGGTCGGTTTAGCGGTGGTTTTCCCGCATAGCCGCTGAGAGTTGAGCGTTTGGGGATCCGAGGACGGCCCAGAGAGTCCACTGAACCGGGTGACCCCAACAAAAGGCCTTCTGGAAATGGGGGGGGGTGCTTGCATCACTGATCAAATCCACTCCGATCGATTCGCACCAGACGGCAGGTGGTTTGTCCCCACAAGGGGTTTTCTCCAAGTGGTGTGAAGTGGGTTTCGTCCACCCACGGCAATTTGGAACTTTCCTGGGACGTTCCATGCCATGCGGAAATCGAATTGTTCATAGTTATACCCTCGAACCCTGTACCCCTCCCAGGGTAGGCGGACAACCCTCTTGTCTGAGACCTTCAAAAAAGAGCGGAAGAGTCTCGGCCGCCCAGAATGTGACCTTCCCCAGTGGGGCAAAAACACGGCTTCCATTTGCACTTGTGGGTCGCAACCGGTGGCAACCCAACTTGCACGCATCTTTCGGTAGGCTGACGAGGATGCATGAGCTCGACGGGAAGGCTCGCTCCCTCGCTCCCTCGCTCCCGCAGGGCCGTGGAGGTGGAACCTCGGACCTAAGCAGCAGCCCTGCTTGATTTGGGATTGGGGGATGTCCTCTTTCTGGGGGTCACTGCTGGACCTAGAAATGGGGTGAGCTTATCCTAGATAGTTGACACTCTTGGCACCGGTGATGTTGAAAGCACTCCAAGCCTGCCTTTTCTTGACCCACCGGAGGTTAGGTATCACACTGCTTGGACTCAACACCAAAAGGGGTTCCGTTGTTCTACCAGTTTGACCACTGGGTTGCATTGAATTTCATAGTACTACTACTACCTGTAAGAATCGTTGCAAGGCTTGAATTGTGATGACAGCTGCAGGGTAGTGGAAAGCACCGGCCCTGTCCAGCTTTCCACGGTCTAAGTAAAAAGGAACGGGGTTGCCTGCTTTGCAATTTTGTGTCTTGAGAAGTGAAGAGGTGTCCGGTTTTGCCCCGCCTTCTCTCCAACGCGTTTCGGGTTTCGGGATTCGGGTCAGTTTCCAATGAGCTGGCCTTCCAGGTGCCTCGGGGTGTCACTCGTTGGGATGGCCGGGAACCAAAGGGTTACCGACCCCCACCGACTAAAACATGGGGCCAGTTTGCGCAGATTTCGGTAAGAGCCGACTTTGCTTTTGGAAAGGGGCCAAATGTGCACTTCCGTGGTTTTTGCTTCACCCCACAAAATGGAGATTCATCTTTAAAGCCACCCCATTTAAAAAAAAAAAAAAAAAAAAAAAAAAAAAAAACAATAAACAAACACAGCAACACCCATCTCCGTCAGAGAATGTGACTAGATGAGACTTACGCGGCATCAGCTTGAGACGAATCCAGGGAAAAGCTTGACACCTTTGGCTTCCGCCGGGCAGAGGTAGCACCTGGGTCTCCATTCCGTGCCAACACAAGTCTACCCATTTCGCTCAAAAGCGTCACTCATGAGATTGTCGATGCTCCGTGCGGAGTTGTCCGCATCATTCTGGCGACTTTCGGCTGTCAGGCAGAAGCCGAATAAAAGCACAAGTGCAGCGCATGCTTTGCGGTTGACGGGTATCGTTTTGGGAAAGTAGTCCATGGTAGTCCCCTTGAGGTACTATAGTCGATGTGTTATTCGCACCACACATTGATGACCATGTGAATCTTCTCTTTCCAAGGTCTAGTGCTGCACACCTACATAGGGCTTTATAAAAAAAAAAAAAAAAACAAGCAAAGAAAGCACAATGCAAGTGATATTTAACAACAGCGGTATGCAGAACTTGACAAGCGCAGCTCGTGTATTTTTGGTTCAACCGATCGGATCGCCATGGCAGCGAAAGCAGAGTTTGGCAAGACGGCGGATGGGAAGACGGTCACTGAGTACACGTTGACCAATGGCAAGATGAAGGCCAGCGGTCGGGTGCATCACCTCCGCCAAGTTACCCGCCCTCCAAAAAAAGTCAACGCTGACGATCGGAGGGGATTGAAAGACTAGGTTCCTTTTGGGGAAGCCCCTTGTCCACTTCCATGCTTGTTGGACACACGCCTACATATTAACACGGAATTCAAAAAACCTTCCTTTGTGTGCTTTTTGGGGTTCCTTCCATTTCAATCTCACTTCCCGAGTTCCTGGACTTTAAAGCTTTTTGGGAAGACCATTTTGGTGGGAAATAAGAATTGGGTGCGGAAGTGAGTAAACCTGGCTGAGTTTCCATATTTGTTTCGGAACCTTGGCACAGGATCAGTGATCGGCCGTTTTCCCCATCGGTTTTCTCAATCCTCCTGAGCGGATGGGCTCCTTGTGTTTTGCTTTCTTTTCGGTGTGTTTCCCTAAACGTGCCAGAGGTGTTCACGCAACTGGCAGATTGTTGGTCATGGGAGATGTGCCCCATCTTCTCTGATTTTGCCGCGGCACTAGCCACCATACTCTTGACTAGCGAGGGTATACCCCTCTTGCAAAGGCGCAGATCCCAGGAACGAGATTCGGATGTGAGAGCAGAAGGAAGCCGACCCGTTGCAAGGAGGTTCAAGTTTTTGACCGCTGTGTTGCACCCAGGCTTGTGGGATCAAGGGATTTCTCCCCACTTCTGTGATACAAGGGAATCTTCCCCTTTATACTGACAAAATAGTCTTTGGGGTTAGGCCCTTTCTGTTGTATCACAGTGGATTCCATTCCCCACAGCCCTGGTTGCACCCATGTGGATTCCATTGAGTTCGGTGAAAGCTGTTCTTGCCGATCTCCGGAAAGTGGGACGCCGGGGCCCTTCTAGGAAATTGGTCCTCCAGGTATTGAGGGTACGCCTACTGGCTCGGCATGTTTTGGAGTGCGAAGGGAGATTGAAGGCACACCAAATGGACCAAAAGCACATCAGACGTCTGTGATGAAGATGAGAACCAAAGAGCAGACATGATGTAATCAATTGAGAGAGGCCATTTTGTGAGTTCTCTTTTGGCTCTTTTTTAGACAAGCTTTTGGGGGGATAAATAAATGATTAGTGAGAGGCCATTGTGTCAGCTCCATTTTGTTGTCTCCGTCTTTTTTTTCTCGACTTGTTTCAACGCCTTTGGGGGGGGTGGGACCCTCCGGAGAAAGGCGATGGTTTCCTCCCCTTGGCCCCACCTGCCCATTGGCAGCGGCATCCCCCCCTCCCCCCTCCCCGCCGCGCGGCCGGCGTCGTGATCAGGTTCGGGTGATGGACTTGGGCGCCACGATCACTTCCATTCAGGTGCCGGAGACTCTGTTTTAGTCTTTCAGTGCCCCCTTTTTGGGGGGATGCTTTCAAGGAAAGCCAAAGGGACGGTGGATGCCAAAAATACTGCAAGTAAACCAAACATCTCAACCACAAAACCATAGTAAACTACAGCAAATTAGAAGGTTTGCTTGTTTCGTTACTTGCAATATTTCGGGCATCCACCGGAACACCAAAATCCATTGCAAAGGTCCCCGATTTACCCGCAAGGGAACACCAAACTATTTTCTGACACATGCCCAAATCATGATGAGGTTATGAGATCTATGGCAACATTTTGTCCATGGACACAACGATCTTCGAGTTTGGTTGCTCAAAATTGACACCAAGCGTGTATTCTGTTTGGTTCCGCTTGTAGTGGTGTTCCACTGCGGACGACGGATTAGACCCGCGGATCCACAATTTGAACAAGCCAGCAAAGGGATGCTTCCTTACTAGGGTTGGCTGCCAATGGTGAGAAAAGAAGCCCCCCGGTTGAATGATTGGTGTAACATGCTTGGCCCAACCCTCACCCTTGCCACTTGCGAGCTTCGGGCGTCGGGAATGCCCGAAGGATTATCCACGAACTCTAAAACCAAGAGTATGCCCACATGCAAATGAAGTACTACGAAGCCAGAACGCTTTAGGGGGAGCCCACGTATCGTGCCCTTTTGTAGATTTATCAGAACAGCCATTTGTTTCCGAAAAGTCCAAGATCTTGGATGGATTGCGCTATCGAGCTGCTTTGTTTGGTAGGGTCCTCTTCGGGAAATCCCAGTTAAGACGTTTATCCATTCGAAATCTCTAGTTAATCGTTGAATTGTCCAACCCGTGTTGATATTAGTCCGTACCAAAGATAATTTAACTACCTAGGAATTGAGACTGACCAATCGAGTTGAGAGGTTATACCGTGCAAACTCTAGGCTGGACTTGTCCCTTCCAAAGGAACCGGCTTTTGGACAGCCCCGGGCTCGATATCTGCACAAGCCATGGATAACCAGAACACGCAAAGGTACTCCGGCCGCCAAGCCAGTTCCCAAAAAAGCCCCTCTCCTGCACATAAGCCTGGTTTCTCCCATGATCATAAGGTCATTCCGTTTCCCCCCAACAAGCCCATTCTACTTGTTGGTCAGGTACGTACGCCTCAATTGGTGCAAGATCAAACGACAGTATTTTCGGTTTAGCTCGGTCATTGAACCGACATCAAGGGAATTTGTTCAAACCAAAGTCTCTGAATTCGGAATTGTTTAGACCCTTGCCCCCCTGCAAAGGGAATCCAATTCAAGTCTTTATTTTGACCATTTTGGGGGGTAGCTGAGCTCTTTGGCTCCCTTGATCAGGATGTTGGCCATCCCGAGCTCCTTGGATCCGGAATCTATGGCCAGGTAATATATAAATGTAGCACCTTCGATGCTCCGCCCTAAACCTCGGATGAACATCTGTTCTACCATAGGTTGGTGAATCAGTGACCAAGCTAAACGGAACATACTTTGGCTTGACAATTCCCTTGATGTCGTTTCGATGGCCAAGTTAAACCAAATATACTCGTTTAGTTGGATACTTCCCTTTTGGTTCATTAAATCCCATCCTCCGTGGAATCGAATCTTTCTTTTGATTCGACTGCGACAGGTCCCGGATGCCAAGGGCGAGGTGGGAGAGGTGTGCCTGGGCTATGATGAGCTCGAGCCCTACCTGGACTGGACCAAGAACCCCTACTTCGGAGCAGCTCCTGGGGAGCAATGAGCAGAACTTAGACATATCTATATATATGTATATATTTATATATATATATATATGTAAATATTATTTATAGGTATATACCCTCCACCAATTAACCGCAGGAACCTGCCAGGGGGCCCGGTCCCTTTAACCGGAAAATTGTCTTCCAGGACCCGGTGTCAGGTTCCATGTTATCGCTTCATTGTTTTATATGTTTTTTTCTTCAATCAACCATATCTACCATATTATATATATATATATGGTCAACCTCGCGTGAACTACCGTTTTCTCTTTGAAGTCCTTTTGATTTGTGTCTACATACACAACTGGCACACTTTAGACACTACATATACATGTTGCACATGCTACCATCCAGCTCCCATGCAAGAGAGCATAAGGAACATACAGGATGGATGGATGAATGCATGCCTGGATGTATGGATGGGATCAAGTGAATGGATGTACATATAGAACCATAAATTCACATAAAACACATGAAGAGTACACGGATCATCCATTCATAAGCAGCTCATAGATCAGCGACTTGTTGGCTGCGAGTTCAGCCCCTTGAAGCTGACTGCCCTCCCTCCGTTGCCATGGCACCTGACAGGGGGTTGCTCCAAGAGGAAGCTGATCTGCCAAATCCCCTCCCACAAATGCCACGCTAGTGGGAGGAAGGGTACATGTAGTATATGATTTTCCCCCGGTCGGAAGGGGAACCTGTGACTTCCGGACACAGTATTTGATTTTTGTTCAGGGCGTATTCGCAAAATATGCGGTTCCAGGGAATCGGTCAGGCAAACTGGCTTAAATGGACCGACCCCTATTGGGTCAGTCTTGCACGCACGTTGAGCTAGCATGTAGCAAGCTCACCGTCGACGTATCTTTGCCTCCAAAAGAAACCCCGGGAAATGGCTTCGTGAAAAGCCAGTGTGTCAACGAGCGCTTGAAATGGTGGTTTCCCGTTGAACTTCCTTTCAAAACCATGGTGAACAGCGCATTCAAACAGGATCATGCTCTCATTCCGGCCCAGAGATTCGCGCCTTGCGCGAAAGAAGCAGCCCAGGTTGCGGGGAGATTCGCCAACCGCATTGCCAAAGGCCGGAGGTTCAGACCTGCCGTCGTTGGTGGGGGTGGGCTCCTTTAACCTCAGCTCACTTGCTAAAGCGAGGGGCGAAGCAATCGACCGGATCTGAGCTGTTGGGTTTCCTTGGCCCTTTTTTTCTTCGCCAAGGGACGTCCAAAAGGTAGTCACCGCTCTGCGTGCAAACTGGGCAGCTGAGTCAAACGACAACTTGGAGACGTTTTGTCCACTGAAGGTTTGGGATATTGGGGGTTTCCATGGCAGACGTGGTAGTTAAATGAATGAACCGGTTCGAGCAACACGCAGGAGACAAGATTTCCATAACGGGTTTTGGGGTTGTCGTTGAAAAGGTGCGGATTCGTGACCAGTTTCGAAGAGGCGCCATGGATGACTCTTCACGTCTTCAGGTCTTCGAGTGCATCGGACCTCTTGATGAGCACGCAGCATGTAATGGGAGCCACGGACAAAGAAACCGGTTCTAATGTTGACCCCGGATTAATAAACCCCTGTTTATTAATATGGGGATGTTCCCCTCCAACAGTGATAAATCCCCACTAAAACCAGGACACCCCCATATTAATCAACAGGGGTTTATTAATCCGGGGTTGACATTATTACTAGGGGAATTCCCGTGCGAAAGTGATGAATCCCTACTAAAAGGGCACACTTTTTTCCCCCCTCCCCCCTCCCCCCTCCCCGATTACTGTTTTTCAACCAGGGCTTATAAACCAGGATTCCCATTATTCATGGGGGAAATGGTGCCGTTCGAACTCAACCGGGACTTCGGCCGGCCTGAAATTCGTGGTTTCGGAAAAGAAGGACGGGGGTGAATCTGGTTGATTTGCATCGTAATACCGTCTGGTTGATTCATGCCATGAAAATCTTGGACGATGGTAATACCGTCTGGTTGATTCATGCCATGAAAATTTTGGACGATGGTAATAACGTCTGGTTGATTCATGCCATGAACATTTTGGACGATGGTAATACCGTCTGGTTGATTCATGCCATGAACATTTTGGACGATGGTAATACCGTCTGCTCAGCACGAAGTGTTCCACTTCTGTTGGGGCTAGGGCCTTCAACAAACCAGTGCCCGCACTCCTTTGTGCGCCAGGGAAGTTCACTTTGGACGGGAAGGAGTTCCAACTCGCCACCAACAACGGTCAGGCTCTTAGGATTCAGTGCGCGAAGCGTCAGGCTTGCCGGTGGCTCACAGGCGTCTTGGCGAAGCCTTGTTGAAAACAGCTCACTTCCCGAGTTCCGGAACTTGGTCTGCTTGTTTGGACCCTTTTAGTGGCAAACAAAAGGTGTGGGAGCTTTTTAGCCAATCCACTCGTTCGGAAAGTGAGATAGCATGGAAAGGCTACCGGCCACTGGATGCGTGGTTCTCATCCTTCCAGGGGACGTATTCGCGATCGCCTGTCCATGTTCATAGCTTCTCCTCCCCCGAGGGCCAACAAAATCCTTTGGATTCTGGTCGTGCTCAATCTAGGTGTGTGGAGGTTACCTTGCTGACAAGTTCGGCCTTTGATGTCTCACCTTGGCAATCGGAGGCCTGCAAGCCTCCGCCTCTCAGTTGGGTTCCTACGCAAACAGCTCCCTTTCTCCGTGCAGCTGGGTTCCCTGAAGTCGGTTTTGTGGTTCACCGGTTTTTTGAAACCAAGGAACCCGGCTTTTTTGGGATGAGTTTCCACTAGCTTGTATTTTTGTGTTGAGTTTCCCCTAGCTTCAAGAGGCTTCTTTGGGGCAGTCCCTAGTTTTTACATGCGCAAGCAAATGGGGTGCTCCCTTTTACTACTCCAGGCTCAGGAAACGGCGAACGGCTTTCTCGGATTCCTTAAGGTTTGAAACAACATCTTACATGTTCGCCCCCTTAGTCAAAGATAAAGGAAACATCAACCCAGACCTCCAGAAATGCCCGCTTTGTGTTTTGGAAGGGGGGGCTCCGTTGTTTGGGGGTGTTCTCTTTAGGATGAGCTAACCTTCGCTGCTATTTGCTTGGATCTTTAGACATTTTCTTGGGACATGATGCCCCATCAAACAACAAACACTTTCATCTTGAGGGGATTTAGCCATCCAGCTGTGAGGTTTCTCATAGGAACCGGTGGATGTCCTATGACTGGTGGGGTGGATGCCCTTACTGCTGGGGAACAAGTTGGAAACCCAAAGTACCTTCAACCATGGTTTGTGGTTAATTTACTTTCAATATTAAAGGCGTCCGCCGTTCCATGGCTAGGTCCCCCAGTAGTGCCCTTTTACCCTTTTCTTGGGGGAGGGTTCCCTCACTAAAATAGACTACAGAAAAAAGTTGGTACCCTTATTCTAACCTCTCAAATCTGGAGGACCTGGATGGTGTTTCCCTCTAGTTTCCAACCACCAGGGTCCACATTTTTCATTTAACCCCCTGCACGGCTAGGTCCGAACCACCTCCACGGGGGCGTGTCGGGCTTCGACAAGAAGATTTGGACCGTCGAGGCGAATGGACGGTTCCCGGCCATACCCTTAGTTGTCCGGAGACATTAAAAAAATACTTTTGGTTTCGGGTTCCATGATTTGAAAGAGGGCTGAGGAACACGACTATCTGGAAAAGGCACAAGCTGTCCAATTCCATCATGATTATTTAGAACTTCCCTTCAAAAGGGGAACTCACCCCATAAGCTACCATGTCCCTAGCCAGACCTCCCAGCTCCAAAAGGCTCCCTGTTCAGAAGCACTTTGGGATATCCCCAGCTTCTCGGCCTTTCAACCAACAGCTGAGATCAAAGGGTTGGGGAAGGACATTCTACAGAAAATAATCGCTTATTTAGGGTGTTTTGGGTTGTCATCTCCTGTAGATTTTCCTGTAACCAAACCCTTTGATAGTAAGTTTGAGCAGATTTTCAATGTTTTTTGGGCTTTTGAGGGCCCACTCGATAAGAGTAACAAGACTCCCGGACCTGGGGCGCATGTTGGAAACCGCAGCGACTGACATGTGCGCCCTTAAACCCGTCCATATCTCAATGTGCGCCGTTGATCCCTTGCTAAAGATGCTAAAGCTCCAAACGTTCAATAGGTTCTGTCGATATGTCATGAATCATCACAAATCCCTGCTTTGTCTTAACATTCCAAAGTCCAACGTACCAAGCCACTGGAAAAGGTGCTTAGAGACCCAGGAAACAGATAAACTGATTGCCGGAGACCCTCAAACAATCCGTGTCGAGCCTCATGTTGCTTCCTTTTGTTGAGGGCACTTTTTTATTATTATAAATATATTAATATACTTTGGTGCATGTTGCCGAGGGATGTTAGGACTTGAACTTTCTGCCAACTCATGGGTTTTCCATTAAACCACTAAAAGTTACACTTTTAGCAGGGGAGAAGAAAGCAACCGAGCATAGTAGATGCGAAGAGGGCCCCGTTTCCGCAAGGGGTTCCCCACTTGCTGTGGTTTCGCATTCGCGAGGCCGCAGATGCGACATCTCTCCAGCTGTCTCTGGCATCCCCGGATGGTGATGAGAACTACCCCGGCGCCGTGGCCGTCAAGCATCTCGGAGCCAGGCGCATTTCCAGGTACTGTTTTTGGGGAGTAAATGGGAAAACACCCCCCCCCCCCAAAAAAAAAAAGAAAGAAAGAGATTTGTCTTGGCAAGGTCAAGATACCACCAGTCCAACTCACCAATTGGGGGTGACTTTTAAGAATCGACGGGGTTTCACTGGTTTAGATTGGTTTTATGCCCCATTTGCCAGGGCAATCTCGTTTTCCACAAGGACACCTGTGCCTACAACAGGTGATCGACCTTTTGTGAATCGGAGGGGCTTGAGCAACCCGGCACATTCATTGCCATACTTTTGTGCTTGCTGATTCGATGTATAGAGTTTACATGTCCTTGAGATCCGAGGTTCATTCCCAAATTCCCTGATGTTTTGGGAGCCAGCAAGCCCTTTTTCTGGCTTTCCTGTGTGAAGTCTCGGCAAAAGAAGGGCGGCCTTTCTTCCAGGTCGAGGTGGAACTCAACAAAAAGGGTCCGAAGTTCAGGAAAGTACAACGTAGGGACTGGCTGGAAAAAGCTGCTGCAAAAGGCTCCTCCCTCCCATGTTGATGAACTCCCTTTCCTCCCAAAACAGAGCCTGTTCCATGAGTCTTTTCCCTCCCAGGTTGGAAGACCACCTGGCGGTCACCACGCATACTTGGACTTACTTCACCATATTTAGGTAGTGGTGCTCCTGTTGGAGCGGCTTCAAGAACAGGTGAAAAGGCAACCCTCAAATAAAGCACATCCGATTGGAGGAAAAAACAATTCCATTGCCCTACAAAGCTGCGACCTTTTCAGCTCCTTTCCCAAAGTTCCGAACTCCAGACAGATTCCGAACTCCAGGTCAGTTCCATCCGCCCGGCAACACTGAGGAGTATATGGGGGTTGATCAAATGACCATGGGGTAACTTTTCCCATGTCGGAAAACTATATCATTTGTTTAGTGCAGTTCCAACCAGCGGTGTTCCAACAATGGTCATCCCATGTTCATCGGACCGCCCATCCGGGCTTCGTTGACTTTCCCCTTTCAGGCTTCGTTCAGCTTTGTGCCGGGGGTGCTTTTGGCGTCCCAACAAGGCCGACCATTTTGAAGGGTCCGTTTTTTGAGGAAGCACATGTGGGTTTGTCCCCTCAAAACAGAACAACAACACAACAAAGGGTGGTGTATAAAACCATCCAAAGGGACCCTCAAAATCTCGCGCACACACACATACCCATATTGTATGTGTCTCTTTGCTGCGTGTGTCCGAGGGTGACATACTCGTTGACAAGTTCGGCGCTGGATATTCGCTACGAAGCCACCACGGACGCGTGCCATGGCTGCAAATGGGTCTACATTTTTTAGGGCACCCCCTTGTTGGTGGTTTTAATGGGAAACCAACAAGGCGCATCCTTTTTTTCTTTTTCTTTTTTTGGGCTGGGGGGGGGGGGGTCCCCCCAAAAAAACATACACACCCAAACCAGTAACATGAGACTTTGTGACCAACCCGGGTGATAGCAAATAGAAGACATCCTCATGATTGCGAAATCCACCATGGTTGATTCCATGGTTTCTTTGAATGGATATCGTCCATACCAGTCGTGACTGACATGTTGCGGCCTACGTTCAGAAGAGGCACTCGGACCGGCCCAGCCCCAGAAATCGAATTGCCCAAAATGGCGGGTTTCCTTTGGGTGTCCCTCTAAACCCAAGAAGGGTAGCTGCCAACACATTCAGCCCGCATAGAGACGCCATGGCCCAGGAGAGTGAGAGACTACGTAGCCCCAAGCCACTGTCAGGGATTGAATGGGACATACCGCCACTAGAAAGCCACTACATAAGGTTCAAAGGGTATCTACCCCATGTTTTTACTTGGGGGTAGTGCTTTGCAGGTAGAAGCCATAGAGTCAGAGGGAAACAGAGCGCCGACAGGCCCACGATCCTGAACCTCACGAATCACGCTGCTTGGTTTCGCCTTTGAGCTCACAGCTGGGGCCGATTCAGAGGGCGCATTCCTTTTGGTGGGTGGTGCTTAGGGGGAAATGATGGGGCCCGGTAGAAAGCGGTTTAGACCATGTTTATTTCAAAGGGATCATGGCCTTGTCAGGTTCCATGTGAATTGGTGGGAGGGTATATGACCAAGCATTTGGCGGATGCATGGAAGGGAGACCAAAAGGAGCATGTTTAGAACCGTTTGGTGCTTCAAGCATCCAAACCGATTGGTGCTTCTAACATCCAGGCTTGGCTCGCCGCCGTTTATGCCCTGCGCCTTTGGGGTTCCTTGTTTTTCAGCCATGATTCCTGCCGTGCCCTCAATTGAAACCATGGTCGAAACATGTCGAAACCATAAGGTTTGTTGGTATTTACGAAACAGGAACTCAGATGGGTGCGTTTCATGGATTTTGAGAAACCATCCACGTTGAGTTGGAGGTGTCTTTTTTTTCCTCGGCTACCCCCCTTCTTGTGGTGTTAAGCATACCACTTGCTTAAGCCTCCTGGAAAAAGATGAGAACATACTTCCAGTAGTGAAATCGATTCCCAAAACTCATATATATATATATATATATCATGCATATATCATATTCTGGAGTTGGCATCCATCGCACCATGTGACTTGGCACCCAGTCTTACTTCAACCTGGCGGACGGGGGACTCAGCGACGTGCTGAGCCACGAGCTGCTCGAACTCCGGAAGGGCGGTTGATCGGTTGGCGACCCCCAGAAGCCCGGGCAAAACGGCCAGCTTTTGAAATGAACCATTCAGTTGGACTTCAGACTCTCTGAGACTAACATGGGAGCTCCCAGAAGGCGTCTGGCACTGGCGACTGGAGCCAAGCCTTCCAATGGGAGTAATTTTTCAGACGAACATGGAAGCTCCCAGAAGGCGTTTGGAAATGGAAACCAAGGCTTTCAAAGGGGAGCTTCCATGTTAGTCTGGAGTGCGACACAACAAGTTCTCGACTTCTTTGGCTGCCCACTCCTTCGGAAGTGCGTCGACCAAAGTTGCTCAAAGGAAGTTGATGGCCATGCGATCGGACATGGACAACATGACAACCCCTCGGGTGGACATGAGATTTGGGTGTGTCTTGTTTTGGGGAGCCCCCTTTTTTTGGTTGGTTTCAAAGCCACCAGGAACCGAAGTCCATTTTTTGGGTCCAAATTCCAAACCCTAGGAGCAGACAGCCATTTGTGTCCACCAACTCCATGTTTGATTTGGGGGTTCACCCAACTCTCCCACGGGCCAATGTCCGCGGTTTGGGGATGGCCCGAACGAGCGAACTGGGAGCCACATTCATGGCGGGTGAAACAAGGTACATATGGGAGCATCACCTAGTCCAGGCCGCCACGGACTAGTTCAAGAGGGTTGTTGATCCAAGCTCGAAACAAGGTACAGAGAAGAGTAGCATCACTTAGTCCAGGCGCCAGGGGGCCAATTTCGAGAGGGTGTTTGATCCAAGCTATGGCCCATGCAAACCTTCATGACCGCGCTGGTAACGCCAAGAGTCAAGGGGTCAGAGTGAAACGCGTGAAAGCGGTAGGACCTTTTGTGCAAGTTGCCCAATTGGTTGGGGGGGGTGGTGGTGGTAGATAATGTTTAAGAGATTAGTTATTCTTGAATGAAGGTGAACAATTACTGGGAAAGAAGCTACTAATGACACATTCCCTTCGCGCAGCATTAGCGGCCCTGTTTGACAGTGGCTTCTTTTGTTCGTGTTTGTCCAGCGCCGGTTTCTCTGTTTTAAGACCCATGCTTGCGTTTTGAGTTGCGCTTTGCTCTCAAACGTGTTTTTGCTTGGGGGTTCGTATCGGATTGGTGACAAATTAATGCATCTAGGGTCCGATCCCCTTTATCTTGTTTCCAGTCCGAGGGTCCCTTCGAAGACTCTAGTCCGTTATGCCCTCCAAACCCCACTTACATGGAACCCACCAGAAGGTCCAGAGGGCTGCAGTCAGGTTCCATGTTAGTTGGTGGCAGGGCAATTCTCCCCAAGGCGAATCCCGAGGTTTTCTCTCTCTTGAAGCCTTTCCGAGGATCGAGCTCTCTGCGGACTTCTACACGCAGCTCGCCCAATTTTGCTTAGGCATGGACTTTCAAAGTTTGAGGGCATGAACATGTGTGTTTGTGCGTGCGTTTGTGCGTGCGTGCGTGTGTTTGTGTGGGGGGTCCCCGTGTTTTTGTTGGTGGTTTATAGGGATATGTTTCATTTCTTGGGATCCTTGGGGCGGACATCATTCACATCCGGGGATTTGTGTGCTATGTTCCAACCATGAAAGCTACATGGCCGGAGCCAAAGATTTCTGCTTGCCTATGAGGTCGCAGGTGACGGCAGGAAGTTCCTGCCTCTTTTGTTTCTGTATGTTCTTGAATATGCCGTGCAGAGTCCGTTTGGCCATCAATATTTCCTGCAACTCAGGTTGGGCCAACATCGCGAGCCAAGAACCGTTGGGATTTGTCATATTGGGTTTTTGTTGGGTTGTGGGAAGACGTTCTTTCCCACTTCAGATCTCAGAGAACGACCCCTTTGAATAAAAACTTGGTCGTTGGGAAGGCCTCCCAGTATCGGCCATTCCCACGACTGCTCGTTCCTCTTGGGCCAAAGGCCTTTCGGGGGTTCGTTGGATACCCGGTTTTTCTCACTGGTACCCCCAGACGAGGTGCCCGGACCAGGTGCCCGGGGTCCGGTGCGGTTTGCCCGGTGTTTTCTTTCCGAGGCCCCTGGACGACACCTCCATCCCCACGGGGGAGATCCGACGAGTGCAAGGGCCCATGGACCTCACCCAGCGGGTGCCCATCGGCGCCTTCGACCGAATCGCGGGCGTCTGAAGGAGGTCTGGAGGTGGTGTCTGGAGGGCCAGGACCCGTTCCAAACCGAATCCAACGCAAGGCAAACCACAGGCGCGTTGATTGACACCCAAGGATCTGTTTTTTGCAAGCCGGAAGCAACTGGGTAAAAGCTGAAGTGCCAGAAATCATGGCACCGGGGTTCTAATTGTTGGGTTGTCTCGCGGGATTTGAACCGGATGAAAGCTTCAACAATCCTGCAGTGACCAAACAAAACCAACTGCTGCTTCCTCTGAGTCTTGATCGGCTTGTTGAAAGATTCGGATTTCTCCGAATGGGTTACCATATTTTTTAATCCATGCAAGCCACCAATTTGAGGGTCTTAAGCATGGCGATTCGGTCGTTGGTGTGACCAAATGACCGAGTCGCTCCCCCTTTCGGACCTGTTGGAAGCAAAGAGCTTCTCCATTGAGCATGCAAAATGTGATGGATCTGTTGCTCTTTCGGTTGGAAGAGCAGAGTGAGTCTCTTGACCTGTTTTTTTTAGTGGGTTGCTTCCTTTTTCGACTAAAAGGAAACCTCTTTACAATCAACAACCACCAAGTGGTGCTGATTTTTTGCCCACTTTCCTCGCTCCTTTTTTTCAGCCCCAGGAAAGGGCATCAAGGACGCCGACAACGGTCTCTCGGCTTGCAAGCGGCGCAAAACTGGGCGCTTTTTGGAAAGCGGCGAGTAGAAATCGGGAAGTTGGCAACAAAGCGGAGACCTGGTTTTTCTACTGGAGAAAAATACGGGAAGTTGGCCAACTCTGGTTTCTCAGAGAAGTCTTTGTCAACAACTACCTTGCCGCCCTAGCTGTGCGTTCTATGGAACCCATTTGAATACTTGAAAACCTACAGGCCAGCATGTTTACGCTCACATAGGGACCCTGCTTGCCCAGAACCCCCCCCCCCTTCCCCTCAAAAAAAACACAAAACAACAAACACTACTCTCGGCTTGCGGTCCAGCCGGGTTTTTGGGTGACCAGTGACCAGTCTAGACTTGCTCTTCGCCAATCCACTCAGGAAGTGAGAAATTGCGGAGCCCCACTGGTTGTCCTGCTTTGGTTTCCCTTTTCTTCCAGGGTGCAAAACGGCTCTACGGGCTTGGGTGGACTATTTTACTCCGGGCGAATTCTGACGACTAGGGGGGTCTGCGGCGTCCATGACATTCATGAAGTTTTTGTTTCATAGAGATCCCGTACATATTTTGTTCGAGCAATGATGTTCCAAGATATAGATAATAGAGATCCCTTACTTATGTGTCGTTTGAGCAATGATGTTCCAAGACATAGATAATAGAGATCCCTTACTTTTGTTCGTTTGAATAATAGTGTTCCAAGATTTGAATGCTCGCCGGTTTGATGTTCACTCTGACGAAGGCTTGGGTTACGACCACAACTACGTCCTCCGCGGGGCCTTCAAAGATGGCCTGCAGCCGGTGGCGACGGCAGCTGGGATTAGTGCTGCTTCCTGGAGAAGGAAGCCCATGTTTTGGAGTACGTTAAGGTAGGATTACACTGGATAGTTGATTTCCCCAACAGACAGCACGTCGGTATCTGCATCTACCTTGAGGTAGTCGTTGTTTTTTGCCCCCAACGGACAGCACATCGGTATCTGAGTCAACATTGGAACGCTGTCCTCAATCAACCCCGGTGGGACCCCCAAAGTGGATTGCGGCCTTCCTTTTGGCTTTGCGTTAGTTCCACAGAAAGAGCTACCCTCAAGACAAGCACACCCTTCAAGGCAGGGATGGGGATAGCCCAATTTCATCCCCATTCATCTTCAAACCCTTCTAAGGACCCCTCCAAACAAGGCTCCAAGACTGGGCCCATGGATTCCTTGAGAATTCCCGCGGTCACCCGCAAAGTGGTAGGTGGAAGGGAACCAATAGATCATGGGTAAAGTTGGTATTGGGTAAAGCACTGTGATGTAGATTAAAGGTTCAAGTGTCTGACTTTACCCCAAACCAACATCATGGGTCACTTGGGTCAGGAAAATTCCAAGTCATGGCCCAAGACATTCTGAGGGATGGATCGGCCTGACGTCAGGTGCACGAGCCCACGACGGGCCGCTGGATGTCGGTGGAGACTGACCAGCCAGGGGCAGCTTGGGCTTTGAGCATCGGAGTGGTCATGTGGTCAAAAGAGGGACAGTTTTCCCAGGTGCTTCCCTTGTTGGGTTCCCTGTAAACCAGGCCCAAGACTTGTTCCCTTCAAAAAAACACGTTTTGTTGTTCTTTTGAGCTTCCCTTGTTTGGGTGGCCAAGCAGGAAGGTTCATGGCTGACTGGTAGGTATGTCTCAATTTCAGCGACACCAACAACGCAAGGGGGAGGCGAAGCCAGCCTTTTACAAAGCCACGCACAAACTTCCATCTGCAGCCCGCTGGTTGGTGGGCGTTAATGCCAAACCGTGATTCAGACACTCAAAAGCAGTGACACCATTAGAGCTCCATAGTCGGCCAATCAACACATTGGATTACGCCAACCCCATTTTTTTTTGTGGGGGGGGGGGGGAGGTTTTTTTGTTGTTGTTTTCTTTTTCTGTTCTTTTTCTTCTTTTTTTTTGTGGGGGGGAGGGTTGGGGGTTCGGGTTTTGACGACAAGATCCGCACCGCCGAGGTTCAGTTCTACACTGGGAACTACCTCACCGGATTCCCAGGCGCCAGCTGCGTGAGCCTCCGACGGCGGAAACCTCACGCTGGGGTTGTCTCAAAAGCAGACCCAACCGGTGGTTTCCTCTGCCCCCTTTGCCACAAAACGGGATGAGCCTACGAAAATTGACACCCTCCCGATATTCCTCCTGGTTTTGTAGAGAGGTTATGCATCCTCCTTGATTGACTGAGGCTGCCGGGACCCCCAATTGCAAGACACCCCTCAGGGTTTGCAGAAGAGAGCGAGAACTGCGAACGCCAAAGCGTGAAGCCTCGCTTTACTTGGCCGTCTTGTTGTTCAGTGAATTTCACGCTTGTCCAACTGTTCTTGTCGGGTGATTCCTGGGCTCCCCACATGGTCAAACAGCCAAAAAGGGTTCCCTTGCGTTTGAGCAGGGTCGGGCAACTGGCACGGTGTCCTTTCCAATGGATGAAGCAGGATGAAGTCGTGTAAAACATCTTTCCAATGGAAGTGCGTATGGTGTTGGAAAGCTACCATTTCAATAACGCCTCCGATCGTCCACTCCCATGCTTGGTGAAATGGATGTTGTTTTCGTTCTGATCGCTTCCTTTTGATAAATTGCAGAAACAAACATTTGGAACACCCTATGGCTATAACCCTGGTCCCTTCCCCAAATGATAGAAAGGGATTCACGATTTTTCTGGGGCGGAAAATACAAGCTTGATTCACCGCGGGTGCTGTTTTCCGAATAGAAGCGAGCTTCCTCACCAAAGCCTGCCGTCGGCGGTCGGCGAGTCCGCGCTCGCGAGTGGCCAGGGCGCCAGGGGAAAGGGGCGTACCAGAAGCACCACGGGTTTTGCCTCGAGGCCCAGCACTTCCCGGATGCCGCCTGGGCCGAAAAACGGGGGCGAACCTTTGGGGCGAAAATCCGAAACGGAGGCGAACGTCATCCCCCAAATCGAAGGGCAAGAACGGAATCTTCCCCCTCACTTGGCGGTTTGCGGCCGGCCGGTTCCTGAGGCTTTTTGATGGTTTTTAGCGGGTGTGGTGCTTTTCACTTAAACCACTAGATGAAGAATGCATTTGAGCCAGATTTTAAAATTAACCAGCTGATTTGTATCCTGTAAATCAGGTAGTTGGATGTATTGGAGGTCCAAGAGACCCTGAAGAAACCGCTTGGGACGTACGACGAGGCGCGTGGGACAGTCTTGGAGCTGAGGCGCCGAACCGTGGGCACTTCCTGCCTGTGGTGTTGCTCGGCGGATTTTGACCGGAGACCTCCGGTGGTGATTTGTTTTCAAACAGTTTGTTCCCCAACAGGTTGAAAGTTTGACCTGGGCAGTGTTCAACTTGTTTGCTTGATGTTTTCTCCTTTTTTCCGAAACGTGCCAGGGAAGACACAATGTAGGGTTTTTCCCCCGCAACTGCTGAAAGCCATGGATTTGGTCTCGCTTGAGAGTTCCGGAGGATTCCGGGGTTGTTGGGGATGGCACCTGGATTGAATGGAGGTAAACCCGGGTATCAAACAAATAGGTGTGCCCTTTTTTCCCCGTCACAGGGCTGAGGGGATCACCCTGGGCAACCGCAAGGCTGGTACATAAGGCATTTGCCTGCTTTCTGGCGAGCGGTTCCACCCGTTCGGGTTGTTTACTTGAGGATGTCTTCCTCATTTAATGTCCAGGTGTTGGACGTTTTATGACCTGTAAACATTGCACCTTGAGAGCCCCAGAATTCCAGCGGGGCATGTCCTTTTTGCCTGAGAATCCTCGCTTGTTGCTGGGTTTCGCCCTCACCTCTCGGCCGGGGGAAGAGGCCCAGTGTAGGGGTTGCACCGGAACTACATCCCTTTTTGGTTTGGGGGCTTGGGACCCAAGTCGCGAACCCAACCTTAAGATTGATTTTGTTTTTGGTCCAGCCGGAAGACTTGGCAACTAGCGACTCCAGCCCGCCAACATTTCCCCCCACCCAAAAAGAAGAGAGAAAAAGGAAGCGCCAGCATTCCCCCCCTAAAAGAAAACAATACAACAAGCAAACAGCGAAAAGGGAGCTCTGATCCTTTTGGTCACCGGAAAACGGCTTGCCTGGGGCAGTTGTTGCCTAAGGCTACGGCCAGGAGAGACCTACCGCCAGCACACCGTGTATACTTTTGGGGCGGGAGCTGGCAAGTGAAACTCGCAGACCTCGACGAAATTTATGTCCCGAGTTGGGAGCTCGGATGGTCGGTGAATGGAAAGGCCCAAAAGCCGCACTTCCTGAGTCCCTGGACTTTGGGGCTGCTTTTTGGGGTTGGACCATTTTCGGGACAAACAGAGGTTTGGACTTTTGTTTGGCCTTCGGAAGTTATTCTAATTGAGTTTATCGTCATGCACCTGAATAGCCCTGAAATGTCTTCCAAGTCACATACCCCAAGTCGGTTGCCGGACAGTGCCCAGGACGAGCTGAGAAAAGGATCCTTCGGGGTGAACCACACAAAAAACACCCGAGCCTGAACATATCAACGTAACTCGAACTCTTTCGGCTCCCCACAATTTTGAGCTCCCACTTTTGTGAACACAGCGCTCTTCGACTCGGACCCAAATCGCGGCGTATGACGAGTGAGGGACAGCCAAAATGTGCGCCAGCGCGAACAGCTGCGCTCACTGTTTCGTGCTCTTTTTGATGGTTCACTTTTTGGGGAAACCAAAGGGAAGCCACCCATGTTGGGGCCGCTTCTCAGAAACATCCTGTTGAAACTGTCCTGGCAGGCTATGGGGCTGCTGCCCTAAGCGAAAGCGCCTCCGAGGTTTGACACATGGCACATGCCCATTTGGGAAGAGATCGGATCTATACTACACATGGCCCTTTTGACTGGTGACTAAAATGGGTTGGTTTTCCAACCAACACCATATTGAGAAACTGCCATGTGAGTACTGCTCTTGACCCCCTATTCGCCATGTTAGTAGGAAAAGCTATGACTAGCTTCATGAATGAGGTGCATTTGACCATCTTTGGCTTCGAAGCAAAAGTCAACTCCGTTGTTGGGCACTGCTTCTGCGAGCAGCGGACAAAATGGCTGGCAGTCTGTTGTTAGTTTGGGGAGGATGAGAAGGCGGCCCGGCCCCAAAGGGTTAAGACCGCCTAATTTATCACGCATGCGAGGAGCCACAAGTTTTGCCAATCGGTTTCTCTTTGAAGCACACCCCAAAACGAAACATCAAACAGCCATGTGGTCTGTGTGCCCTCGTCCTTGTTTTAAAGGGTACCCTTCTTGGGCATGTTCAGGAGAAGCCACAAAGAGTTGCAATGTGGTCCTTCTAGAACAATGGAAGAAGGGCACAAGTCAACACGATCAGGTGACCGTACAAATGTTTCCCATTTGCGCACGAAAAGGTTCCGAAAGGAAAACATATTTTTCCTGGTCCGTGCCATGAGAGTCTTTGCAAACTTGGACAGCTACGTGACTCTGGCTTGACAGAGCTCTCAGACAATCCTTGCCTCTGTTGTCGGCATGCCTTTAGTTTTAGTTCGTTTTTGGTTCTGTCCATTTTTAGGTGGGCTGCAACAAATACCGTGTTTGCTACCATGTAAAGTTACCAGGTGACAAATGAACCAAGGCACTGTACCGAACTCCGCTCGCCTCCCCCGGTTCGTATGTTTCTGTTTTAATTGCTTTCTCCACGTTTTTTGCCCATGGTTCTCAGTTCTCAGTCCCTTTCTTTTGGCCCTTCTCAGTTCCTTTTGGCCCTTCTCAGTCTCTTTTGGCCTTTCTCAGTCCCTTTTGGCCCTCAGTCCCTTTGGCCCTTCGCATCACCGGGCTGTGGCCGTCTATCCGCTTTGTTTTTTGGCCGCGCGCCGCGTCTTTCGCAGGGAGCGCGCGCGCGCACTCAGCGCAGGTGGAGCCCATGCAGCGGGAGCTGGCGGCCAGCCGCGCGGACGCCCGGACTTCGCAGAGCCCCGGCGGACGCCGGTGGGTCACCTCCCCCGGTTTTGGGAAATGAGGGGCCGGCGCGTCGTTTCTTCTTGGAGCCCCTGGATTTCTTTGACTGGATTTCGGTGGTTCTTGCTTGGTTCCCCTTCAAACAGACCCCTTCGATTGGATTTTTCGGTGGGGTTTGTTTGATTGGTTTCCCTGGAAAAAAGCAGGAAGAGACACCCCGGAATGAATATTGGTTTAAGTTGCCCTGTTGGTTGTAAAGGGAGTCTATCATTACGAGTATTGGACATATAGTTTTTTTTTGTCTTAGGAGGGTTGAGCAAATAGTCAAAGTGTTTTCTGTTGCCCCGGAGTTGGTAGCTGGTCCGTTAAAGAATCAAGCCGACTCCTGGCTGTACATTTGCGTTGTGAGATAAGGCGGAAAATGCCAAGCCTCTTTGGGCGTGGGGAAATCTTTAAAGATATGGGTTGTTTGGCACCCAGAGTAACAGTAGGCTGGCAATTCCCGTCCTGGGAAGGGGACGACCAGTGATCCCTAATTGGGAGGAGAGATGGTGGCAGCTCTACTTTCAACCGCATACAGTTCCAACCCTTCGCCTGCAGGGCTAGTTTCACCCATTTGTTTTTGTCGAAGTTGGGAGACCTCTTCAGTGCTCCAAGTGGCTTGGTTGTTTGTTTGCGGGTATGAGGTGGCCATGGTCATAGGGGCATCAGTGGCCACGGGGTCTACTGTGTTTATAGCCCTATTTCTAGTCAAAACTTGGAGCTGCCCCCACCCCCCCCCCCCTGCCAACGCGAAGGCGAACGTATGGCCTCAGACTTGTGCGGGAAGGAAACGCTCCTCAGTATCTGGGGAGAACGACCGGTTCAGGAGATTTCCTAGGTGCAGCGCGGACGGGTTCAGATCGACAACTGTTCCCTCATGCGGGATGGCTCTCTGGATCCGGAACCGAGCACTACAACGAGACGCATCCAGGGAAGCACTCGGAGAATCAGAGAATCTGGGTCTGCGGCATGGCGGCGCGCGGCGCCACCCGGAAAGGGGCCGCGGCCCGCTTCCTTTTGCGTGTTCCTCCGACCGGATGTTGGAAATCAATTCTGACCTTGTTGATTGGTGGGTTCCCCCCTGAAAGAACCCTTGGGCTGCAATTATTTTTCCTTTTTTCTGCCAGGGAGACTCGGCAACTGGGAAGTCTAATGATTTTTCCCCTTCCCAAGAAAACGAGGAAGATACCCAACAACACCGTGGGGATTTGGAGCCTGAGTTTAGGTGAAACATCTTGCAACGTGCCGAGCCGGACGAAGGTTGTAAACTCGGTCCATCGAATCCTTTGACTCGGGTCCCAAAAGGAGTTCCCTCAAGACATCACTTTTTTTCATCCGCAGAAAATAGGAAGTGAACAAGAGCCGAGTTCTAGCCATACCATTCGGCGGCCAGGCAAACTCCTTCGGGCTGGAAAACCCGCTTGGTTTCCCCAGGGGGTTCCATGGTTTGAGATTCCCTGTGTGTTCTGCTTCAGGCCTTGAACTCTTGTCTTTAAAAGAGGGCGACGTCGGAAATCGGTTGCAAATCGGCTTCCATTCGATGTTCACTTTGCTGGTCAACACGGGCTTTGTGAATGAACCAATAGATTCCCTTCACTTTGGGGTAACTCCCTTCCCTGAGACGCAGCAAGTTGGATGAGTATGAAGGGTCACAAGCTCATTTGCCCAACGCGAATCGGTGTTACTTTTGGTTGTTCTTTTTTGGGCCGCTTTTGGCAAAGGCCGTAAATGGTTCACATTCTATTTCCAGGATTTTCAGCAAGTGAGTTTAGGGTAGACCAAATATGGATCAGCGTTTGAAAACATCACATGATTGGAGTGCTCCAGATCTGGGCCAACACTATCTGAACTCCTGTTTCGAAAGGAAACCGTTTTTTGTTGTTTTGGGGAGGGGTTCTCCTCCGGTTATATCTGTCACGTGTGCCCTCCCTGAAGCCATCGTGGAAGCTGGCAGGAGGGGTTTTGGAAGACGATCCAAGCCTCTTGGGGAGCTGTCCAGTTCCATGATTGTAGGGAGGGTAAGGCTTGACATTTGGGCCGCACTCCGCAAGGCCCTCCTGAAAGTTTTCGGAAAAATGGTAGCCAGCCAGTTTGGGATTCTCTTGCGTTTCGAATCATTTGGGGAAGACCTTTTTTTGGCAGTCAACAAATATTGGTGCTTCGAAATTCCAGTGAGAATATACCTTTTTGGTGTTAAAACAATAATCAACAAGCCGACTTTTCGGTGTTTGTTTTAAGAAAACCGCACAACAGCGAAGCCACTTTTCTGGGCCAAGCCGCTCGTTCGGAACTGAGTGGCCCGCCACGCCGCCCAGGGAGCTTCTGCCAGCGCTACGTGTCTGGGCGCCTGCGCGCCTGGCGCCGCGGCTTCTGCCAGGAGGCGCGCTTGATCCATCCGTCGCGAGCGCGGCCGCGGCGATCGGAGTGGGGGGGAGGGTTGGGTTTGCAGGCGGGTTTAGAGGGTCTATGTTGTTGCTGGTTTTTTGTTGCTGTTGTTTGTTGAAGCTCGGGGCTTTGAGGTTTTAACAGGGCTCCTTAAAAGATCTCCATTTTGCCTGCCCATTTGAAACACGTTGCTTTTTCAACACCAAAATAAGGTTGGACACCACCATTTACAAGGCAATGTTCAGGTGTATACTCTAAGGATCCCTGTTAGAGGGTCTATGTTGTTGCAGTTTTTTTTGTTTTTTTTTTGGGGGGGGGGGATGCCATATTTTTTCGGCACATGCATGTTTTTCGTGTGGACCTGGGGACGGTGTTGCCTTCTCGGGCCCCGTGAAGCAGGCTGGTTTTTGCGGGAAAGCCAGGCAGAAGCCCATCTGGTGGTTCGACGTTGTTGTTTTCTTGTTTGGCTTGTTGGATGTTTTTTTTTGGGTTGGGGGGGATGCCCACAGAACTACATGACTTTTGGGGGCGCTGACTTCATCAACCAACAAACTAGGGGTTCGTACCGTGAAACAATGTATTTTTTGACCGTGGCGCATAAACTGCCTGAGTACGATTGAGTAGGCAAAACAACATCCCAGACCGAAGCGACTAAGGGAAGCCAACCGGAAACCACCCGAAAACCAACCATGTTGGAGGTTGCCCCATGCGGGACCCCAAGTCCACCAAATGAAGGCCCTTTTTAGCTTGGGTTTAAGGGAATCCTTATTTTGACACATATTCGGATAGAAAATCATATGGTTTTGAGAATCAGGTAGGCCTTCATTTGTGGCTTGAGATTGCGGTTTCTTAGGGAGTGAATGGGAGAACATCCCCGAACAACCGAGCTCCAAACCGCCAAGCGAAGCTGAAGTTTTGCTTTGTCGAAAAACCAGAACCTGAACAAGAGCCGACCTCCAAACCTGGCCTAGGTGGTCCAAGCCTCGCGCACTGGGCTTCCGGTCTCGGAATTCCTTCGCAGGTGTTGTCACTTTGGGCAGCCCAGGCGCGGCTGGAGCGCCGGGCTCCTCAGGCGGTGGCGCGCGAATTGTGGCCGGATGGTGACCGAATCTCCCCATTTGTTTTGGACCTTTTGGAAACAACAATTTGCTTGTTTGTGTTAAACCTATAAAAGAGGGTGAACCTTTTGGCTCAGGGAGAAGAGCGGCGCAGGGAGTTTGTTTCTTTGTTTGTTTTTTTTAATCCTGCAGAAGGTGATCTTGGCCCAGGGGAGAAAAGAGCTGCCCAGGGATCGTCGGGGTGTCTGGCAAATGGCGAGCTCGCGAAAGGTAAAGCAAGCTGATGAAGGTTCCTCACTTGGGGGAGCTCTTTTCCAGTTTGGTTTGAAGGGAAGAGGGAAAACCACCCGTTTTGGGGATCCCTCGCAGCTTGTCGCAGGCCAAGATACATCTTGCATAGAGCCTTTGGGGCCTCAAGTCATGGATGAGTGAGTGGTCCTAGGGGTAGGGAGTGGTCCCGGTTTGGAATACTTTCTAGGCTATCGGAAAATATGGTTGCAGTGCCCCTAAAAACAACAAAACAAATGGCCAAGCAATGGCAGACAAACAACATGGCCTTTTCGGAATCTGTTTTTTTCTTTGGGGGGGGGGTCGGGCGTTTGGTGCCTTTCGTGAATTTGCAGGTCCCGTTGTTTTTTTACACACCCAGGAACCACGCCTGAAAACCACCAGAGCCTCATGTTTCCATATGGCTGTGGGTCAAAACCGATGGTACCCTTCTGGGGTAGGTGAATTCACCACCCATGTTAGTCTATTTTAGCGGTTGGACTGGGATGTTCACTGGGTACGATTTGGATTTTGAAAAGCCCACGGCCCTATGGCCAGGAAGTTTAAGATGGAACCCCAAGGGAGGCCTTGCCATGCGATAGGGCGAATGGCAAAGATCTAAGCACCCAGCCACAGGAAGTCCTTCTTTTGGGTATTTGGCACATGTCCTAAGTTGCAGTTCCTGTGGCTATGAAACGATTCCACGGAGCCGTTGGGCTTCGTTCCCACGGAATCGACAGGTCAAGCGCAGGCGGACCAGGCGAGGCCGATCGGAGCCGGGAGAGGTGTTCGCCTGAAGCCGATTCATGGTGTTCGCCTTGGTCGGTTATTTGACTAGGGCTCCTTAACAGATACATCTTGCCCATTTGAAACATGGCTTTTTCCACCAAAATACAGAGAAACCACCATGTACAAAGCAATGTTCAGGTGTATAATGTAAGGATCCCTGTCATTGACACAAGTTGTTTGGCTTGGACATGTTGCAACCTGATCTTTCAGCCAATATTTGTAGCTTCCGTTGAACAGGGCCGGGGTCCGGCGATTCTCAAACCCAAATCAGGTTGAAAGTCGCTCATGTGAATATCAGCCTGTCAAATCCTTTCAAAGAGGACCATGGCCCACCCGCACAACAACCGAATGGTTTCCATGGGCTTTGCGGCATAACAGTGTCTCCCAGCCGAGCTGCCGGACTTGAGTCTCGCAGGTTTTTGTTGGTTGGGTTGCAAAGCCCGGGACTGTTTTGCTTGCCCATAGGTCTCTGCAAATATGTGAAAGATCCAAGGCTCGCAAAATAAGGCAGAGGAAGTTAAAGCAGGTGATCTTTCTTTTCACGGTGTGGGTGTGTCTTTCGTTTTGATGGTACCTCTTTTTTTGGTTTTGATTTGTTCGGGAGAAACCAAGCTGGAATGCCGAAAGCTGTTTTTGGGGGGGTACCCCAAAAAAAGACGAGCCAGCCGTATGAACACATGACTTCCTCGGTGTTCCCTCGGGTTCCAAGTCCCGTGACCCGAAAAGCCCCCTCCCTGGCTCTGCACCCGGCTCGGCAGGTCAGGGGCCGTCTGCGGGAAGAGGCCAGGGGTCCATTCCCGGCGTGGGTCTGGTTTTGCAATTTTTGGGAGGGAACCGAATTCGAGCTCCAGTGCTTGTGGCCTTCTTTCTTTCGTTTTTTTTTTTTTTTTTTTTTTCTTTTTCTTTTTTTTGTTTAAGTCGGGTTGGGGGGGGGGGGTTGGCCCTTTCGAGCTTTTGTTGGGGGAGCCTCCAGTGGGTTGCCAAAATCTGGATCGAAGGGATGGAAGTGAAATCCAAAATGAACTACCTGGAGCTCGTTCAAGACCTGCAGTGGTGCTATCCTTAGTCCTCTTTTTTTTAACGGGAGGGGTTGGAGGGGGCCCGCTTTGAAGTCCACTATACACGGGTGCCCCTTGCTTTGAAAGCGAAACCCAAAGGAAAGCTCTCGCTTTGCTGGCCGCCATCAGTTTGACACAGCACCCCTTCACTTCCACAGGAATGTGGTTCAGCTTTGCAAGAAACATGGTTTGTTTCATGTTTCCATGAGTGACAAACCCGGGGAAGACGGGGAACCCAAACCCTTGGTTCTCTACTAGAGGTTTGAAGCGCCACCCGATTTTCTGCCCTTCAAGGGGTACCTCATCCGATGTGATTGACGCCAGCTCCCCAAAAGTGAGATTCGCGACCCATTGAGTACGGCATCACCGCATTGGACCCCACCTCCCTTTGGAGGTCAATGTCTTCGGCAACATTTCTCAGCCGCGAAACATGTGTCGCCCTTGCCCAACCCCCCCGGAACATGTGCTCACCCCCTGAAAACAATGCGCTTCTTATTCCGGAGTTGTGTTTTGAACTCCGGAATTGTGGGACGACCGATCCGATCCGCGTCCTTCTCAACGCCAGGCCCTTCGCCGCATGGGGGCGTCTCTGGGCGCGCTGCTGGGCGCCAGCGGGGGACCCGGCCGATGTTGCCGATCTCGCGCGCTTGAGCTGAGAGTTTTGGCGTTTGCGGACAAAGCGATGTACCTTTTCTTTGGTGCATTTTGCTTGGATGTTAGGACTTTAACTTTTTGCCAATGAATGGGTTTTCCATTAAACCACGAAAAGTTAAACTTTTAGCAGGCGAGCAGAAAACAACTGAGTTTTGTTGGGTTCAGCACAGGTTCAGAACAAAATGGGTCTAGAAATGGGTGTGTTTTGAAGGGTACCCTTGAGTAGTGTAGAAGGAAGGCTAAAGGAACTACCATCATTTTGGGGGCTTGAAAAGGCCCCTCCGGAAGCGTTCCAGCCTACAAAACGCATCGTCTTGGATGGGAATGCTAAGGTTTAAGTCCCCGAGCCCAAACTTGGAGCCGCACTGACCAGATTTGTATGGACACATTTTAAACATTTTGGTTCTTGTGGTTTAGTGGTGGAAATCCAAATCCACTTAACTGCTAAAATTTAATTGTTTGCTCCGCTTCCAACTTCAACCAGCTTCCGCATTCCAGTTGGCAAGTCATAGCCTTCGGATGAACTTGGAACCCCAAAAGCCAGGAGTTCTGAAGGACATGTGTAGAGGATTTTTTGTTTTTGGGGGACTTTTTTGGGGGTTTCATGTTAATTTTCAGTTTTTTGTTGTTGTTTTTTTGAGGGGGGGGACCTTTTTTGTGGTTTCAATTTAAATTTTAGTTGTTATTATTATTATTATTCTTATTTTTTTGGGGGGTTGTGGTTTCATGGTAATTTTAGTTGTTTTGTGTTTGTTGGGGGGGACCTTTTTTGGGGTTTCATGTTAACTTTTAGTGTTTTTTTTTTTTTGGGGGGGGGGGACCTTTTTTGGGGTTTCATGTTAACTTTGAGGTTTTTTTTTTTGCGGGGGAGGGACTTTTTTGAGGTTTCATTTTTTTTTTGGGGGGGGGACTTTCTTTGGGGTTTCATGTTAATTTTTAGGGGGTAACATGTAGAGGGCTTTCCCTGACCCCAGGCATCCTTCGTTGCTCCCATGCTTTCCGAGGTGCCGAACGCGTCGAGCAGTTCGTGCTTGAGGCCAGCCGCTGGCGTATCCTCAAAACGGCATTGAGAGGGAGTCCCCGCTCGGCCGGCTCTTTGGTTCTTCTAGGGTGACACACCCAGTCCAAATTGGCGTGCGTGCCAAAGTAGGGCGCCCCTAAGAAACAGTGGTATCCTTTGACACCCCCAGTGAACCAAATGGATGTGCATGCCTGAACCGGGGCGCCCCCCTTTCAGTCGGTCTCCTTTTGGCTCCAACCTTGACACAGGATAACTCAAACAGACACGGCCCATCCATGAGGCTCAGCCTGCAGGCCTGGCATCACTTGGTGGACTCCAAGAAGCATGTGTCAGCCATCCAGGCGCCAGCCGTCGATCGAGGGATCGAGGAATTTTTGCCCCTCGCCCTTCGGAGGAATTCCGGGCTCTGGGTAGGCGGCTGTCGTGTTTTTTTTTGTTCAGTACCCAAGAAAAAAACCGTTCAGATGGTCCGGGAGCTTGCTAATGGTTGCCCCTTCGCAACGACTTACAACCAGGGAGGGTCACACTTTAGATCCTACACTGTTTTGCGGAACACCCAAAGCGAATCGAGCTTCTGAAAATTGGAACCCTTTGGTTTTCGAGGCTTGGGCCATTTATCATTTCGAGGCTTGGAGTTCCTTTGGTGGCTTGGTGTAAAGGGAAACCAGAAGGAATCCGACAAGTTGTTTGGGGTGCCCCTATTTGGCGGACAGCCATTTGTTTTGTTGGCTTGTGCGGGATACCAAAACACAGCACCCGGCGCAGAAAAAGACCTGTTCAGTTTGTTGGCATAGCCAAAAATCCGAAACCCGGGAGGCGAAAGAGATGCTTTCAGCCGGTTCGGTTGAAGGCCCCAGGTTGAATCATGGACCTCGGGGGCTAAAACGGCCTTGTTGGTGGCTTATCCTCAGCTTATCCAGGCATAGCGTCCCTACATTCTGAACCAAGGATCCTTCTGATAGGGAGATGGCAACCAAGCCTCAGTGGATTGTTGGCGGGTACTCAAAAACATGAGGGGTGCAAAGAAGGGGGGGAGGGATGAGGTCAGCAATTGTATGTGGTGTTCCTGAAGCAGCAGCAAGAGACACCACATGTGCCTTGACTTGTTTATGTCATGTTGGTGTTATCCCGCCCTGTTTCGTACCTAAACACCTCACCGTTAATACTAATGTGTGTCTTGCCACAAACATTCGGGTACGTGTTTAGATCTGGTTGCTTTTTCTCCGAATTTGTTCAGTGGAGCTGGGAACTCAGTGAATTGTGTTGTGTTTGACCTTAAACTGGCTCCCCAAAAAGGAAGCTGCGCTATACAAGTGACTTCTTGAGAGGAATGGCCAAATAAACTCCACAAGTTTTTATTCACCAAAATCGTGCTCCCGAAACAGTGACCAAGATCTCAGATTTCTTTTCGGCGCTTTGGCTACGTCAGGCGCTGCAGGCTGAATGGCATCGCGCTCGGGTTCCAAGACCCCCAAGAGTCCGGAGAGTGACTGCCGACTGGGGTTTGAACTATTTGGGCGTGTCTCTTTCTAGAACCCCACCATTTTGGGTGGGTGTCCTTGTTTCCTTTGGAATCCAAGAAAGACACCATGTTGGGTATCCGTTGGTGCTTTGGCTTGGGGCTTTGGATTTGGATTTGGACCCTTGCTTCTTGTACAACCCACCGGGCTCTAAGAAGGAAAAATCGGGTCCTCTAAATAAAACATATATGACTTGGTGCGATAGGCAGGGAATGAGTCGGAACCCCAAAAGAGACCATCCAACCTGTGCTTTCCTACGAAATCTTTCATTCCCAAAGCCCGGACTCGGTCATTATCTACCTATCGCACCAGCAAGATGCAGAATCTGAACACATGATCTTTCTGTGCAGCTCATATTCGGGCCAAGTCTTACACTTTAAATAAAACACTCAATGGTTTCTCTGTAAACCCTGTATCGGGACACCGCGTCGAGTTGTTTAAACGTGTTTCCAAACCATGAGGGGGCAAGCTTCGGTGGTGAGGTAGCAACCCCTGATTGAGATTGCTATGTGCCCAGAATAATTCTCTGTTTAGCAGAAGGGCCTGGTCCAATTGAGCATGGAGCACCATTTTTGGTGGGCAACCACGTGTGTGGAAACACCTGTGTGGGCTCGTGAATTGGTGGGGTTCTCAAAAAGTCTTGCTGTCAAGATCTTAAGATCTCGAAGGAGCAATGGGCCTGGCGTTTGTGATCCGCGACTTTGCTAAGATTTTCCAAGTGGTTCGAAATTTCAGTTGACCCCTTCTCACCTCTGGCAACCCCTTGAAACCCTCTCGAACGACTCTTGTCGCCACGCTTACAGACCATGTTGCAAACCAATCCCGCTAAGGAATGTTGCGACTGCTCGCTGGAGTTCTTTGGGTCGCTTCCTAACGGGAGACCAACAGCAAACCATCCGCCATTGGTCTTGGAGTGTGCGTGGTTTGCAATCGCGGAAAGAAGGATTTGCAAAGGGTTACTAGGGAATCAGGGACCAACGGAAGCTTCCATAGCTTGATTGCTATTGGGTTGGATCTTTAGACTTCAACTTTTGGGAAATCAAGGGGCTTTCTATTGCACCCGCAAAAAGTCAAGTTTTTCCAGAGGGGTCAACAGCAACCAAGAGAAGTTCGAGATCGTCCACGTATCGTTGGATTTTTTTGCGGAGTTCTTTGCCGCACTTGGGCCGTTTCTCCCACAATTTGCCCAGCATTTCTTCACTCACTTGTCCAAATGACCTGGAACAGAACAGGCGTCAGCTCTAGGACCCACTAAAAAAAGCAAAGAACAAAACAAGGTTGGAAAAACCAAAGGCCAGTCCAGCTCAATTCGCAAATCCTCGAAGCGAGAAACCCAGAAAGCACCCAGGTTGGGTGCGTAAAAACCTTCGCAATTCCCAAGTGGCTGTGGCTCAAAATTAAACAGGAGGGGTTACGCAGGTTTTGGTCCATGTTTCTACTTACCAGGGTTCCATTTTGGTACCGGTTTTTTGAGCCACAGCCAAGTGGCACCCGGAAGTTCATTCCCGGTTCTTTTGTTGTGCCTTTTGGGCCAAATTGAGGGACATGAGAGGAGTTGGGACCCCCCCCCCTTTTCGCCCGATGCAAAACGGGCCAATCCTTTCCAGGCCGAAGCCGAGATCAACGAGACTTGCCAGCACCTCAGTGCGTAGCTTGAGGAGATTCACCTGGAAGCCACTTGGATCTGAAAGCCATAACCTGCTGGAGTGACCAAAAAGGGTCCGAATGCTTTCGGGGTTCTGATTTCTGAGATCTAAGGTCCCACCTGCTACAAATGCTTATAGACAACTTATAGAGATATGGCTGGTACAGGTGTACAAGGGCCAGCCAGGGCACATACCCAAACAAAATCCCCGGCGATGGGGAGTCGGCAGCCGGTAAAAACATCAAGAAGCGCAGGCCTCGGGATATGGCCCTTGGACACTGTGAAAAGTGCAACTGCCAGTTGGGATGGAAATCAACTTGAACAGGTTTAAGTTGATAGGCCCTTTCTTTGGCTCCCTTGAAGCTCCCTTGAACACATCTTGGACAAAATGTATCGGCGGTTTCTCCTGGAGCTACCCCTTGCGCACTATCTTCTTGCAAAAATGTATGGCCCCCTTCCCAACAAGTGTCTCCGGCTTCTTCTTGGAGGGGAGCCCAAACTGCGGGAAAATGATTCGGAAGCAAACTCTTGCAAGGGAAATGGTTTCGAGTGGTTTGTTTGCTTTCCGAGTTGTCAGGCTGGGCTCACGATTTTGATGGTTTCTAGGGGTTAAAGTCGGAAACGGAAATTGCGGGGCTGTTTCCCTTTAATCTACCACGTAGTAAGGAAAGAGCGACTTTAGTTGTAAACTGGGACCAGAGGTTGATTGACCAATCTCCAGGCTGAAAGGTCAGGGAGCTCGTTGGTTCAAAAAACGTGTGTGCGTCGAAAGGAGCAAATTGTTAGAATCCATGTAGGGTTACAAGTAAGGGTTTTGAGGGTAAAGGAGCGCCCTGTCACGCTGCCGGCTTGTCAGAGGTGCACGCAGCAAGCAGAAGGTGTCCCAAGCAATCATGGCAGGGGCCCAAGTGGGCGCCAGGCGCTGCCTCAACGCCGTCGCTCTCATCAGAAACTGCCCATGTTCCGCGTGGTTTGGCAAATTTGCCCGGGCTGTGGCTCCTTTTCTCTGGAGTTTGGCGGCCAGTTTGAACAACATGGGATACGAGCGGAAGCACTCGAAGGGGTGTTTGTTCTCCCCACCCTGGAAGTACTGTAAACATGGAACCGGCAGGCATACCCCCAATGATGTGATGTTTGTTCTCGATCGCTCCGGCTGGTCGCTAGATCTTTGGTGTCGACCCTTGGTTTCCTATGAGGCCTTGCCAAGCTTTTGTGGAACCTGTTTGTTTTCACCTGGATGTTGTATGTTCTGGTTGTATTCACTCTCCCAGTTAGTGGACTTGAAACTTTTGTGGTGAACAAGTCTGGGCTTCTGACCAATCTACTCGGGAAGCAAACTGTTCACCCGGTTTTGTTCTCCCATCTGTATGTTGTTCTTCGCTTTTTGGAAGCTCTTGGATGTTTCCTCAGAACCTCAAGGTTGGACTGGTTTTGTTCCGCGACTGAGGGTGTACCCCTTGAGTGAACTGCGTGAGTTGACTCCGGGGGATCTCAAAATGGACCCGGTGTGCCAGATTCCAAGCATTCGTTTCAGCCACTCTTTTCTTTCCGATCGCCTGCCAATGCCGGGTTGAGGGGGTTTTGCTGTATGGAAAGCTGCAGATCCGATCCCTGGATCGAAGTTAGAGCAATTGCCCGGAGGCTTTCGAGCGGCAGGGCCTTTTGCAACTGCACAGCCGTCACTCGTCTTTGGTAGTTGGTTTGTACAGCTCAGTCGCGATTCAGTGGTGGGCATTCTTTGGTAGCTGCAGGTTCTTGGCCACGAGAGCAACCGACAATGGGCGACAATGGGCCAGTTTGGGTGATGGAGCCCACCATTCGGGAAGAAACATCCTGAGGATCAGAGTTGCGCCATCATTTTTTCTCCTGCCGGAGGTTGTGGCAGAGAGCGGATCTCATCTAGGGACGTTACTCTTGCCATTTTGAGCCAAGATTATGTCTGATCATCGGCAGAGGCGTCGCAAACAGCACAGGTAGACGTTTGCATCAGCAGGTTAAGTGGAGTTCTTGGAACATGTGTCCAGTCGTTGTCCTTTCTCCAGGGCCCAATTTCTACGCTTCTGATCAGTCGAATTGGAAGGACTTGATAGCCTAGAAATCACTCAAAGGAACACATAAGGGTATGGTTCAGTTCGTGCCGATTTCATCCATAGCGCTGATCCATTTGGCAGCCCAGTTTCCAGCTATACCACATGGGTTTTGTAGAGTTCGGAGTTGGGTTCATGACATATCATATCCCTTTAAAAGTATAACGACAGCAAGGGAGCAACGAACCACTCAGTGCTCGAAACAGTATACAACCAAAATGCGTGTTTTCGCTGTTTCCCTTTAAACCAACCCAAGAAGGGTTATCAAGCTTTTTTGGTATTCGCCTGGCGGCATCAGGGTCTGAAACGGGGGCCATGTGTTTAACCACAACCCATTCAGCGGGGTGATCCGGACACCACACCAGTTGGTGGTTTCCCTTTCGTGGTTTCCTTTTGGGGGTTTCCCTTTGGTGGTTTCCCTTTGGTGGTTTCCCTTTGGAGGTTTCCCGTAAATACTAAAAAGGAGATCTTTGGCCGCAAAAATGCGACCGAACTAGGCATCCATATTCCAGAGCACGGTTTGGATGCGTTTTTTGTGGATCCAGCCCTCTAGGATAGATCAAAAGAGCGCTCAAAGAGTATTAAACGAAAAACAACTGGCAAAACCAACAGGGGAAAAGCCACAGAAGGCGTATCTCCTGTGCGGTTTTGCTTGACACATGGGGTTCTTTCAACAGGGCAAAAGCCACAGAAAGCGTGTCCCCCGTCCGTTTTTGCTTGGCACATGGGTTCTTTTCCCCGCGGAGGCCTGGCTTCAGGGCGGCGGCGGCGTCAACCTGCACGGGGTGCTGAAGGGTTGGGCCATCGCTCGGCCCTCGGCACGCCGCGGCACGCCTCGGCACGCCTCGGCACTCGGGCGCTTCCTCTGCTGGTGCTCGGCCGGGAAGGAGAGCTGGAATGACCCCTACAAACAATCCAACAGGTGAATACCTAGGTTCATTCCCGAATCCAGGTCTTGGTCATTCCCTACTGAGCACCAGCAAGTCTTTGGGTTGATACTGTGGATGGTTTTGCGAAATCCATGAAACACACCACCGTTCAGAAACCAAGGGATGATTCGATTCCCCAACGTAAGTACACACAACAGTTATGGTTTCCGTTGGTGTCAAAGTGCTGCTTCACGAACTAGGGTTCCCTATGCCGGTGTCCTTTTCGTTTTCCCTTTAAATACTGTGGCTGGCTGCGAAATCCGTTCGCGCATGTTCGCACCCTTTGAGGGCACCCTTTCTTGGTTTAAAGGGAATCAGAGGGACAGCCATCGTTGGCAAGTCGGGGGTCCCCTTTCCCGTGTTTCTCACTGCTTGAGGTTCTTTAGTCACTCGGGCTCGGACCAGTTGAAAAGCCAACAGAAAGTGAGGTTCGCGGTTCGAGCTCACCGGTTGGGCAAGGGATTGAACACCCATGGGTTGAAATCTGGAGATTTGTCCTGATTTCAGCTGTGGGGTTATGCAACAACCCAGCAGATCCGTGGTCTGGAGGGACGCCATCCCCGCAAATGATTTGGAGAACCGGAGAACCCGCGGAAAAAAGTGTGAGGAAGACGCCAATCATTCCCACACCTCAGTTCTACCCCTTCAGTCCATTCTGCCCGGTAACCTGCTGCCTTTTGAGCCTTCGCTTCGGGCAAGAAATGATGTTCGGAAATAGTCGACTCTTTCCATACCTCAGCTTTCACTTCAAGTCTATTTTGCCCACTAATGTTTTGCCTTTTTGAGACCTCTTCAAACTGACAAAGCTAGGCTGGCAGATACCTTTGCAACTAGTATATGGATGTCATCCTGACCCTAGATTGCAGTAGCATCCGTTGGGCTTGCAATATTCGGACGCCACTGTCGCATACGCTTTGCAGTGCTTGCGTGGCCCCGGTGCCGAAACTGCCCAAGACAAGGCCCCATCATTTGTTGAGGGAAAAGCCTTGGCGTGGCCATGCCTACCCCTAAGGACTTTGTGAAGCACCGATCCGTTTGCATCGGGTTTGCGCGAGTCGTCCGAGTCGAGCTGTCTCGGGTAGGAGTTTGAGTGCTTGATTTGTTGCACTCAGGTGGTTGCCTCTGACATGCGGAAGCCCAAGAACAGACGCGGTCGTTTTTTTTCTTCCCCGATGCTGCACTGGTTTGACCAGCATATAAGCTTGGCCGACACAGTAGATGCTCATTTGCTGGGGGCTTCCCCTTAAAATTAACCACAAACAAATTGTCAAAATGCAGACGCCCAACCATTCGCGGGTTTCCGGTGCGAAGGCGTTTGTTGGATTGAAAGATTTGCTCGGGTGCAGTCGGGCTCAGCTGATCGCTGTGCTCAGAGCTCGGGACAGCTCGGGGGACCTTTTGGAGTCACGTCGTCCAGACATCCCACAGTCAAGTGGTGTGATGACCAAATGGTTGATTCTGTTAATCATGTCCACCTTGTTGTCCCCCTATACCAATCACTCTTTCAAGTTGACAAACATGACAACACCCGAACCTTGGCCTGCAGGCTCTGACTTTGGCAATTCGGCACAATGGCAGGTCTCGCTGCGAAGTTGCGTTTCATCCCTCTTGCTGGATTTGCCTTACAATTCCCTTGCCAGAGCCAGCCCCTCTAGCTAGTACAGACTATTTCAACGGGGTTAGAGATGCAGGATTGGGCCAGTTTCTCTATCGATGATGTGCAACACCTGGCCGCGGTCCACTGTTTCAATGCCGACGCTTTGAAGGTTTACAGGTTCAATTTCACCTTCAGTTCCTTTGTGGACCTCCGAAGTATTGTGACAACTAGAGTGAGGGATTGTGAAGCGTGTGAAATCAATGGGGTCCCGCACTTAGTGGTGGCCAACTTTCAGGCCGCGTCTTTGGCTTACGAGACTGTCTGGAAGGTGTACAAGTGGGACGGCAGTTCCTGTATGGAGTTGCAAAGCATTGCAACAAGTGGAGCGTGGAATTGGGAAGCGTTTGCCATCGACAGGGTCCAATACCCGGCGGTGGCCAACCGCCGAAGCATGATAGACTACGAAGTAGATTCCAAGATCTACAAGTGGCATGGAAGCTTGTTTGTAGAGTTCCAAAGCATTCCAACCTTTGCCGCTGTTGGATGGTGTGGCTTTGCCTTGAATGGAGTGCAGCACCTGGCCATGGCCAACTGGCGAAACGATGAAGGTGCCGTTGAGATAAACTCCACCATTTACAAATGGAGCGATAGTAGATTGGCCGAGTTGCTGCTTTTTCTATTTTCGCGTGGGAAACGACTACGACTTGCAACTGCGGCTTGGTCAACAAGTACTGACGCCTTGTCCGGGACTGGGAGCCTCTGCTCCGGGCTTCGGGGTTCGGGATTTTTGGGATTACCAGCTTCTTCACTTCACGCCTGGGTTTGAAAAATGCGGAGCTCAACTTAAAAGATTCTTCCCGGAAAATAAATAAATTTGAACATGGGCTTCTTGGCAGTGGAAACGGCACATTGCAATGATTGTGCCACTAGTTACGCCACTTCAGCAGATCGTGGAAGTTTTGCCAGGTAGCATCCTTGGGTCAGTGCTTTCAGCGGTATTCTTGATGGGTGGAATTTGCTTGCCAAAAGGCATTGTTGCAGAACCGCTTTTAGCACTTGTCCGCTCGTGCTGCCTTTCGGATTTCGCCGCTGAGTGGCTTTCAGAGACTGCGATTGGCTTGTATGCCTACCCTAGCTCTCACTGTTTGCGGCAACTTTGTATTTTGCCACCAGAGAAGTCGTGGATTCATCCCGACCCCTCACGGGCATGGCACTTGGGACCGAAAAGGCGTGACCACATTTTAACCTTACACTGACTCTTTCCGTAGCCCGCAAAGAGTGTTTGCGTGTTTTAATGGGTGTAGCTCCACAAAGCATACGCTCCTTCTTGCATATCACGTTTTGTTTGGCAAACAGGGTTCACACATGGCACCCCAGCCTTTCTCATTGACGTGCTTTCCGCTTCGGAATGCGTAGCTATGGCTCTCGCCTTTGCTCGAGGACGGATGGGGAAAGACCTGGGGGGTCAAACAGACACCCGGTTCATTTAAAGGCACCCACTTCGGTGAAGAACACGCCGCCTTTTGAAGGGAATATGACCAAGAAAGGGTCCGCTATTTTTTGACAGCCTTTCTGGGCAATGTGGGATCTCTTTTGAACAGCACATTCATTTTCAAGATTCGCTAAGGACCGGGTGAGCATAGAACATTTGCGGGGGAAAGCTGAGGGAATGAGAACCGACGATGAAACATACATCAAACCCTATTGGATTTTGAATGAGGGATGTTCCATTTGAAGGAGCCTCATGTGGTCGACTGAACCGTTCGCAAAGCCTTTCGGGTGTTTGAGTCCCAATGTGTCTCCTTGCTTGATGCCTCTAAGCCAAAGTTTCGAGTCCTACCTGGCAATTCACACCCCAGACCTGCGGTGCGTTTTTCAACTTGGGAGAGGTTCGCCTTGTGGGCCATGGCCGCGGGAGCTCAGTTTCGGCAACCGCCTCATCATGGTGGCACCGTCTTTGGGCTTTGTGGTTGGGCAAAAGCTCGGCCCAAGCCGAACGTTTCCTTTCTTGGTGGTTCCCAGCCATCCGGTTCCTTAGCCTTTTGGCCTTTTCGTGTCTCGTGGTTGGATTTCCATTTAACCCCACTAAATGTTATTCACTTTTAGCGGGGGATCTGAGGAGAGCCCAGTTTTCCGAGATCTTCCAGTAGCATAGCTTCTGCAAAAGCCAACAAAAGCTGCGTCCGGACTTCCTGTCGACAGACTCAGCCAACCTGTCGGTTGCGTCGCGGCGTGGATGACAACTCAGCGGCCCTGGCGGGGCCGAGCTGAGAATTGAGTCACACGAACTCCCGGAACACCATGAAGCGATGATATGCGCAACTGACAAGCAGTAACTGGCAGTCTACTGCTTGGAAGACAACCAATTTCCCCACAAGAACCAGGCCTCCGCAATTTCCCATGTTTGCCAAGTTTTTGTGTGTTTTCCTTCCGCCTGTTTTGTCAGTTCACTTGCATTCTAGCCGCTCAGCTGCTGAGAGTCCCAGTTGTTTTTGTTTTTTGTTGCTTCATGACCGGCGACCGGCTCAGCTATTCCAAGGCTTTATTGTTACTGGCATGTGTTCTGAGTATTAGTGTCAGTTTTTGTTTGCGTGCTTGCTTGTCTTGTTTATGTGCTAGCTTGTTGGGAAGAGCTGGGCGAAGCCTTTGGCATCTTCGGCGCCAGGCCAGATGATCCCTTGCCGCTGCCGAGCGGTGGCGAGCCTGAGCCCGGAATCCAAGAGGTGGCGGCTGGGTCGGATTGCTGGTGATCAGTTTCTGACTTTCTTCCTTCATGTGGCTGTGGGTTAAAAATATGTACCCAAAATGGTGGTAATTGGAAACGTGGGCTGAAATCTGCAGTCCATTATCCTGGGCGTTTAAGTTTGACCCATGCCCATGTCTTGTGAGCTGCAAGTAAAGATGCAATTAAAAATCGATCGGTGAAACGCACATTTACCACCAAACTCTCAGCATTGTTGCTGTTGGGAACATTTTACACTTTTGCTTATTGTGGTTTAGTGGTTGAAATTCCCACTTAACTGCTAAAATTTAAATTGTTGCTCCCCTTCCAACTTCAACCAAATCATTTGCAAGTGTATATTTATTGTCTTCTGCTGCTGCTGCTGCTGCACCAACTGCTTCTGTTCCCCTTTGGGTCCGTCCACATTGAGGTGAGACACTTCTGACTCTCTGATCCTGGTTGTGCTTCTGATCTAGAAAATTGACTTGGCTGATTCATCTTCTGAGCTGACACTCCATTGACCGTGAGCATCATCTTCTCCGCTGAGCGATTTGCAAGATCATCACTACAGCATTGCTATGCAATGTGTCCCTTCCAGCAAACACACCGGCTTGGCTGCCTTTACCAGCCTGTTGGGTGAAAACTGCCCTGCTGGTGGTAGAAGTGTTGTAGATGTGGTCTTTCTAGGGTTTTGCAGTTTCATATGGCCCCTTGCATCGGCCCTAAGGAATGGCCTGCAGTTAGCTTCCACTTGCTGAAATGAATATGTTGTGTGTTCCCCTGTTGGTTTGAAAGGGGATCTATCACTACTGGGCAGATGCTTTCTTCTTTCCAGGCGGCGTATTCTGCGGGATATAAAAGGGGCAACTTCCGTTTCCCACCTAGGAATGCAAGCCACGGAAAGTTTGGTTGGATGGGAATATGGCCCATTTCTTATTTTGAGACAACTCCAGTTGTGGTTCGCTGTTTAGACACACTAGCAGGTGGGGGAATGCAGATGACACAACTCCCACATGTTGGTCATTTACTTGCCCACATCTACCGTGGATTGTACCATGTACGTGTGTGTGCGTGTCGTTGTTTGTACCGTTTTAAGGGAAACCAAAGGACATAAATCCAGTTTGGCGGTCCCCCCTTGTATGACGGACACTTAAGGTCTATTTTGCAACATCCTTCATTTAGGGTATTGGTTTTGTAGGGTTCCTGGCTGCAGCACATGCTCTAAGTGTCCATGTCACTCTGCCCCCTTCCCCCCCCCCCCAAAAAAAAAGAAGAGAACGAACACAAAACAACAAAAACAAAAAAACAACAAGTAACAGAAACAAAGCAACAGAAACAAAACAACGCAAAACAACGCAACACCACACAAAACCACAAAACAAATAACAATCAATCAAATGAGACACAGGTACGTGGCCTCCGCGGGTGAGGCTTCGGGGTCTTTCCTTTGGCACCTCGGAGGCGAGAGGGGCTTTGCGGGTTGACTTCCCGAAAATCCGTGTCGGAGCTTTCACTTTTCTTGGCATTTGGACCGGAGTGTGAAACAGAAACATGTAGGAAGTGAGCTGGGTTTCCATTTTTAGTGGGTGTTTGGAATTGTGTCATCTTGTTCTACTGGGGTGGTTTACTCTTTTGAACTTGTATGGAATGGGGGTTCCCTGTACAAAGGGTTTTAACTCATTTGTGTTCAAGGGTTTCCCGGCTTCTTCAGCTATGGAGTCTTTTCGCGCTGAGGAGGCCACCTCTGGGGTGGTTTCAAGCATCATGTTGACATGCTTGCCCACTTTAGGTGAACTTCCCTTGGTAAGTGTGATGTCCCGCAGGGAAACATAGGACGCCGATTTTGATGGGTTCCCTTCGTCAGGCAGTATGTATCCTTGTTTCAACTTGTGCTTCGGGTGTTGTTCAGTCGTCCATCTGGTTCAGGGTGTGTTTCCCCTTCGTGGGTGTTTCTCTTTTTTCCAAGGTGTTTGGGTGGATTTATCACGCTTGTTTCCAGGGTCTCCAACTGTTTTGGTCGGGTTTATCATATCTTGCGTGTGTTCCACTCGGCGTCCAGATCAACCCACCAAAAAGAGGGGTGTTCCTTATACCTGCTAGAGGTCACTGCACATAGGACAGGGTTGTTGATTACGTGGCGCCAAACTTGAACGTTTGACGCGGTTCCCAGCCATACGTTTCCTGAAGCCTTCAGCTTTTTCAGAGCTGAATGTCTGACATATTCCACTAAAGGTTTAATTTTTGGCAAGGGATCAATAGACCACCAAAAGAATTGCGCTTCCTTTCCCCTATTTGTCGAGGGCATAGACTTCTCTTTTAGAGACCTTGCAAAGTAAACTCGTGTGAGTGTACCCAATGTCAAATCGTTCACAACAATTGGCAGTGAATAGCCTGGACCTTCAGAGGCCCGGTGGTTGCCTCACAGTAACCAACATGTCCCACACATGTTCGGATCAAAGGGATTTTTAGCCACTCTTCAGCGGCCACCTTTTTCTGCAACATAGCTTGATTGATTTTGACCTATTTGAGCTTTTCGTGTCACCTCTGTTGCCCTGACTTTTTTCTTTGAAGCGGCTTTGGGCCCCCCGATTTCCACCATTGCCATAGGAGGAGATCCGGGGCTTCTTCGAAGGCTTCCACTTGGCTTCGGGGCCTCAGGGCGACGTAGAGCTCATCTGGAGCGGCTCTCCGAACGGGTTCCGGGGGTTCCGGCCGCGGAGGGTGGATGGATGCCCTTGGGTTTTGGAGTGAATCAACCAAACACCTGGTTGAACTTGCAGGGTTTGGCTTGTTGTGTTCAGTCAACGAAAAGCCATGGTTGAGTTTGCGGGTTTGTTTTAAGTTGCCTACTTGCGATCTTGCGTTGGCATCCGTAGCACCCTCCCACGCCTCAAAGCAGTCAGAGGGTTGCGGGAGACACGTCCGCGTGATTGGCATCCCGTGAGCCGGGGCCTGTGGACCGAGCCTTTGAGGCCTTGAGTTAGGAGATACCTACAGCCCCAGCTTCGCTCGGTCCGTGACAAAACGAGGCCCTTGGTTCTCTGATGCTTCCAGGTTCCAAAACTCCAAACTCGTCAGCTCAACGGAACCACCAGACAGCTCAGCCCCTTAGTGGACCCAAAAGGTACTCCGGTCGCCGAATCGAAGGAGTCAGCCGGATGACCGTCCCAGCGGCCACGCCTGGGTCTACTTCACCGACTGGGAGGAGCCCTATCTGGTGGCCGCGGATCGCGTTTGCGTGGAGGAATAAACGTTGCTCACCCTTTGTTGCCGAGTGGGTTGCTTCCTTTTTTTCAACTTTGTTTGGGTAAGGGTTCCCCTTTAAACTCAACCAACACGAAAAGGGCGCCTTTTTTTTCCTCCCAGGGCCACTGGGCATCTGAGTACCCACTTAGCAAGCGGTTGCTTAAAATGACGTGGTTCAAATGTTAGCAAACGGTTGCGTAAAATGAGTGTGTTTTCCAGTCAAGCTTAGATCGCATAGCTTGGCCGATGATAAGCCGGGAATGAGTAGACACCTCTGTGGATTCGAGCTGGGCTTACCGGAAGCTAAAACTCGGGGGCCAAATTAATTTGTAAATGGGGTAAACCCAGCAAGTTCCAATTTTGGATGTGAACATTATTCCCAAACAGCGTCCAAGTGGAGGCCTTGGTAGAAAGAAGGACCAACCCATGCGGGTGCAAATCTGTACCCTCCCTGAAGCTGACTTCCGATTGTGGGAAAAACGAATTACTTTCCTTTGGACCTCCCAATCGTCCGCTTCCATTGGACAGAGGGTGAGAGTCAGTAAGCCCATGGGGCGAAATACCATCAACGGGGATTTCCCGCTGAACCGGTGTGCATCCTGCTTGTTAGGGGAACAGTGGGTTGTTCTTTCAGTTTTCCTTTAAACCAACCCCTAAAACGTCACCAGCTCAACCAAAGACGAGCCCTCCCTACTGTGTGTTGCTCGTGTTTATTTGTCATGTTGATCTATGTTGATCCCGCTCTCAGGCTGCATTGGTTGCATGGTTGAGTCCTTACCAATGACACGCGACGGTTGATTGCACAGAGCTTCACTGGGAAAAGCCACTGACATGTTTAGACCCAACATTTCGCGATTGCAAATCTTTGGAACTCAGCTTAAACCAGGAATTGCGAATCTGAATCTGAAAGTTGGCTAGCTTTCAGGGCGGGTTCCAGGAGGTTCCGTTGTTGGCGATACCTAGGCTTGTTGTTTAGTGGTGACTGGAACACAATCGTTCAAACCTGCAAACTATCGGTTTTGAATCAACTAAGGCAAAGTGGGCTATTTCTTCTGCGTCCGATCGCATGTTGAACTGCTTGAACTCTCCCCATCGTTTTCTTCAAGCGGTCCCCTATCAGCACCACCCAACGTGTCTCGTCTCATGTTCAACCAGGGGCATGCGTATGTGCCTTCGGGGAAGGACAAAACGTTTCGGTTTCAGGCCATGTTTTGGCCAGACATGACTTTTGCCTGTCAGCTGCAAGGAGGCTTGCAGAGCAAGGCGCGAGAAGCAGCGAGCCTATATAGGTGCCCTGGAGACAAGAGATGTCCGAGTCCCCAATACTGTGGATGGACAAAATCCGCTCGCACCACCTAAGCAACCATGGTTGAAACCATTCTTGGTTGGTATTTACATGATAATTGAATCATTCCAGGGTTTTGTAGGTGGTGCAACATGGATTTCGTCCCAAGGGGCCTCCCCCTCTTCCGGTTTCCTCCCAAGCAGGGAGGGCCTTATTTGGATGCCAGTATTCTTCCAACCGTGGAAGTGGACAACGGACAAGGGGGCCATTGGTCCATAGTCCCTTTGCTGGGATCGGATCCAAATAGATGTGTGGCGCCCTTTTGATGTCACGGTAAAGAAGCAACACGTCAAAAGTCGGCTTCTCCATTTGGCGACATGCTTATTTTCATCAAGGGGCAAGCTCCGTTAGTAAAATGCCCAAGCTGTCACCGGGATTCCGTTGATACTTCACGTCCCAAGGTTCACCAAGTAGGGGGCCAGAATCACACATGCCCATCTTGGTTAGGAAGCACAGCTGAGGCAGATTACATCTTTGTTCCTGAGCGCATGCTTGCCTCGGCTGCCGAGGCAATCGGTGGATCGAGATCTATGTGGACTGGTCGCCGGATTGGTGGGAGGAATGAGTCGAGTTGAGACGACCGGCTCAGCTCAAGGGTTCCCTAGATGTCCCCTTTCTCACGTCAATGAAAGAAACTTACACTTTTTCTCAACCGAAAGGAGATGTTTAAGCCAACCCAAAGAAGACACAGTGGGGACCCGGAGGTTGTCACAGACGCGACAAAAAGTCGCGAAAAGGCCAGAGGCCCAGAAGTCTTTGTCCCGGAAACTCGGCCGAAGGCGGGCTTCAAGGGCTCATGTCGTGTGAGGGTGGACCCCAGTCTGAGCCCAAAACTAACTTCTTCACCTTTGGGAGCTGTTCAACTCAAAGCAAAACAAAATGAACTTTCGAGTTCCTAGGCGGTGCTGACCCAGTCACCGTAGGGTTGCGCACTAGTAGTGGGGTTGTGGGGTGCTACAAAAGTCATGATCATGAGAGGATAGTATATGTGTCTAATGTTTGTTGCCTCTTATACTGCCATTGTGTTGTGTGTGTGTGTGTGTTTGTTTTAGGGCAACCTTTTCAGGTTGGTTAAAAGGGAATCCCAATGGGCCACTGGAGAAAAAGAACACCCAATTTGGGGGTTATTGCTTGGGGCCATGAGGAATACACCCTCCGTACACGGCATTTGGAAAGCCAGAGAGATGCGAGAGAAACCAAGCGGCCGCTTGCAGACAGGCGTCACTCTGCGAGCAAATCACAATCTTATACAGACAAAACTAGTTGACAGCATCACCAGTACTACAGCAAGACATCAAAGAACAACAAACCAATGCTAGCCCAATTTGGCAGAATGTATGGGGAGACCTCAAGTGCTCGGTTGAATGCTTTGGTTATAGGAGAACACGCGTAAAGCTTCTCTCTTTTTCTTTGGGCGGGAGTCCCTTGACATCAACTCCCACACATGTGCTGCTGATGGACGAAATCCTGCACGACCAAAGCATGCAATGATTCGCTTTCCCGGCAAATACCAACCCACCATGGTTTCCCTTGTTTTCAACGTGGTTTCCCCTTTTTTTAAAAAGTAGGCAAATTCCCCCCCCCCCCCCACGCCATCCCACGCCATCCCACGCCATCCCCCCCCAAAGCCCAAGGCTCGGGGCTTCCGACGGTGGTGGTTCCAAGGCAGAGGAAGCTGCTGCAGTTCCGCAAGGTCCAGGCGGAGGCGGAGATCTTCCACCTCTGCGCCGGGTCCTCGGGCCCTCGACCGAGAGTCGGGAGAGTCGGGTTGTAGGCGACCGGATCAGCGTCCCCTTTGTGGGCCGCGAGCCGTTTTTTTTGTTTTGTTTTTTGTTTTTTTCTTTGTGGGTATCCAGTTTTGCAGGTTTATTGCAAGGACATGAATAGTTTTTTGGGGCTGGTTCAAAAGGACCACTTTGAGGAGACAAATCGCAGGATATGATTTATTTGAGGCGGGCCCATGACCTCTAGCGGGTTGCTTCCTTTGTTCCTTTTGTTTGGAGGGAGGCCAGACCCAACACACTGGTGTCGAGTGTCCATGTCCTTTTGGGCAGAATTGGAACTTCAACTGGAAAAAATGCACCCCTGTTTGATCCATTCCCACAAAAAGAACAACAAAACACTGAACAACGTTCAATGAAGAAATTCGTGGTGATCCAGTTGGGGTCCTGAGGGCCAAAGGAAACTGTTCCGGGAACTCGAAGCCGGGAATCCCCTCAGAACCCGCATCCTTTATGAGGGATGTATGAAGCGATTCAACAAGCACAGAGGATGGGAGCCACTTGCTTAAGACCTGGGTAGATGAAGGCTAAGGGGCAATCCCAACCATACACGGGTGCAGCCTCCTTTTGATTCCTTACCTGGTTCTGGGTAGGCCATTTTAATACCAGGTTTTGATTCTGACTCATGTGTCATCTTGCCATTACAATTTGTTAACATGATATTTGGAGTCTCCTTCAAAAGTACTGCAAGGACCAAATCCTGCACCAGTTCGTAGGTGGCTTACTTCTGTCAGTGTCTACAGGGCTGTATTCATCCCAAGCGGTGCGAGGTGTGGATGCTGTCCATCCACAGAATGTTGGAATCTCCTTTTGGAGGAACCGTTTGATTTGCAGGGGAGTAGTATATGTGGTTGGCTAAATATGACACTGAATCCGGTCCTTTCGGCGTGTCTGTTTTTTAAGGTTGGACCCCCCAAAAGGATGGGTTTCCTTGTGGTGTCCCTTCAAACACCACTCAAAATGGAACACCCTCAAAAAGAGACAGACCCATATGATGCTTGGCGTGGGGTTGGGCCACTGCATCTCTTTTGGGGAGGAAATTGCTTGGGATGCCCTGGTTTCCCTTCAGGGATCCTTCTACTCGAAAAATCGGTAAACACTGAACCACATAATGGCAAGCTATCCTCTTTCCAAACAGTCGTGAAAGTGGACAAGGGGGCCTTTGTTGGATGATTTGAAACCCAACTTCAGATTATATGTTGAATTCCCCTACAGGTTTCTGTCATGCTTAGACAACAGGTGTCCGGCTCACAAAAAGGCATCCACTTTTCACATCCCAACCAAGCTTGCCTGGTTTCATTCTCTCCAAGCCCGCGCGCGCTCAAAGCGAATCGCTGAGAACCCAAGCCCCGAGCCGCCGAGCCCCCCGCTGAGTTGAAGACTGGGGATTGGATCGACTGCTTGGTGCTCCATGCTGGGCTTTGGCTTTGGCGCAGAGGTGTCGCGGAGTCGCCGGGGCCCCGCAGGGCTTTGGGGGGCGTGGTTTGGATGAGTTGGGGGAGTTGGGGTGGAGGGGTTTTCGGGGATCTTTGTTGAACTTATTTCGCACTTCAAGGTTCGCGAAAGCGCTGCTGGATGAACTGCATGCTGATAATGCTGGGGTGTGGGGCTCGGGCCAAAATTGTTGCCAAATCACCATGCTGGGCAATTGTGTGCATTTTGCCAGGCAATGTTGCGGGCTCGCTTCTCCTAATGCTTTCTTTCTGGCCTGATGATTGCTTGCTTTCTTTCTTGATTGCTTTCGTCCCCCCCTCGTCGCTCAAGTGTAGTGGCTTCACTCGATACCGTCCACCAGAGGGTTCCCTGCTGCCTTTCAGGTCACTGAACCGGGATCTTGGATGGTTCGGCATGGGAATCGAATCAACCCCTGAGAGGCCCGCGCTACGCCTTAACCCAGCGAGCCAAAGCACACAAGGCCGGCCTTGTTTTGACCAACTGATTCTTTATGGGGGTGTCTGTTTGATGGTTCTCTTTGCAGGCTGGCTGCCGCAAATGTTGAGCAAGTGATGTTGAACTTGGTGGCCCTTTCACACATGGTCAAACCACCTTATGGGGTTGCCATGGACTTCGCGTGCCGCAAGTCGCTGACCGCAGCCAGAGGCATAGTTGATGATGGCGTGTACCTCCGCACCGCGACGCTCTCATTCATCGCCGGCCAAGTAAAGCGGATACGTGGCTCAACATCTGCGGCGCGGGTGAATGATGAACTGAGAAAGCTCAGCTACGTTGCGGACGTGTAACCTTCACACAAGTGGTCGGAGGTCAACCTCGTATCTTGACTTCTAGGCCGAGCTTCGCGGTCGCAGGCGGCTGGGCCAACAAGTCGCAGGCGGCTGGGCCAAGAAGTCGCAGGTGACAAGGCGCAATGAGGTGAGAGTCACCAAATTGGAGCTCCACACTCAAAGGTATATGCCTGTCGCCTTTGTTGCGTGTGTATATGCATAATATCTATAATATATATATATATACACAATGATGCGGTGACAGACATATAGCTTCAAAACGTCCCTTTTCAGGTCGGTTCTGGGCTTCTTTGTGACTAAGGACCAACCATGAATCACCAAACCAAGAAACATGAAGCGACCAATTTGGGTTGGAAGAAGGGGCTCATCTGGCTGGTGCGATAGGCAGGAATGATTTAAGAAAGTCATCCAACTGGCGGTTTCCTTCAAAAGGCAATCCCGAACGGTTCATTCAAAACCTTGCCAGTGCTCAGTAGCTAATGACCTTCCAGATGTTAGGAATGAACTTAGTGTTCCCCTTAAACAAAACTACCATTTTTTATTTTTTATTTTAATTATTTTTCCCGGGTCTCCTAGCTGTCGCACCGACAAGTCACAGCTCAGGATCGCCCAGAAGCAGACGGAGGCCTTGCGGCGCTCCCGGGAGTACCAGGCGCTGTTCCTGGTAGCGCAAATTGGCGGATTCTGAGGACATGGTCGCCAAACTTGGGGAGGGGGGGGGGAGGAACTAAAATGGCATTTGTCGTGTTGATGTCCGTCGAAACTCCAAACTTGAGGGACCTCTCTTTTTTTCCAAGTTCTTGGCAGCGCGGTGGCGGATTCTGACCTGGATCGCCAGTTGCTGCTTTATTCCATGCACTTTACCCCAAAAACTAGCAACAGTGTCTGAAAAAAGCAGCAACTTGGCTATCTAGGGAGGACATGGGTCGCCAAAATTGGGGTGGGTGGGGGGGGGGGGGTGTAACTAAAATGGCCTTCCTAGATAGCCGAGTTGCAGCTTTCTTTTTTCAGTCACCGTTGCTGGTTTTTGGGGTAAAGTGGATGGAAAAACACAGCAACTGGCGATCCAGGTTTGTCATGTTGATGTCCGCTGAAACTCCAAGGATTGGGACCATTTGGCAAGCATGTTGTGTTCCAACAAGGGGCGCCCAAGCAGAAACACGGACACAGCCAATGCTCATTTTGCGGCAATACCGATTCATTTGGCCGCCACCCTTTGGTGTCTCTTCAATTTGATTTGACACCTTCAAAAGGAGATGGTTGCGTGAATAAAGGCCAAAACGGGCCTGGATGTTGAAGCAATGCTTGCCCAAGCTGAATGCAACTAGGTATTCAGCAAAGGAAACCAGCTGGAAGCCCTATCATGTACTCAGCCTTCCAGGGTTTTGTGGTTGGATGCAGTTGGATTACCTGGAGTCTGATCCAAGCTGAGTTCTATTTTATGGTGGGCTAAATATGACACAGCATTTGAACAGGTGCTTTCCGGTGTGATACAAAGAGGCTGGTGAATTACAAACAGGATACTCTCCCCTCATGAGGTGACTGGGTGTGTTTGTGCCGCACAAGCGCCCTCGACTTGTTTGGGTCCCAGTACCCTCCCACAAACAAACATGGAGCCTCTGCTGCCCCCTTGAAAGGATAATGGTCGTTGTGTTGCTGGGAGCATCCCGCAGGCCGGGGCCGAGTCATCCCAGAAGCGAACGGGCCGAAGAGATCCGCAGCGCCCGGCTGTGGCGGTCGCCGGCCAGGTGAGGCACCGGCGGTACTTGCAAGTCACCGAGCGGGCTGGGGCGCCCAAGCGAACGTCAGGGCGTCAGGGCGTCAGAATTCCCTAGATTTCCCCTTAAGGTGGGTTCTAAACATGGATGTTGTTGGCGAAGCATTGAGCCAACCATGGCACTGCTTCGCGCCGTTCCTGACGGATGACTGCCCATTGGCAGTTTTTTGGTGGGTCGTTACATGGAGTGAGGCGCTTATAGCTGTTCAAGCAACAATTGTATAGCCATACCAGACCACAAGGGTAGAAACTTGGCTCCTTTTCGTTTTCCCGGGACCAAATGTCCGCCTTCCGCTCGGTCTTAGGCGGCTCACCTGGGGAAGTACAACTTACGGACCATGGTGCACATCTACCTTCACTGTTCTTTGCATGCTTTTAGTTGTTTTAGGTCTTTGGTTCGGTGCGTTGTTAGCGGGCTGCGAAAAACGGAGCTTGTTGCTACCAAGGTTTGGGAAGCTAGCCGTGGTGATTTTTTGCGCCCAAGCTGTCAGCGGCTTAGGGTAGCCATTTGTGAAGGTAAAGGGAGAGCCAGGCATTCGACATCCAAGCACAACTCCGTGGCAAAATATGGGGGGAGAGCGTAAAACCACCATTTTGGGGGTCTTCTGAAGAAAGACACCCACATGTAAATCCTAAGAGACCCGCCAAATCCAGTTTTGTGGGTCTCCATTTGGCGCCTCAAGTTTCCCCATGCCTTACTCGTGAAGTTGGCAAACTCGCAACTGTTTGCTGTGTGTGCTTCTCCATTGGGAAAAAAAGGAGAACTTCTCGGGGGTCCCCATGACTTCAGCGCAGTATGGCCGGTAGGCTGACCATGTCGGGTGCCCCTTACCGCAATGCTGAGCGGCAATGCTATGTGTGTTGTTCTTTGGCTGAGGTGAAAACCAAGGTGGGCGGCGATGTGAGCAACTTGGCCTTCACTCATGCCTTGCCCTCAGAGTGGAATGTCGGCTGGACAGCCGTCCAAGCTGTCTCCCCTGCCAAAAGAAATGCATCCCGGTGGGCGGCCCCTTCTGCCAACAAGCTGGTGCTCATGTTTTGGATCGGGTTGCCCTTTGAGAGAAGAAGCACCAACAAATGTGAAGGGGAATGCCTTCTTTGTACACATGCAAAGTAAGTGGGAAAGGCTTCAGTTTGGAGGTACACCAGCCTTCCATAACCTAGGGGTTGGGGGCCCTGCTTTTCCAACACCCCCTGCTTGTGGCACAGTTCGGGGGTCAACAAAAGTGCCCGGGGTACAGGGTCCACGCGGGGCCCTACTCTTTCAACCCGCTGACCCTGGGGAATTTTGAACACGAGAACTCAACTAGCCACACCCCCCCAAAATCACGTACCCCCCTAAGGGATTGCATCCAAACATGTTCTTTTGGTTTCCCTTTCAATACCGGTCAAGGGGTCAAATATTTGGAGAACGTGCCAGAAAGGTCGCTATGAGGCTTCCACCTAGTTGGGGGTGGAAACCATCCTATGGCGAACTAATCCCAGTGGATCGCAGGCAAGCCATTATAGTAGGTACCAGCAAAATGTCCTTTTAGTTGTCAAAGGGTGGCAAGCCCTTGGTTGCCTGAATTACCAAAAGTGTCTTACTCCCTGAGTTTCTGGACTTTTGGGAAGACCACTTGAGTGGTAAACACATAGTTTGGCTCCTTTTCGTGGTCGTCCATTTAGGAAGTGAGGTGTTCTCCTAGAATCAACTCATGCCCTAACACACGATGCCATAGTACCCGCTTCGAACGCAGTGTCTCTCAGGTCTGCCTGGGCGCCTGGTCGATCATCTCGGCCCTCTCCAATGCCCGCCGGGTCAGCGAATCTGCCGCTGGCATCAACAAAAGACCGGAGAATTGCTGAATGACCTCGGTAGACTTTTGGTCGTTCAGGTGTCCCTATGCGTTTTGTTGTCTGGGGGTATCATCGTTGAGATTGGTTTAAAGGGTCACCCCCGGGGAACACACTTTTTGGGGTGCCCTTGTTTAAACACACACACCCATATTAGGTGTGTCTTTAAATTTCAATTGATCTTTACCAAACACAAAACCAAAGAAGCGGTGTTCGTGTGGTTCTCCTGAAAATAAGGGTCAACACAAAGAGCCGCCAGTTTTGTTTGTTTGCAGCCGCCTTTGTTTTCCTTTGTTTGTTTGTTTGTTTGTTGTTTGTTTTGTTTCTTTTCCTCGGCTTCCCGTTTTCTCCAGCCGCCTCCATGTGCCAGAGCAGCCGAATGCTTTTCCACGAGGCCTGCCGCCACGCGGTGGCGCGGCGCTCCCATGCGCGCCAGGGGTTGGCCAAGACGCAGGACCGGAGGAATCCTTCAACCCGGGTGAGTGAAATTTAGTAAGGGACACTCCCGACCAGTCATGGTTGTTGTTGGGAAACATTTCCCATTCTTGCTTATTGTGGGTTTGGTGGGAAATCCCCACTCAACTGCTAAAGTTTAAATTTTAGCTCCCCTTCCAACGTCAGCCAAGCAGTAGGTGCAGATGTCCGCTTTAGTTCTTTACATGGCTCTGGGCAGATGATTTGATACCAGGTGTTGTTTGTGACTCAGTTATTTTTTTTGGGCGGGGTTTCTATCCATTTCTTGGGGATTCTGCCACTGTCTGGTGAACATGATTGGCAATCTCACGAGTTCCGTTTTGGAGTTTGGTCACTTTATGGGAAGGCCACATCAGTGGTAAACAAGAAGTTTGGGAGCTTTTCTTGGCGAGTCTCAGGAAGCGTGCAGCTAGGCTTTTCACCTTTCGCCTGTTTGGTGTTCCTCCATTTTCGCTTTCAACCAGCAGAACGTGAGCACTTTTTGCAGGACAACAAGTGGGATCCGTCCGTTTTCCTGGGCTTACGTCCCAAGAGCAATCCAGGGCTGAGCCATCAAAATCCGAAGTGAAGGTTGGACAATTTCCAGAAGTTGGATAGTCCTTTGCATGGTTTTAGTACAAGGTGTTGATTGTCTTTCCTTTGGCCTTCCTAAAAAAAAGAGATAAGTTTGGTGATTACAAGGCAATTATGATTATAACCATTTGTTTTTTCAGGATTCAACCGGCACCTTGAACCTCACTTGTTTGCTCCTTTTTTCCAAACGGTAGGGGGCTTACGGGACGGAGAGGGCTAGATCCTATGAGTAAGCTCGGGTTCTGTGAGCCGCTCCGCAAAGAGAACTTTCCTTCCACTAGCAGAAGGCACCGGTGGAAGGATACCTCCTCTTGAAGGGACCCCCCGTGTCAAACTACCATGTTAGGGAGTGGGAAGAAGGGTAACCAAGAGCGGAACAAGTGTGTTCCGTTTGGTGGCATCCTTTGTGCTTTCAGGGATACATGGTTCAGCAAGTCTTAGCCACCCTGTTTAAGGGACTCTATGTGATAGTTTGTTCATCAGTGAGCTACTGTGCAAAGACGAAATCCAACGCACAGCACCTAAGAAACCATGGTGGACAACATAACGTTTGTTGGTAGGTACAGGGGAATCATCATTCCAGGGTTTCTTAGGTGATGCGAAATGGATGTCGTCCATCTACAGTATGAACCATGACTTGCAGTTTGAATCAAGCTCCCAAATGCAACCGCTGAGAACCAGCCACGAGGATGGAAATCCAGAGGTGCACATCGGGCTACTGTTTTGCAGCTCATGGGGTGTTCTGATTCGTGGATGTGCTTGTTCTCAAATTCTGAACCCTCTTTTGGTTGGCAAATGGATGCGGAGAGGAAACTAACCATAAGGGATCCCTATTTTGAGACACGCCCATGATGTGAATCCAAACAGATGCGCCCTGTGGGTATCCCACATCGGAACTGAGTGAGACAATAGGTGTGCTTCCGTTTGGGGCAACAGTCGGTTGCAGATGTCCGCTTACAGCAATGAACCCTATGTCGCATGAAGCTGATATTCCATTTGCTCAACATGTTCATATTCCTGTAGGTTTAATGGGAATCTATCACTATTGGACTACTGCTGGACATGTTTATTTGTTGCTTGAGAGTACGTGTTGTTTGTTCAAGAAAGCAATGGAAGTGAGGGAGCAGGTGTTAGGGCTAATCAATCATGGAAGTGGAAAGAAGGCAGTTATCATCCTCCAACCCTGCGATGGTCAGCTTCCATGCGAGTTTCGTGCTTCGGTCTGACAGGAGCTTGCAGGGAGTCTGCTGTGCCTTGCCTGAAGTTTGGGGAGCTTCTTGTAGAAGGATTGCTGATATTGCTGCCTTCATCGACTCAGCTCCCCTTCCTCATTCGGCTCGTGGACTTTTTTTTTTACGTGCCAGCTTAGTCACAAGCGACAACACTTTGGTTTTTGGGGAAGGCCAACTAATCCGCTTGGGAAGTGAGTTGCAAGTTCAAGATGTTCGCTTTTGTTTCCCTCTTGGTTTTAAAACGGACATGGTGGTGAGTGGTGTATGAGGTTTCTTGGTGGCATTCTGAGGAAATTTGAGGAATGTCATGCAGTGTTGACCAGTTGAACTTTTGCTTTGGAGTGATTGAGCTGTCAAGTCCGTTCCTGCGCAAACGTGGCAAGATGTGAGACTTCAGGATAGCTTCCTGACTCAAGGGGAATGTACACAACATGACGTCTGTAGAAACTGGAAGTGTGAGTTGATGTCATGTGTCCTCGCAACGTACCAACCATGTGGGAGTCTTGGGTTATCCTTTGGTAGTCTGTCGAAGGTGCCCTCAGCCCTCAATCCCTGCTCCAGCCGCCTTTTGTCTCTGTCCAATCTTTGAGAAATCGAGGGATCCTCGTTAGGGAGAACGTAGCCTGCATTTGGCCGCATGGACCAGGGTTTGTGTTGGATGTGGTTGGTTTCACTTAGAACTGTTTAGGGATTTGGTGGATTCCCAAATATTGCAAGTGAACCCACCACATCCAACCAATGCATGAAGGCAATTGCTGCAAATTAGAGGGCTCCGCTTTGTTCATCTAGATAAGAAACTCCTAAAAGTAGGAAATAAGCGGGCTTGATGAGTTGCCGTTTGGACCGTTTGGACCAGCCCAAAATGGCAGCCCTCGCAAAACAACACCGATTTGGACCATGTGTCAGCTTCCATTGTAGGAAAGAAAGTAACCAGCAATCACTTAAATGTTGCGACCAATTGCTGACCCATTGGTTACACCCCTTTTCGATACAACATGTCGAAGCAAAGGAGCCACGGAGGCTCTCCGTTCAATCGGGCCAACGAACGTCTCTCTCTCTCTCTCTCTCTCGCAGCTGGATGGACAAAGTCTGGAAAGCTGAGCGCTCTGAACGGAGCTTTCGAATCCCAGTGGAACCAACGAACGAACCAAGTTGAACGTATCAAAGCCACTGTGGTGAGATACATAACTTTACAGCCTCCGGCTCAGTCCGCCGACATTGTCCTCTCCCTTTTTTCCTTCTGCCTCTCTCCCTTGTCTCCCTTGTGTGTTCTGTCGTCCTCTCTCCCTCCCTCTGCTCCCCATCCTCCCCATCCCCCCAAGCCTCTCTATGCCCAATCTCCCTCTCTGGTATGTATGTATGCATATATATATATATATGTGTGTGTATGTCTGTCTGTCTGTCTGTCTGTCTGTCTGTCTGTCTGTCTGTCTGTCTGTCTGTCTGTCTGTCTGTCTGTCTGTATGTATGTATGTATGTATGTATGTATGTATGTATGTATGTATGTATGTATGTATGTATGTATGTATGTATGTATGTATGTATGTATGTATGTATGTATGTATGTATGTATGTATGTATGTATGTATGTATGTATGTATGTATGTATGTATGTATGTATGTATGTATGTATGTATGTATGTATGTATGTATGTATGTATGTATGTATGTATGTATGTATGTATGTATGTATGTATGTATGTATGTATGTATGTATGTATGTATGTATGTATGTATGTATGTAATGTATGTATGTATGTATGTATGTATGTATGTATGTATGTATGTATGTATGTATGTATGTATGTATGTATGTATGTATGTATGTATGTATGTATGTATGTATGTATGTATGTATGTATGTATGTATGTATGTATGTATGTATGTAATGTATGTATGTATGTATGTATGTATGTATGTATGTATGTATGTATGTATGTATGTATGTATGTATGTATGTATGTATGTATGTATGTATGTATGTATGTATGTATGTAATGTATGTATGTAATGAATGTAATGTATGAAATGAATGCAATGGATGAATGTATGAAAGACGTCCAAAAACATGGAGTTTGTCCAGATTTTTGGCAAAAGGATGTAGGAAGCCCAAGCCAGCAAAAAAGCCGGCAGGGGGAATCGAGCCTGGGACCCCTGTTTTGCGACACCGGCTCCCCGAAGACTACGTTTAGTGGAACGTCATCAAATTGCCGGTACGCGGGGGAGGGGGGGGGGGGGTGGCGACCGAAAAACCATGCGTATTTGACGTGTCCCGGGGGGGGACTAAGGGGGGGGTTATCCTCTATCCTCTCTTAGGTATCCAACACTCCTCTCTTAGGTATCCGACACGCCGAGCAATGTCGGCGGACATGCAGAGCCACTGTGATTCAGTTCACATGGTTGTTGTTGGGAAGCATTTTGCATTTGTGCTTATTGTGGTTTAGTGGTTGAAATCCAACCACTCAACTGCTAAAATTCAAATTTGAGCTCCCCTTCCAACGTCAGCCAAGTTCAGGTCGCTGTCCTTGCGCAGCAGCGGCGCGAACGGGATCTCCGCCTTCCGCCTGGCGAAGCGTTGCTTCCCCGCGCCCGGGCGCCCGAGTTTGGAACGCGGGCGACAAAGGAAGCCGAAGTGGGTCCCCAAAAGGCGGTGTTCCACTGCAAGTTTGAGGGTTTTCAGGGTTCCATGTGAGGATAAGGGGTTTGGTGCTGGCACTTTTTAGCTTTCCTCCTCAGTGTGCGGACTACTTTTGGAAGACCGTTTGAGTGGCATGCGACAAGTGTGGACGTGTGCTGGCCATGGCTATTACAGGCGTCTGAAAGGCGTTCTGGGGATTGTTACCTTCCAAGACGTTGCTCGAGCAACGTGGGATAAGGGAAGGATACCATTGGCATGTTAGTTGACCCTAAAGCAGAAGACAGGTTGGCGTTGATTGTTTGTGATGCGTTTTGCAAGTGACAAGATGCTAAAAGGTTGCAGGTCCAATCAAAGAAAGAGCCAAGAAGCCAGCCAAGAAAGGGTGGGGAACTGGGCAAATGGGTTGACCCGATCAAAGCGAGGGATGCACGCAAAAGGACCACCTCCGACAAAAAGGATGCGGAGGTTACAAGGATGCTCATGTCCATTTCCATACATTTGCCAACCCCTTTGCCCTTTTATTTTCTTCTGGATGTCCTTGTCATTTGCCAAGTGACACTCTTTTGTCGGAAATAGAGGGTTCCCTGATCGTTGGTTTTTCCAGCAAGAACCGCATCAGTGGCCTTCACGAATCTGATGAGCTAGTGCACGACGAGCTCAATCCCTGCTGGGCTCCACCAGAACTCACCGTCCATGGCAACTTTGTGCCCGGAGTCAAACGGGTGGCTGCGTTGCTTTGCCCGCCGAACGTGTAGGAAAAGCGCCCCCACGATCGCAGTGGTTTGGCGCGCCTGGAAGATAGCGAGCCGAAAGAGCTGCACGACACCGGTTCGTATGCAGACATTACCGGCGAGAGGTCTTTGTGGATTGGTTGACTTAAGGCATGAGAGAAATCCAAGTTTTAAGCCCTCGACAAGTATGAATAAATTATGGCAGTGAGTCTGAATGAATAACTTTCCTCAAGGATCGGCGGTGGACACAAATCCCCATCGAATTGATGTGCACTAAAGCCCCCCCCCCAGCAAAAGTCGCCATGGGTCAAAACCCAAATCGTACCCCCAGTGAACATCCCAATCCAACCACTAAAGTAGGTTCTAACATGGGTGGTGAATTCACCAAATCCAACCAAAATGGGATCCCGAAAGGATTTTGACCCCCAACGGAAACTTCATGGAAAAAAGCGGCCCGACCAGCCGGGCCGCTTCGCTTGAGGTGGCATCGCCAGGCAGTCCTCTCGCTCGGGTCTCGGGTCTCGGGCCTTGGCAAAAGGGGATGCTCTGCAAGTTTTTACATGGGTGTGGCTCAAAGTTAAACAGGGGCAAACCGCAGGTTTTGGTACCCATGTTTCCACTTACCAGGGCAACCCATTTTGGAATTCCGGTTTTTTGAGCCACAGCCACATGGAACCCAAGAAGGGGGTCCCCCAAACGGCGCTTTCTCTGCAAGCCGATGACACTTTTGGAGGGTTCCATGAGTTAGTCTCTAGGGGAGTAAGCCTTTTTTCTAAAGATGCACCAATGACAGGACAGCACGCCACGTGCCATGGGCAGCATGTGGGACGGAGCCTCCTGTCAAGCTTTGGTCATTTCTCAGCATGAGATGCGTTGATATTCTCCTTGGAAATCAGACAGGATTCCCCGACACTTGGTGGCCCTTTGGTGTGATTGCAACCTCTGAGCCTTTTAGGAAAACCTGGAAAACATGGTATTTACACAGAACAAACAACAGAAGCCCAACTTCTCAAAGGTGGTGCGAGATTTTCGCGGATTTCGCGAATCCACGGCAGTTCCCAGTTGAAAACCCAGCCAAACGTATTGACCGAGGGCTGCAAAGCGGCAGCTGCTGCATCGAGAGGCAGCCACGCTGCGGATCGTGGAGGACGAACCGAGCGCGGGCTTCCGGATATTGTTTTTCGCTGAATCGGGGAGAACAACACGGATGTTCTCGCTTCCCGGGTTCCGTTTCGGACATGAGCCACTTTCTGGGTTTCGACCATGTTAGTGGCAAGCACACAACCTCAGACTTTTTCTGATCGTTTTCTCAACCTGGAGTGTCCGTTTCGGTATCCATAAAGAAGGACCCCCCTTTTGGTTTTCCGCAGAACTCCTGGTTTGATTTTGATCCGGAATGTGTCCAATCCCTTGTGGGGATTGAGACCACTTTTGGTCCGGGGGTTCCAATCAAGGGCCTGAGTTTAGGACCCGACGAAGCAGGCAGAGGCTGGTAGGGATAAACCAGCCTGACAAAGCCGGGGATTTTGGTCACAACCGCCGTTCGAAGTGCCAGACTCGGTTCAAAACGCGAAAGAGAGGTTTATTAAGCATGTCGGTTGCATGGCATAAACCTGCTCCGGATTGTTTTGAAGTCGACGGAAGGACAGTATTCATCAGGGGTGGTTCCAGTTTCGAGAAAAGGACACCAAATTGAAGGTTTCCTCTGACTAGGGTCCTCCAGGTCAATCCGAGTTACGAACTTGACATTGCTGCCTCCTGATGTGCGGGGGGATCGGGGGGTTGGGGGGGTTGGGAGATGAATCTCCACCGACTTCTCATTTCCAAAGGGTCTTAAATAGAATAGCTCCGAGGAGCTTCGCCTTGAGAGCACCTGCCATCAACTGCGCTGGGCTGGCTGGGCAGAAGCTCGGCTCATCTCGGCCAGGATTCCAGGTTGACCCGTTTCCATATTTTGGGAGAGGAACCCACTTGTCAACCGAGAAAAGGTCCCCCTTTTCCCCAACTGAGAGGTCTGGGGCTACCCTCAGCTTGGGAAGGGACAGCAGCTTGAAAACTGAAGACCATGTTTTGTGCTCTCCTATTTTGACACATACACCTGATTGATTTGGTAGATGGCACGATTCCCAGTACTGTAGCTGTGGGTCAAAAGGAGTTCCCTTTGTGTGGGGAATTCATAGGGCAATTCTTTGGATTAGTGTCCTCTCTATTGATTGACCCTCAGACTTAAAATCCAAGTCTACGGCTGTCTCTTTACGGGGTGCAAGTTGGTTTTTCTTGGGACTTTTTTTTTGGCTGCACGTTGTTTTTCTTGGGACACCAAAAGGAAACCCCTGCCATTCCTGTGAGTTCCGATTCCTGCGGATGGACGGAATTCATTCGAACCACGTTGAAGCCATCAACAACCCCTGTGTCTCGTTTTTTTTTTTTTTTTTTTTTTTTTTTTTTTTTTTTTTTTTTTTTCGGAATAAGCCCGGGGAATCGAACCATAGGGCTTCTGAGCTTCTGAGCGGTGCGAGATCTGCGGATTTCGCGAAGCCTTCCGCCGCGTTTTGGGACGAACCCCACGCGTCTGCCTTCCAGTCACCGGCGAGTCTGAGGTGCGGGCCAGGATGCGGCACCTTGCCGAGCAGCTGCTGCAGGAGGCATGGCCCAAAGCCGTCGAGTATATGGGATGTTTGGAAGGGCTCTCCAAGTTCTTGGGCCCCTCAAAAACCCTTCTCGACCCGTTGTACACCTACTCAGTTTCCTATGGTCAAGGGAACAGGGCCCCCCGAATCCCAATAATTGGCGCCAACCGACCAAGCATGGCATCTATAGTGCTCATATACCTTGCATACCAAAAGGAACGTAGCGGTTACGAACCCGTCACATACTCATGGCGAGCCCATGCTCCAAATTTGGTGGATGAGAGTCCCTGCCACAGACCACAAAACCATGGCTAAATTACGGGAAATGTCTGAAAGTTCCGAATGTCGCCTAACTTGCAATACTGTGGATGCACGACGTGGATTGCGGAGCACCTAAGAAACCCTGATAGTTGAAATGGTCGGTATTTGCAGAGGAACACTCATTCAGGATTTTGTCCATCCACAGTACGGCCGGGGCATCCACCGTGCCTTGGTACCCCTTCGAGAGGAAAACGGCTCGCGGACGCGACCTCAGGTCTTGCTGCTTTGGCGCCCGGGTGCCCAGACTGGCCTCGAGATTCACCATTCCGCATTCGGTGTTTCATGGCTTCCTCTTGTGTCACTCACTTCCTGAGTTCCTGGACTTTAGAGCCACGTTTGTGGGTTTCGGCTATTTTGATGGTACACAAAAATAGATCAGCTTTTGTTTCGGGCCATCCACTCAGGAAGTGAGGTCAACAGGCTTTTTTTGGGTGTTAGATTGTTCTTTGCGCGAAGTTGACAATGCTGGAGGGCTGGGGAGCACAAAATCCCGTGTGTTCAACATGTTGTAAAGAGCTTCCTTTACTTGAAGCTGATCAGAATGTCAAGTTTGGTTCACTGTCAAGAGCTTGAGAGCAACAAATCTACAGGATTGCAAGGATGTCCCTTCTTATGAACATGTATACCTTACCCTCGGAGCGACCCCTTGAGGGGTAGTTGCAACAGCTACCGCTCCAACCCTGCATTTTCCCGTTAGTCTGTCTGATTTCCCTTTAAGTGAATCTTAGACCACCCACAATCTAAGACACCATCAAGCCCGGAGATTCTCCAAGAAGGAATCGCCCCAATCTTGGGTTTTTCTGCCAATTTCCCGGCTGTCCTGATAGTTTCAGAGCGAACACCCGGCACCGCTATCCATCCCATGGACTCCAAGGCGACGCCGCGGCGGTGGGCTCCAACACCGGCGGCACGCGCACCCGGCGCCTCGCGGCGGCGCAGGCGAAACGGGGCGAATGAGTGGAGTTTCATCCGGCAACTTGCCTTCGTTTGGCTAAAGCGGTCATAAACATCCTACATGGATTTGGTTTACTTGGCACACACCAGGATTTCCTCCTCAAAAGTTGCCGGGTTGCTGGCAACTTCCAGGAAAATTGCAACGTGTCCATCTCCGAAAAGTGAAACCGCGGGGCCCTTGCACACATACCGATTTATCGGCAATCCATTCTGTGGCCGTGCCCATAGGCGAAACGAAGTTGCTGATGTTGGTCTTGTGTTGGTTCTTGTTTGTGATTGTGTTGCTTTCTATTGTTGGTTTGGGTATGTGTCAAAATGGGGGGGGGGCAAAATGTTGATGTTCCTTACTGTTTTTTTGCGACTGGGGTATGTTTTGTTGGAGTTTGTTTGGCTATTTGGGTTACAGCCACTTGTTGGCGAAATAAAACAGCTCGGAATGGGTTGAATGTCCAACAAACGGATGGTGTCGCTCGGGAAAGCAAAAGGAGAATCACCATTTGATGGTACCTTTAGAAACAGAGCAAAGTGCTGATGGGTGCCCTTGGATCAGAGCCTTAGGCCAGCGACATAGCCTGCGATCGCTGGCCTGGGTTGAAAACCCCTAGGCCACTTTTTCTTGGGTCAGTTTCATTACAAATGGATGGGCTTGTCTCATGCGGGTAGCTCCGGACTGGGTGGTTTCCCTTTGGTTTCCCTTTCAAACAAACTTCGAAAGGCTGTCTGAAAGGAAAGTTTGGCTGCCGTTTGTTGGTTGATATGAGCAATGGTGATTGGCAATATATTGTTTGTTTTGTAGTAGTTGTATTTGTTGTGCTTTCTGGTTCGAGGGTTTGCTGTTGTTGGTTTCAGTTTTAAGCGGTGTTGTTGGTTTCGAAGGGGCATGCTTTACATGCAGAGTTGCCTTTTTGCTTGCTCGCATCACATCCATTTCTTCGCAGCTTTCTGAGGGTTGCTTGAAATTTGAAGGGAATGCCTATATTCATTGGCATAGAAATCCATTTCTCAGCCCTTACTTTGTTTGGGTGTTTTTCAAATACGGGTCCAGTTCCACCAGTGAAACTCCAATTTCGCACCAAACGCCTCTCCCACAGGTGTTTGACAAGAGCGGCCTGCATCTCTTCTTCAGCGCAGGAAGCCCCAGCTCGATTTGCTCTTCGGCCAGTCATTTTTTGGTGACATGGATGTGTTTGGTTCTTTCGTTTTGTTCTGTTCTGTTCTCTTCTGTTGTGTGTTGATTTGTTTTTGTTTGAATGTTTAACTGTTCTTCCTATGCCGTTTCTTCCCGGGCGTTTTTTCATGATGCTCCTGCTGCCTCTTGAATCGAGTTTGAAGTCGTTTCTCGGTCGCTTTCTGCCCGAAATCACCTGAGTCACCATCAAAACCGGGTATTCGAGTGGTCTACCCAACTCCTTGTAAAGAATCAACAGGGCTGCAGCTATTGATGACTGGGACTGGCTCTTGCTAACCTTTACTTACCCGGGTTTGATTGTGACTCACCTTTTGACCTAAGCTTTCGGAACATGAACATCCTCCCCTCACTTGCAAGAAGCGAATCACATGTGACAGGTCGGGTTAAGGACTCATCCAGATTCCACTCAAATGAGAGCAGTTCGGGCGGTCCTGAAGGTTTGGTTCAAGGCCTCTTGCTGTGATACCAAAGAGCTCTATGAAGATGTAGTCCAACTTTGGTATTATAAGGGTGCGAGGATCCGGCAAACTTCGCAAACTGACATTTCTTGAAGGTAGGAGATGCCCCATCCACACATTGGCCACACCCAGCCACACCGCGGGTTGGTTCACGGGTTGGTTCACGGAGGCTTGGAGGCGGCTCCAGCAGGAAGAGAAGGCGCCATCTCGATTCGTCCGATTCGTCCGCGTTGAATCTTTCGGGTCCCAAAAGATGCGAACAGGACACACACATGACATGTGTGTGTGTGTGTGTGTGTTTCTGTGTTTGTGTGTGTGTGTGTTTCTGTGTTTGTGTGTGTGTGTGTGTTTGGGTCGTGTGTGTTTGGGTCGTGTGTGTTGTTTGTATGTGTGCTTGTTTTGTTTGAGGGTACCCCTTTGTTCAACCTGCTTAAGTAGGTTATAGCCATGGCTACCCACCAGCAATCCCCGTCCCATTTGCAACCATGGGTACGAGCTACTTACTAGGTGAGGCGCGGCCAAAGTCACCCGATTTCGGGACGAGAAGGGGGGAAGAGCTCCAAGTTTTCTCACCAAAATCAGGGGACGTTATCATGTCCTTGTCTAACTTCTGCTAGGAGGGGGACGAGCCCCGTTGAAAATAAACTACCCCACAGAAAGCTGGCCAGTTTTTCAGATGGCGTGTTTTAAGGTCAATCCTTCCCTTGCCCCAATGTGAGAGTTTCTCAAAATAGCAATCGGACAGCTGTTTGGTTGGTATTCAAACGACAACCAAAAGTATGTCATGTGAGAATAATTTACATACATATACATATGTACCATTATTGTATTTTTAGCAAAGTCAAGCAAGCCCCCGGTGTTTTGATTTTTGTCCAGTCCACGGACTCAGCGGGCTTGGCTTGGCAGGTCATGACCATGGAGGAAGCTGTGCGAAAGCTGGAGGCCTTACACGGGGCTCCAAGATGGGGGAATGTCCTGCCAGATGCGTGTTTCTCAGAGTTCCCTAAAAGTGGTCTACCCTATTCTTGTGGTGTCCCTTGAAAAGACATGATGCTGGGGTTTTTTGTTGG
>CAUJNA010003627.1:645000-657699 GCA_963377175.1 Effrenium voratum
GAGCAAATGCTGATGGTTTGGGGCCTCAAGCAGATAGAAGAATCCGTTGAGGTGATTTGTTCCACGTGGGGTCAGCCACGGGGTCCTTCTCTTCAGAAAATGGGGCTGGCAAAGAGGAGGGGGTTCTGAAAATGATGCGCAGTGGGTCAGCTTTGGGTTGGCTGAAAGCTTGGAGGTATCCAAGCTTGTCTAAACAAGGCAGAGGAATCCCCGGTGGTCAACAAGCCGTTTGACCAAACCCGCTCAGGAAGTGGGTGAAATGGTTTGATGTGTGAGGACATCTCATTGCCAGACTGGGCACAGAGTTTTGTCTTTGTGACCCTTTTGGGCTTCCTTCATGTTCATGCATGAGGCCTGGTGTTGTTTTGAGGGTCTGTTTTTCATCTAGGTTTCAAGGGCAGCTAAGAAGGAAGCTGAATTTTCGGGGTCTAAACCCCTATGCTTTCTGACACACACACACACACACACTCAGGAGTCCATGAGCTTTGATACTCAGGCCACTTCACCTTCGGCCTGCACGGCAAAACCGCGCGCGAGGGAGAAAAGCGAGCGGCCGGCTGGCGAGGGGCACATGGACCGCTTGTCTTTCAGGGTTCTGTTCTGCTCTGGTTGTGCTACTATTTGTCGCTTTCTGTATGCTTCTCTGGGCATTCTCCGCTTTGTTTCCTGCTCTTGTTTGTTTTGTTTGTTTCCGGCGTGTTTTGCGAAGTTCGAGCATGCCAAAGGGAGGTTCCCTATGTCGATAACACCCAGGGTGGGCCACAGACCAGCAACAATCTGCGAACAGCGCTGGCGCAACTCTGCAACTCGGCGTGAGCTTCGAGCGGCGAGGCTCGAAGCCGCGCCGTCTCGTCGGAACTGGTCCCTCCTTGGCATCAAGTTGGCCCACCTTCGCACGCAACGCGAAAGGCCGAGGGCCAACTAGGCCATCTTCAGCCCGAGACGCACGCCAGCCCTGTTGCTGCCCAAGCGTGGCCCTGCACCGGAGGGCTGGGTTTCTAAGCCCCGTCTTTTGAAGCCACGGGAACTGGCCGCAACGCAGCCCGCACCGCCGCAACAGGCGCTGTGCAGGGCCCCTACGCAAGAGGTCGGTTCGGCGCAAGAGATGTTGAGGTCGCGTGATGGTAGTGAGAAATGGAACTGTGCATCAACCTTGGTGGTTCCCAGCCATCCGGTTCCTTAGCTTCTTAGATCTTTTTAAAAGTTGGTTTAGTGGTTGGGTTTCCCTTTATCCCACAAAATAAAAGCTTTTAGCAGGGGATCTGAGGACAGCCCAGGAACACCTCCCAACTTGAGAAGCTGCTCCATGTCCCCGTGGAACAAAACCATGGGGAAGCATGCGCACATGTGTGTGGGGAGGGCCCTTTTTGGACATGGATCCTTGAAGCTGGTTTCCGCGTAGTTCAGCCTTGCCTCAATCCTTCATGCCCAAGCCACCCAAAGTGCAGGTTTTGATTAGGGGTCGCATTTGGAGAGACCTTCACGGCACGGCGAGCGGAAAGCGCGCGACCGCGCGTGACCGCGGAGACTCGGCGACCGGCTGGCCGAAACACACGGAGAAGCCTTCTCGCAACCGACGTCAGCCGACGTCAGCCACAACGTGAGGGCCGCTTTTGCGACGAGGAATCAGATGAAACCAGAGTCTCAGTTTCGTGTGATCCCGTGTCAGACCTCCAGTGCCTCATGTTCAACGTTATGTTTTCAAGAGGTTCTCTTCAAAGTAAGCCAAATGAGTCTCTAAAGAAGCTTTGTTCTTCTCCGCATCTGGATGTCTGTTTCGCCGGCTGCATGTCGACACACACCAACCTGCCATAATCATGCCGTACACGCAGAAGTTTCATGCATGGTTCAGCTATGTTGTTCAAGGGTTTGCTAGTCTAGTCAAGGTCAAGGTTATTTCCTGTGTTTGTTGTGTTGTTTTCATGTGGCTGTGTGTTGCTATGTCTGGCTAATGTTGGCTTAGTTGTAGCTAGAATGTCGGACGAGTCTTTTCGGTTCATTGTGCTGTTGGAGCTACACATGTTGGTGTGCTATGTTGAGCTGTGATGTTCCACTTCCGTGCCCTATGTTGTACTCTGCGTGTGTTTGTGTTTTGGGCACCTATTCCAAGCCAATCGCCAGAGGTCTGTCATGTTAGGCAACTTTCACGTCCGTTCATGTCAACTTGTCCTGGTGCAGCGCTTCGACGCTTTGCTTGCCCGCCGTTTTTGTTTTGTTTTGTTTCCGTGTTTTAGGAGCCATTGACGGTTTTGGCACCCAACGGATCCGTGAAAACCAAGCAAAAGTTTGGGCCCGGCTTGGCAGCCTTTGATTTCACATACCTAGAGCCTCCGGCGGCTGAACTTTCAGCCGAGTTGATTGGCGGCCTGTTTTTCAGCCGGTTTCCAAAAAAACAGCCGAAACCAAAAAAAAACGCCGATGAGAAACAAGATCTGCCGATTTGGGCCGCCGCTTCGACACAAGACCAACCGGTCAAGGCCAGCTTTTGGGGTTGGGGCATGTGAAGGAGCCACAAACAATGAAGCGCCTTTTCTGCCATTTAGCTCTTCGAAGCTTTCTTGCACAACGCTATCGCATACGCTTCCCTTGTTGGCGGCGGACTCGGATGTGCCTCCGAAGTACTGCACGGGTCTTTAGGAACACACGTTCCAGAACTCGCCGTCCAGACTGTCTTGTTGACACTCTCCGGCTTAATCTCGCTGTTTTTCCAACCAAGTCCTCGCAGCCCTCACATGCAGTCGCGAGGGGAGACATAATCAGAGGTGCTCCCGATTCCAACGCCTGCTTGATCGCAAATGCTATGTGGTGCATGGAGTGGTATTTTGGCTTGAAACTGAAGCCAACGATTCGGAAAGCAAGCACCTCTTCAGCAAGAGCGGCGTAACCCCGGAGTAGGATCATCAATTTCAAATAGATTGCCGTAGCGCATGGACGGGGAAGCCACAAGCCGTGGCTATACACAATGTCCAGCAAAGAAACCGCCGCATTCAACGTAGTGCGGGCCACTTGTAAGAAACGAACACACCCCAAGGCAGCTGGAGGTTGTTGAAGAATTGCAATCCCTACATACCAAAGTAGCCATTTCAAAAGAAGAACCGAGTCTGACCCCTTGCTGTTCGTCCATGGTGCAGCGGATTTGGTCTTGCTGTTCAAAAACGCCTGGCTGAACGACCGCAACCCAGGGCTATAATTGGAAGCAAGGCACCATAAAGCAAAGTTGCCATGCGCACGTGTAAGCCGATCTGGCAAGTTCTCAGAGTCGCCAGGATTGTCAAAAAAGGCCAGCCGGCAAAAGACAATGATAAGGCTTCCAGCTAAGTCTCTCGCGAGGCCGAGTTTAAAGCAATGAAAAAAATCTAGGGCATACAACCTTTCGGGCTTTGTCGAATCGTAAGGCACCTGGCTGAAGACTGGATCCCTTGTCCATGGTCTTGAGCTGTACATTGTTGATGCCCAGGGTGGCTCGTCTTGCGGCTGATCAAAGCGCATGTTTGGCCCCCCTGCTGCACAAAATTGGCAGATTTGTAGGTCGTTCTTCTTGCCAAGGTTGGCATACGAACGAGTGAAGTCACAGAAAAATTCCCTCTGTTGTTTTAGGTCGCCCTTGACTGCCACCAAGGCTGCAAAAAATTGCTGGTCCCCTATTGTGATCCCTTCGTGAAATAAGCTGCAAATGTCCTTTGCCAGCAAATCCAGAGTCTCCTCAATGATCTTGTGGTGAGGCTTGTAAATCCATGAAGGTGAGCCAAAAAGAAGGTGTCTTGATAGGTACGAATGTCCCTTGAGATTGGTTGTTGCCCTGGCTGCAACGCGGGTGAGGAAGGTCTGGTCGCCACTTTGCTGGTCAAAAGGCACTGCGTGGGCTGGAAAGCCTTGCACAAAGCCTTTGCAGGCACACTTAGGATCCTCAGGGTGCTCATAGACTCCAAGAGGGCACTCCCAGCTGACTACCATAAAGTTCCCCCGTTTCAATCCCCGACCTTCGTCCCCAAAAATAGATATTGGGATTGTCCTGGCAAGTTGTTCTTCGGACCGATGGGTGTAAACCTCATGCGACGGGTGCTGCCATCGATACATTTCCCAGAAAGCCTGAAGCTCTGTTTGTAGTCCAAAGTTCCCGCCAGCCAATAAGCAAGGATGCTTGGGAATGAGAAACTTCAGCCAATCCGAAACTGTGACATGCGGAGTCAGCACCACCTCCTCACCAACTTCATGAGCTAGCTCACGGATCCCGATAGGCAGGGAGAGGTTTGATTTGAGGAACTTGCTGTACATGTTCCTTTGAGCATTTTTTCGCTCTCGGGGACCATCCTCCTCTCCCATGCCCTGCGCGGCGCGCAGAGTCCGCTCAAGCTCAGCGGCGGAAGCCTTGGCTCAGGTGAGCGAAGCATCCAAGGTCACAAGGTCTTTCCTTTTTACGGCTCAAGTTCCTTTGTTTCCTGTTTGTTAGCAAGCTGGAAACAGCAAAGGCTCCTGGCGTTGCAAACTTCTTTGGTTCGGAAAAAAAGCGACGGTCCTGAGAAAACTAACAGCGTGCACAGGACAAACTCTTTTTTTTGCTTGCGCACAATCAGGCCTGAAGCTTCAAACCTCTTGATGTGAAGCCCCTCAATGTGTTTCTTGATGGGTCCAATGCAAGCTGAGAGTCACCGTCCCCCATGGTCTCCGCCAAGTGCGTCATCATGGTGGCAGACACGGATGGGCCTGGCACACAGCTCCGAAAACAAGTGTCTGGATGCTGTGACTAACTTTAGAGTCAGCCGTTTCAGACCACAGTCACCTTTCACAATGCCCCGAATTGTTTGAAGCAGGCGTTGACAAAAACATGCATCGGTCACAGGGGTTGCAACAGCCAGCATCCCTTTGTCACAACGATTTGCATGCGCAATCATGCGCAGTCGATCAATGGTAGTTATTGAGCCCCCCCCTACGGCGCGGCAAGCACCACGCCACTCCAGTTGCTTTGCAACTGTCCCCAAAAGCTCCTAGGGCAGAACAACCTTTCTGAAGAAAACGAACCTTTGCCTAAATGGTCTTGCAACTGTTTCAGGAACCTTTACAGGGGGTGGTTTTTCAGTGGATGTTCATTTTTAAACAAACCCAAAAAAGGGCAACCTCTAAAAAGATGCACTCGCATGGTTTTGGACTGCCCTTCTTGTCTTGGGATGGCCCTGCCCCAGATAACTTCGAACTTGCAAGACTGGTTTCAGTCTTTCTTAGCCCTCTTCCGGGAAGACTGTGGCTCTGCCACTTTCTTGGGCACGGCTTTTGCGGCGGGCTTCCGTTTCTTAGGCTTCTCAGCTGTGGATGGAGTTGAGGAAAGCAGCGACCTCAGCATGGAGGAAAGTTCCACCAAACAATTTTGTTTAGGGTGGCTGACCGGCCTGCACCGAGGTTCAAGGCACAAAGCGGCGATCGCCCTTAGAGGCCCACTGGCCAGCCATAAGGGGAGGCCAAGGGACATCGTACAAGTTGGGGCCATTCGGTGCCGTGACGGGCCAAGTGACCGTCGAAGAAAAACGAGACCAAAAGGGCGTTCATGCCGTGAGACAAGCGCAGTTGCGCCGAGGCTGGCACGTTTGGCGTCCTTCGTCAAGAAGCTTCCTCAAGGACTTCTGCTTCCTGTAGCGGGGGAAATCAGGGCGCCTGTGAGAACAGCGCTGTCCAGGGCTACCGAACCGTCTAACTGCAAAACAAGATTCTCTTTGGAAATGTCACTGATGATGGCCTCGCTGTAGGCATCGTTGATTTTGGTATCGCAATCAGTGATTGCTTGCTTCATCGATTTCAGCTTGCCAACCATCCTGGGACGATTGATCTACAAAAGATCGTGCCACCACGGTCATCGCTGTCTAGGCAACATGCTCACAAACAGCACTTGGGGACAAACAAACTAATTTGCCCGAGTATCAAAGACATGGTGTCCGAAAGATTGCCATGCTGTTCGTACTTGACTAGTATATCGTTCAGCTTTGCCAGCCTTTTCTGCAAAGCCTTAGATGCCTTGGGACACATCTCCATGATGCCAATTCCCTTCTCAACCTCCGGGTATTTGACTTGCTTGAGGAGCTTTGCCTTCACGGCTTCTCCATCATCTTCCTCATCACTGTCGTCCTCATCGTCCGTGCCAGCCGCCGCGGTAGGTGCGGCATCGGGCGAGGAGTCCTCATCGCTTTCCTCATCTGAGCCTGGGTTGGCCGGGGTGACGGAACAAACAGGGCGTGCGCCCCTTAAGAAGTGTTGGTTGCTCTGAACCCCGTTCCCCCCCTGGCTGACAACAAGTTGACTGTTCACAAACAGGCCGTCCCCATTGCACTATAAAACATTCAACCCGGCGACTCGTTGGCTACTTCTATTTTCCAAGGCCCCTTCCCCCACCAGCTCCTCGAACCCGCCTTTAGACACTTAGAAATGAGAACCTTCAGTGGCCGGGGGATTTTGCATCGCCCTGGAAAGTGGTCAGCAATCTCATTTTGAAGAGTGTGTCGGGGGGATTTAGCATCGCAATTTTACTTGTAGGGGGGTTCGCACCGCCCTTGAAAGTAGTGAATCTGTTCTATTCACGAGCGAGGCACTTTCGGTTGAGGGGGGGGGAGGGACCTTGTTTCACACCACCCTTGACAGCATGTGACCAATGTTGCTTTTGAGGAGTGTTGGTGAGGATTTCGCATCACTCTGTTTGGGGGGGCTTGTCAACACATAATTGTTTCTTGGCCCTGGAAGTTGAAATGCTGCCCAAGGTCCCCTAGAATACCCTTGATGCTTCTGAAAATAGGTGACTGGGTAGAGAAATCATTTATCCCCCAGTTGGCAAATGTCCTTTTGGGTGACACCCCTACAGTAGGAAAAGAATTGCGAAGATGCGAATCAATCCAAAGGACAGTCCTTTGCCTTTTTATTTTTCATTGGCTTCTCTAAGGCATTCATGTCCAAGCCGTTGTCTAGCCCGGGCATAGGCTCTTCAGGATCCACCTCAATTTCCAGCATCTCGTCCAAAACCGATCGGCGTGTACGCCTTGGATGGTTTTCGGGGTCCTTGCTTTGTTTGGAAGGCAACTCTCTTGAAAAACAAAACACGAGAAAAAAAACACATTATCAGGTGGACCCCAGGATGTCATCGGAGTACTACTGGTTCAAGCCATGAGTCTTTTTTGCGCCTTTGACTTTGATCTCCGCCCAAAAGCGTGTTCCCTCACCGTAGAGAGATTTCCTGACGCATGCTGGGGCACAAACGGACCACTCAGAAACCAGGCCCAAGGCCTCTTCAGGTGTGGCTTGTTCTTGCAATAAGCCTTGACGTTCCGGATTTTCTTCCTCAGGCAGTGGCGCGGTCAAGCACAAGGGAGCTACCGAAGGCCGGGAAGTCCGGGGGGAAGCAAAGACTGGGATCTATATATATATATCAAAATTCTTGCATTTGAGAAGGTCGTGCAAGCGAAGGTCGAAATGCACTTTTGCGTTGGGCAGCAATTTCAATCGTCGGTGTTTGGCCAACACTCGAAGAGAAAGACACGCGCGAGGTCCCCAATTTCCTCAAATCATTCATTTTGAATGTCAAGAGAACCTGTTCAAAGGAAGGGGTAAGGCAACCTTCACGAAGCTTTGCAGAGCAAGTGGCTCGGTCCAACCGAGCTCCTCCATTTCTTTGCTGGTCAGAAACTCGTACTCAACCTCCATGGAATTCTCCTGGATGTCCTGGAATTGCTGTCGCACTCGGCGGACGAAGCGGTCCTGACAGAACAGCGCCGGTTGACCACCCTGGGGATTGCGAGCGCCGTGGAACACTTAGAAAGAACACTTGCAAAAGCAACCCGCTTTTTGACAACCCTGTCCACATCAAATCCATAGCGTTCGAAAAGCCGTCCGATTTTGCCCTTATCTTCTTTGTACTCGTCTGCCAACTGCTGCGGCACCTTTAGCCGCCCATCTGCGCGCGGCGTAAAGACGCGTCGAAGACGCTTGTCTATGGCTGACTGCGATGGGTTTTTGAGCGGAGCTGGAGGTGGAACGCTGGGGGCCTTGGGCTCGTCATCCTCATCCTCACTGAAGAGCAACGTCTTCGGCTTGATTTCCTTCTCTGCGTCTGACAGGCTTGGCACTCTCGGTGTCGTTGGGCATTGCGAGTCTGACTGCCGGTCAGGAAGCTGGGTTTGCTTCTGAGTGGAATGGACCATCACTGGCTCATCTGCTGGCGGTGGTGGCAGATTCGGAGAGCCTTGCGCAAGAACGCCTGAGCTCTCCTCGTCTGTGTTGGCTTTCAGGATGAGGCTGTCTGGTTGTGTGGCTGGCGCCGCGCCAGCCTCTGCTGGTTGAGTGAGTTGAGTGTCTTCTGCGGGCTGGTTGCCGCCGTCCTCCTCAGGAGCCGGAGTGCTTGGGTTGCGCGGGGCCTCTTTAACGCAAAGAGGCGGAGCCGCTTCTGCTGCAGGATTGCCTTTTCCAGGCAAAGGCTCTGACTGAGCAGCTTGTGGTGGTGCTGTGGCTTGCGGTGTCGCAACAAGCTGCACTAGTGCCCGTTGCGCAGTGCGTTGGTCCTTTGCTGCTTTCAGTGCCTTGGGAAATGCGGGGCCCAAGCTGGAAAGTTAGCAGCGCACAAGAACAAGCAAGCGTAAATTCAAACCAAACGGCCAGAAGGCGCTGCTTCTCCGCCATGAGGGTTTGGTACTCCGGGTCTTTTTCTAAGCTGAGCGTTGCCCCACGGATGAGGTCAGCCCCACGCCGCAAAGTCTCAGAAGAGTCACTGCGGCTTAGTGCCGACTGACCGCGTTCCATGACTGCGTTGGAACCCCTCCGCTTGCGCTAAGTCACTAGGCTCAAAGCCGCCGCGCTGCAAACAAACATGCCGCAGGCATAAGTGCGTTTACGAAACTTGCAAAAATTGGTGTCCGCCAAATTCCGCCGATTTCCCGCCTAATTCCGCCGATTTCCCGCCTAATTCCGCCGATTTCGGTCGACTGAAAAATGTCGAAAAAACTGAAAAATGTCGAAAAAACATAACTTTGCCGAAATCCGCAACTCACACACTGAAGAAGGGCCTGCTGCTTGTTTCCACGAAGCGTGCGCAGTCACACGATCTTAGCCCGCGCGTAGCCAACCAGTCGGCCAGTTGCATGCGTGCATTTGTTTATTGTAAAGCTGCCCAGGTGTCAGGGACAAGACTAATTAGTCATGCCTTGCTAGGCTGGAAATCGTCAATCCACACGCAAGAAGTCTCGAAACTCAGGTGGGATTCTCAACAATGTTGAGGCTCGCGCGTAAAGCAAGCAGTCCTCAAGGTCAGCGTCCAACCACGGGTCGCCCGCCTGTGTGTTCTGGAGGAGTTGGGGCAGAGGGATTGTTTCATCAACCTTGGCGCAAAGCGGCTGGCCGAGAGCAGGGTGTCGGAAACCTAAAAGAGCGCAATTAAATTGGTTCGAGTGGCTGTGGGGAAATCTGGTTGACCAGCGAGAAGCTTTTCACGGAGTTCCAGTATACGGGCAACGAACTTTGGCGGGTACTCCCTCAGATCATGAAGCATGCCGCAGCTGTGCCAAGAGGGAAAGATTTGCCGTTGGTCCATTCAAACCGAGTGTCTGGGATGCTCGAAGGTGAGGTGACCCTTTGTAGCGTTGCACCCCTTTCGAGTCTGTGTATTTCACAGCTGTCGGCACTGTGCACTTCTCAAGCGAGCGGTTCAGCCGTCCTAAATCTAGGCGCCAAATGGCATCAGATGTGCACCACGCAGTAGTCCTCTTATGAGTCGGGTGGTTGTACTTCTTCATCCAAAATGATTGGCGAAACATCTTAGTTGCGCAACAAGCTCAGACGAAAAGCTGAGATTTCATGGTAACACCCCGCAGTCTAAGCAACATTTCCAAGGGTGAGTGGGTTTAGGGGCTACACGCAAGTTTGATGGTAGAGTCGTAGAAAGTGTTTTCGTTCCAAACCAACCTTAGTCGCTGATAGGTCCCCCAAACAGGTCACCGATAGGCCTGCCCTCACAACCAAGGCCCAAGGTGCCTTGTATCCGAACTTCCGCAGAAGGCGAATGATGTACTGGTAGCGATCATGAAGAGCTATCAGCGATGATCTTGGGTTTTCCAATATTGGCACTGCTCCGCAACAAACTGATAGTAGGACAATTAATGAATACCTGGGCAAGCTAGTCCGTGGAGCAAGCGGGGCTGAAGTCGCAAACGAAAACCACAAATTGTGGGTGAGTGACCGAGACATCATCTTGTTTGATGATGCCACTGAAGCCACTGAGGAATAAGCACCCATCGGCAAGAATTCCGACCTTTGAGAAGTTCCTCTATTTATCGCTATCCAACTGCTGCAGCAAACCCCAGCCAATAGTATGCAATTGGCGAAGTCGCAGTGAAGCAGGCTGGCAATGATGAGTCTTAGATTCCCAAAGTGAAAGAACAACTCTAGCAGCAAAATCTAATTACACTGGCTTGGACAGTATTGTAGGTAGTATCTCTCATCCCAGTGGCAAAAAACCAGCAGCGTTGTTGAGATCCATTGCGCTCTTTCCCCGCCTAGCACGTGATGGGTCGAACTGGATGTCGTGAGCGCAGCAGCGAAGATTCATAGCTCTGGCTAACCGGGCAAGACGAGCTCGACCAGCGAAAAGCTCAATGATTTGGAAATTCTGATCCTCTTCCCAAATAGTCATGAAGGACACCATCAGAACCACGACAACAAACTCCTCACAGACAAAGCAAGTTTGGCTTGGAAACTAAACAAAAAAAGATGGGCTGTTCAGCAACCCTGTTGGGAAAAAGTGGCTGGCGGCTCGTTGGGGTGGGCGATTTGAAAAGCTCTCAAAATTTAAGGCTGTTTCCGTGTTTGGGCTTCCTTGTCAAAATGCTCCTGGCAAAACGAGAGAGATTTATCTTTCGCAACGGAAGCAGGCCTTCGGCGCTCCGAGCGCTACAAGCCGGCGGATTACGAGCTCCATGTTCTCAGGAGACATCCCGAACTAATCGGCACCCTTCTACCACAGAGCCTAAACAAAACTCGGAAGACAGGTCACGTTCAATCCGGGTAAATCCAGTTCAAAAAGCAAGGGTAGCAATGCGCTGCCGAGAGAAAGCAAACATGGCAGTGTGACCTTCGCTGCAGTCGTTGCCAGAGCATCGGGCCACATAGAGGTTCAGTCGGGGCATACCTGGAAGTTGCAAGTAAAGCAGTGAACCAGAACGCAAAACTGTGTCGCACAAGCTAGGTTGTCAAGCACCAGCAATTGCGTCGCTTCTTTTCACCCTGGTCTAGCCCATTCGCTGCACAGACTCGGCGGGGAGTCGTAGCAAAATCCTATGAATGGAGACACACAGCCATGATGACACCAGGAATCCCGAAGTGCAAGTCTAAGCCCAACGGGTAAACCTGCTGCGCGCACGGCCCAAACTTACGCGAAAAACCTGAGCGAGGGTGGCGTCACGTGTTGCAAAGCTGACCTAAGATCGCGAGATGTGACACAAGCGTGGCAGAAATGGCACTGCGCACGCGCGTGACTTGCTGGTTGCATGCCTGGGTGGCAGAAATGGCACTGCGCACGCGCGTGACTTGCTGGTTGCATCGTAACATGCGGCCGGCAAACCTTGGGCTTTCGGGCTCGCCAGGAAAACTGCCGCCTGGTCCTTTGCCAGCTGGATGAAATCGTTGGCGGAGGCAACTGTCATGTCGGCCCAGGCCACCCGGCAGTGCTCCCAGAAATGGTCCTTGCCGCAAACAGAAGAAAGTGTCTGCGCATTACAGTTCGCACTTGTCAGTCCTCAAGGAGCGACGCGCAATGAACCTTTGGTTTGACAATGGAGTCGAAAGCTTGGCGGATGGATTCAAAGCGGGTTCTGGAGTACTCGTTGGCAGGCGGGCGTCGTCTTGCAAACGTTTTCGTGTTGATGGCAAAAGGTTGCTGCTGGCCGCTGGCCGGCAAAGGTTGGCTGGGTTTCGCTTGCTTGGCGTCTGTGCTTGGGGGGTCCTTGTCTGACGGGCTTGCCTTTGCCTTTGCAGCTCGGGATCGTTTGCGCTTGGGTGGCTGTTCTTCCTGGTTGTCGGCAGCTGATGCGGTAGCTGTGTCTTGTTTCTTTGGCCGTCCCCTGGCTTTTGCCCCGGCCTTTCCCGCTGCTTTTGGTTTCGGCGCTGCTTTTGCTTTTGCTCTTCCCTTTTTGTCGGGCGCAGCCTTTGCCTTGCCCTTCCCCTTCGCGCGGGCTTTTGCCTTTGCCTTAGCTCGGGTTTTGCGTTTGGTGGCCTCCTTTGAATCCTCCTCTGAGTCCTTCTCTCCGTTCTCCTGCTTCTGTTTTTTCCTTTGCTTGAACTCTTCTTTCAGCTTGGTCTGATCCTTCCTGGACGCATTGGCCTGTCAAGAGGCAACGCTGTTGAACGCATGAGTGGCGCACGGCGCCTCAAAGTTGAGGAGGCCCAAGTCGTCAGTGGCATTGGCGTCGGCCTCCTGCGGGGCAGTCGGTGCTTTGGAACCCTCATCCCCTTTTGCTTGATCGTTCGTGGCAGCGCTTGCTGGGGCGTCCGCTTTTGTTTGATCGTTACTGCTGGCTTGGGCGTCTGCTTTTGCTTGATCGTCAGTGGCAGCGCTTGCTGGGGCTTCCGCTTTTGCTTGATCGCTACTGGTGGCTTGGGCGTCTGCTTTTGCTTGATTGTCAGTGGCAGCGCTTGCTGGGGCTTCCGCTTTTGCTAGATCGTTCCTGGTGGCTTGGGCGT